>CALNVZ010003430.1:19374220-19596720 GCA_940671915.1 Paracentrotus lividus | reverse complement strand
ATAAAGAAAGTGGCGCCTGCCTTGTGTATTTTTAAATAAATATCATATCATACTCACCGAGTGGAATAATAAATTTATATTATTTATCAATTACAACGCAAATACACCGGGGTCAGATAGAACGTCATTCGTGTCTGGCTCATGTGTATGTGCTTATAAATAATAATTAAATTGTAAAAACAACTTGATTAATCCGTATACATTCCTCAAATTTGTACAAAACATTGGTAATAATGTTTTTTTTTAATCTCTCTATTGTTTATAAACCTTATGGAGGCTCGATGGTTGTAAGTTGACTTAAAGATCAAAAGTTGGCTCTAGGATAACTACCCCTTGACAAATACCCCCGCGACAACTACCTTTTAACTCTGACCCCATTCTAGGGGGGGGGGGGTTGTCCCGGGAAGTGATTGTCCAGAGGGCAGTTTTCCTGATAGAGTTACGTCTGAATTATTTTTTCCCACGTTTATATACGGATTAATAAGATATGAAACAAACATATAGCAGCAACAAACTCCGGCTGATGTACTGTTATGTGTTTGGTGGGGGTGGCATGGGGGAAAGGGTGGCTCATTCAAAATACTTACTTTATTTTGTGTGATGTGTCGTATTTTGGGCTCCTTGTTAAAAACCACATTCTTCCTGAGTTTCATGTTGTCGTTTTCCCGGTAGTGAAGCAACATGTAGGTGACGAACTCATTCCAATCTACCATACCGTCTGCTGACGTATCGACCTTGAACGAGATACGGAAATATGAAATGGTTACGTTTAAATCTTTACGTCTTTTAAATAAGTATGCGAAAGGGAGGAGGGGATAAGTACCCTAAGCAATAAGTTTAATAGGTTATTTGGACCCCAAAAGGTCCCGTGTCCAGAAACTGGGTGCAAAGGGCAAACTCGTATACACAAAAAAAATATATAAAATATACAAAACATACAAATGTATAGGGGCGTCCAAACAAAAAACATAGAAAGAGAGACCTAAAGTGAGAGAGAGAAAGAGAGGAAAAGAGAGATACAGAGACAGAGAGACAAAGAGAGAGAGAGAGAGAGAAAGAGAGAAAGAGAGAGAGAGAAATAGAAAGAGCAGGGGTGGGGCACAGGGAAAGAGGATATTAACTGGGAGAGAGTAGAGGGAGTGTCGAAAGGATCCCATTCAAAATTGGCAGCGGAGAAACACGAAAACGGAGAGAGAGAGAGAGGGAGGGAGGCAAAAGGGGGGGGGGGGGGTAAGATAACAGAGTAACGACCTGATTAATATGTGGATAATTATTCATAGGTAATCAAGCCCAATACCGGGTCACCTTTTCTTTGTTCCTAGAGAAGGACAAAAATCGAAGATGTATTGATTTCTCATTGTGACTCTGAATATTATTTCAGATGATTATTGAATGAAGGTAATTTCTTCGGTTTTTTTTTTTTAACTTAGAAAATAAATATTTGGATATATAATGCAATTTATACGTCTCATGTATATCATGACTGCAAATAAAGAATAATAAACAAATATTTTCGCATCACCTCCTCAAAGATCCGAAATAAATAATGGCAGTCGAACATTCATTGTTCATAATGTCAAGCTATCAAATTTAATGCCCTCTCACAATAATTGATGTGTGAGTTTATCATTCAAAAATTATTCCGAAATTACTGAGGCAATCTATGCACAATACCCGCAGTTTTGGTATATTGTGAACATGATAATAAATGCAAATACTCATTTCGTGCGGTATCGACCATGAATCGAATTTTTTATTGGTATCGAACGCGTGGCTGGATGTTAAAGAACGTATCCATAGCAACGTGTGTCAAATATTCATCTCCGCTGTATATGGTAAAGAATGGGACAAATAATAATACATTGTCTCGTCTCGGTTTTTGATATATTTTCTCAGAGAACTGACATTATAAAATCAGATAAATTACCGTGACATTTAAAATGATTGCTTACTAATATACTGTTTCATAGATATTGACTGATAAACGACTGTGTCGTATGTTTCAGGATACGAGGGCTGTTAGATTCTTATATTGTTTGGGTTAACAGACGATGGAAAGCAATATGCATTTTGATTCAAATTACGATAAAATCATCTGACATATTAATTGTCAGTGGTCTTTTACAAATGTCACGGCAAAGCTAAGGATCCTAGAAATGAATCGGGGATGGATAAAAACGATAATGAAGGGAACGAATTTTGTTTACATCTCCTTTTACATGACAAAGATTTTTTTATGGTGGGGCAAAGTAGTTATTGAAGAAGATGTTGTAAATAAGAAAGAAGATAAAAGTAGATTATCTTAGGCGTTAGATGAAAAGCACGGAAGTCGAAGATGCATGAAAGATAAGGAGTAATAATAATATTAAGCATTTATAATGCGCCGTCTATCTAGTAAACTATTCAGAGGCGCAGCTAATATTATTACCCGGCTATAGCCATAGCTGCCCTAATAAAGGGCGCTTTAAGCATTCGAGGAATTTCTTCCTACCGGTACCCATTTACCTTACTTAAGTCAAGTACGGTAAATTTGCAGGTTGACACCTTGCCGAAGGATGCTAGTGGTATGGACGGGATTCGAACCGCGTACCTTGTGATCGTAAGTCCTCTGACTTATCCACTCGACCACCACCACTCATGAGTAGAAGGAGATGGAGGTGAATGAGGACGGGAATAAGAAAAGGAAGAGGTGGAGATAATGAAGAGCGGAAAGAACACCAGGACAAGAAGGGGAGCAGGAAGAAGATGAATATGATGAAGAAGATAATTTTATGGTGGTATCTCACTTGCCATTAAACGGGTTTGAGCCTATAGTCGCGAAGGCCTCTCAGAAACGTTTCCTGGGTCTAGGCGACGTCACATGAGTCGCGGCAAAATTGAACATGTTCATATCTATGACATTTTTCCGTCGCACAGACGTTTCTGAGACGTTTCCGGGTCTCCAAGTCTTGGAGACGTCTCCGCGACGTGAGATAATACCTTAAATCGATGGAAGAATGAAAAGGGGAACAGAAAGGAAAGATAAAAACCAAGAACTAACCTTTGCAAAGAGCGCTTCCAGGTGAGCATCCCAATCAGACGATTTGAGCAGACTCTTTACCATACCCTTAAATTCTCCTAGGGTAACATTTCCCGCTTCTCTTCTGATAATACGACCAGGGGAGTAGGTTCCATCATCGGGCATTTCATCCGTGGGTTCGTGCACGGCAAACTGCGACATCAACTCCTTGAGGTGGTCGAGATTGAGCTGGTCTTCGAACAGGGTGACGACATTTTCCTCGCTGTGGAGAGACAGACAGATAGATAGAGAGAGAGAGAGAGAGAGAGAGAGAGAGAGAGAGAGAGAGAGAGAGAGAGAGAGAGAGAGAGAGAGAGAGAGAGAGAGAGAGAGAGAGAGAGAGAGAGAGAGAGAGAGAGGTATTGTTATCATCATCATCATTCTCATCATATTCAATATAATATTTTTCAAATTCACGATTGACTGAATGCTATACGGCTTTACTAGACTCTAAAAATGGAAGGGTAAAAAAGACCACATTCTTGGTCCACTGGGCCTATACATCCTTCCGAGTCAATTTACCGCCATGCATCATGTAGGGCCCCAGTTGATTCTTGATATAAGCCTATGGCCCAAATGGAACCGGAATATAGTCAATTTGACCCATCATTATTGTTATTTAAAAAAAAAAAAAAAATCTGTATACGCTACTAATATTAACGTTATCAGTTAAGGCAGTTGAGGCTTTAGTCGACTTGATATGAGCCTCATTGAAAACAAACCCACTTTAAACTTTTGTATATTGCAAAACCCCGAGTACTCAAGTATCAAGATCTTTATTAATTTCGTCCTAGGTTGTCGGTATAATGGATCGGGCAAATACACTTCGCCTGAGAACGTTATCAATAAAAAAAAATTGCCAAATTGAAACTCCATAAACGCGGCCCGGTCAATATTGTAATTAATTAACGTCTTATTCGGATCGCACAAGAAAATCTGTCAATATCAGCTAATGCATTCCTCTATAAAGCATAGTGCGAGTATACTCATAGAATGTATAATCAACGGTATTGGGAAAAAAGTTAAATGGTTTTTTCTATATTTATAAACTTATTATAGAGAATCTGAGTAATTATAATTCTATTGTTTAGATTGAAAATAAAAATAAGCTATTATTGAAAGAGTAGGGTCTCAAGTAGAGTTTTATTCTAGTCCGATACAAACTACAAACGGCAAGAGAAAGAAGAGAGAGAGAGGCCTGGGGAAAGAGAGAGAGGGAGAGAGAGAAAGAGAGAGAGAAAGAGAGAGAGAGAGAGAGGTGGTAGAGGGTGGGAGATGGAGAAGGGGTTTCGTATCTAATGTCATGCTCGGCAGCTTTATACAACTTAGACTTCAAACAAACAAAAATGTCTAGAGTCGCACTTTGTCGAAATATTGTAATCATATTGAATTTTGCATTGGAATTATGTATTGTAACCATGGTAACTATATAACAGAACATCCGGTTGCCAAGAGACCACATTGCTAGCAGGAACAGGTCCTAGTCTCCTCGGGGCTAGGAATTCACCATAAACATGATAAGAGGACCAATTACTTCCAAGATGGCCGTCTTCATTGCATCAAGTACTACATAAGCAAATACTCGAACGCTCGAACGGTAAACGGTATACACACTGCCACTTTCGTCCATTCTTTCTTTCTTTCTTTCTTTCTTTCATGATGTATGTTTGCTTGATATCTATGAGTAGAAAGCTACAGGAGATGGTGCGAAGTGGACTAAAGGGCATTGCGAAGGGTTTTAAATCACTCCTGCTCGCTTGACCGTGCAATTTAAAAATCAACTGGACAATAGTATTTGCTATACAATCGATAGGGCAATAATGTGACTTGAGCGTCTTTCGCAATTACGCTGGTGTTAAGCTTTCGATTTCCAAGCAGGTACCCTATGAAGATCAAATTAATTATAATTATTGATTGAGGAAAATATGATAAATATATTTCGCTGATGAAATGATTTCCTTTAATATTTCTGGCAAATCTTCAAATGGCAACTGAACTGCCCGAGGTCATAAAAACTATCACAAATGCGTTATACGATCTACCGAGGTCAATCATCAATAAGAGATATTAAGAATCCCACTATTTTTTCTATGTGTTTGAATTCGTCATTCCGGTGTCAAATGCTAGTGGAATGCATTTTATGGTTCGTGTTAGAGCATTCCACTTTCTTTTACAGGATGTCTAGCAAATATCAGAGGTGACTCAGCGCATTGCAAAGAAAAATGGTTGACTTAAAAAAAAAATGTTGTGTGGAGAGACTGGTTGCAGAACAACCAACCACCTTAGAGGTGAAATAACCAGAGGACTTTTTCTTCAGGTCAATCATGGGGGAGATTTCCTAGGGGTTAGTTTTCTACGAGGATGGTGATTCAGGGTTGGTTTTCCGGGTGTATTTGTCCAGTTGGTAAGTGTCCGGGTATTGAAGAAAAAAAATTTGATTTATCTGCAATCTAATAAATATCATAAAAAATAATAAGTCGTTTCCTTTCAAAATAATTTGTGTTGAGGTTCTGCACCACTGACACAATCAATAATCGTTCAAATAATTACCCCCATGAAAACTACCCCCATAAATAGGGTTAGGGTTAGGTGGATAAGATGGTAGATTTTTGGTACCTTGTACCTAGTAGAAGTAATCTCAAAAGCAGCTCGCTGGGGAAGCTTAACTGGGATGTCAAAGTTTGGCGGTGTCGATGGTTGGTGGTGCATTGTCCAAGAACCCACTGCAAAAGCATGCGATTGACTATCGGCACTCTGTATGAAAGTGCCTATTGTCTTAAAATCATGATGGATGAAATTAAATGAGTTCATAAAAACTGATACTTAGGATGTGTTTTTTTCTATAAAAGTATTATTATTCCAACTTCTGCGAGTCACCCAATTTATACAGTGACTTATGGCTGTGTCTGCTTTGAATGCAGCTATCTAAAGTCATGTATAATTTCAACATGTAAATAATATACCGAGTGGCCTCGAGTTGCGGCTTATGCGTTGTGTTATTTGCATAATCATTAGGAACGTTTCTGTGATTTAACATCGGAGAATTCTTTTCTGCATTTTGGTATGATTTACATACAAAACATCGTGTCATGAAAAAAGAATCTGATATTGAGAGCCAAGTCATTTTAGCAATCTAAAATGATTATGTAATACCAAATTAAGAATAGCGATTGCTATCAACAACAGAAGATTATTATTCATAAAGTCGAAAAAAAAATCGAGGGGGGGGGACACGTCCCCCCCCCCCCCGTCCACCCGGGATCGCCGCCAATGCCAGTTAGGCTAATAGGCTTATACAGATGATACTACATTTAAAAAAACAAAACAAACAACTCTGATACATTAATTTTATTATATTCCCCCACCACATTTTTCACTGAAACCAAGGTATGTGCTTACAATTTTTTAATCCAATCTTTTATACAAATCTATTTCAAATTAGGACTGTCCAATAGTGGCACAATTGATATACCACATTTATTTCTAATTTCAGAATCATTTACTTCAAATGGCCTTGACGCTTATTGGCAACCTAATTATGTCAAATGAATTCTTTTAATTTACATTACTTAACGAGGTGTATGACACGAAAACTATATACTAGAATACACAATTGATATTTAATTTGCCAAATTGTAGAGTTCATACAAATTCATGCCACCGCTTTTGAATAAAAATAAACAATAAAATCGTTGGTTGGCTCATGAGGCACAACAGGGCATCTAATGATAAAACAGATTGAAATCAGAATGATCGGGGAAAAAAAGATTTAGTGCCTGGATTATTGTCTGTGCAATCTGTCAAAATTGCTTATAACATTTTGATCAATTTGATCAATTATTACAATTGATGTCGATAAAAGCATTTGTCATTTGTTCAATCCAATGTAATCTAATATAATCCGCGAGGTATTATACATTTCGCGTTTCTATAAATTACAATGCACTCGTACATTTTAATATCGTGCTACCTATAAAATAATTATTTTTTTAAACGCTCTATCGATTGTTGTTTGTTGTTGATATTATATTTTCCATTTTTTCTGCGAAGATGTATAGCACAAATAATTGAAACTGTGTGTAATCAGTGAAATTCGCTGACGAGAAGGGAATTAATTATTTAATCCTATTTAAACCTCAATGTTTTGAATTTAAAAATGATGTACGTATGAAGCTGACATACGCATGCATAAGGCTGTCAGAATTACTTTTGTTCTTCTCAGGGATTTACATGCGATAACGTTCAATTTCCGATTTGAAAAAAGTGCATTTAAAAGTACAAAGACAAGGGTTTATTTTTGTTTGAAATGAATACTGAGTTCATGGTCAACATAACATTGTAGTTGTAATCAATACAACACCGATATTGGATGTCAAAACAAAATTGAGATTTAGTATCCAAGTTGTGAAAAGTGCGAGCTAAAACTCAAAAGATGTAAAGAAATTAGGAGAAAAGAAAAGTGGTAGAAAAGAGATAGAAATAGAAAGAGAGAAAGAGAGAGCGCGAGAGAGAGAGAGATAGATAGATAGATAGAGAGAGAGAGAGAGAGAGAGAGAGAGAGAGAGAGAGAGAGAGAGAGAGAGAGGGTTAAGTATTTGATAATATTATATGAACTATGTATTTTTATGCATAAGTTTTTTTTTTTACTCAAAAATTTTGTTTCCTCTTTTCATGTTTTAGGTATGATATAATTATGTTTGTTTAAACTTGTTCATGTGCATCAGCCAATATACGGAGAACCTCCCGACAGAATTTGTAATTCTTTTAGGTTATCCTCAGGCATTTGCTGGTGCAAATTTTCTTCTTTTTACCCTATATTTTGTAATGTTTAAGTCTGTTGTCATTGTCATGATTGCTTTATAATGTATTGTTTCATTTTGTTTCCTAGAAATAAAATAAATAAAATAAAAATAAATAGAGGAGAGAGAGAGAGAGAGAAAGAGAGAGAGAGAGAGAGCAAGAAAAATATCATACTACACTGTAAAAAATTATTTATATTTTTACAGCAAATCTGCTGTCAGCAGAGTCGTCATTAAAAAAAAAAAAAAAAAATGTAATTTTAAAAACAATTTTGTTGTAAATTTCTCCTGCAAATAATTACGTGAGAAATACAAAATATACATCAGAAGTAACACATTTGTTCCGTTTTAACCAAATATGTAAGCCATAGAACTCTAATGATTTTTTTTTCTTCTCTTTCTTTAATCATTAGAGGAGAAATTTACAACAAAACTGTTAGTTTAAATTACACTTTTGTATGGCGACTCTGCTGACATCACTTTTCTGTATTTTTTTTTTTTCAGTGTATACTGTCTTGTTAGAGTGAGGCGTCAAGTAGGCCTACTCCCTGTGTTGTGTTTGTCGTTTGTCACTCATTGTCGATGCAAATTATGCTCTTTTAATGCTATTTTGTGAATATTTTATTGGCTGACCTTTATTTATTATAGAACACGAATATAAACAGAAATACAGTAATAAAACAAAAAACATGGTAAGTACATAAGTGGTATGAGGGGAGTGCCACCAAAGACAAGATAAACACGAAATAACGTTAAAACCAACAGACAACATGTAAACAAGTCAACATGAAGTTTTAGCATACAATAGGATTTAAAGCTCCTTTGTCATCCATCTTAACTTCAAATTGACACTGAAAACTTGAA
Organism: Paracentrotus lividus; assembly: GCA_940671915.1. Classification (NCBI taxonomy): domain Eukaryota; kingdom Metazoa; phylum Echinodermata; class Echinoidea; order Camarodonta; family Echinidae; genus Paracentrotus; species Paracentrotus lividus. Next base: position 19,587,999 of record CALNVZ010003430.1, on the reverse strand, counting down.
TAACAAAAGACTGAGAAAGTTTATTGCTAATTATCTCAACTTCAGGTTGACACAGGGAACTTGAATAAGAAAAGACCGAGAAAGTTTGTTACAAATAATCTCTTTTTGAAGGTGACACCGGGAACTTAAACAACAAAAAAACGGAGAAAATTCGTCACAAATCATCTCAACTTCCAGTCGACAGGGGAAACTTGAATAACAAAAGACCGCGAAAGTTTGTTCAAAATAATCCACACTGCAAAGTTTGAAAGTTTGACTCGAAGATTGACATTGGCGCCTTCTTCAAAAATACATGTAATTTGGGAGATCCGACCAAAAAGGCTCTTCGTTTAAAAATACATGAAATACGTGTTAAATGCCACTTTTCAAGTTTATAGACTCATTTCATATAGCCTGCGTTGGCTATTTCCAATATACCATTACCACTTACACTCCGCAGAGCGACTGGTATCTTAGCAACTATATAGCTTAACCGATTGAATACATTTCACGACACCCGTGCAATTAAACCTATACTGCGATACAGTGATCACCCGGAGGCGAGGTTATGTGTATATATGACGGTTGCCTTTTTACTTTCACAGGTAAACATATCATTTATATGTATTCTGTTTGCATGCAAGCCACTTTCACTCCTTATCAACCGATTGGATACGCTAAATTGAAAAGTTGATAAACAAGTCCGAATAGCATGCATCTCACATTATAGTCAATCCTAATCTGATACCCAAAATAATAACTATCAGCCAAGATGCATCTCACAAACAAATTATAAGATTCTAATGTTGTTGGTTTTAGCATTATAATCCCAAACAACATTTCACTTCCTCCCAATCAGTCTCTATTTTTACAATTTTCAATAGACGTAATTGTGTATACAGAAAAATATGACACGATACTCTTTTGTTTATTCAAAGCTTTAGAATAATCATTTGAATTTATCATCATATCCATTGGTATGTATTTATCACTCTGAGGAATCAGCCAATTGAATGTGATTTACAAATACAAGGTAATTTGACAATTGAATTGTATGAAATTTATATAAAAATGGAGTAGAGTAAACAAAACACAGCAATAGCAATAGAAACAATCTAGAAATAAAGTCTTGTTTGATTCAAGGTTTATGTTCTAATGTCTCGACAATTTTCTTTAACCTTCCCCTTGATCATAATGATACAGCGTAATTTTTCCCTCGTCTAATATCCTCAACTAATCAAAATCGATAATTAGTGCTTTACTTCTTCATTTCGTTAGAATGCAACGAACCCAATTTTGCCATAATTACTTTTCTTTTCGAATATTGATATTATTGAATACCTCCTGCACAGCGCGACTTTCATTCACGCATTTAGGTCATGGGCAGCGCTAAAGAAAAGATAAAAATAGATATTTCGTTTTTGTAACTGTTTCACGTTTATATGCGCCTCCTAAAAGCTTCAAAATAGAAAATAATACATAAATTTATAAATTCAACATTTTTATAGAAGGCTTATATGAATTAAGTGGATCCAGGATTTGAAAATGGAGGGGGGGGGGGAGGCGCGCAGCCCAAAAATTTGAAATATAGTGGGGGGGGGGGCAGCTGAAAAAAAATCAGATTGTACAGTCAATGGGCGGTTAGGTGGTCGGCGCGCGTATTTTACGCCCCTGGATCCGCCACTGGGGTATATAATGCCTTGTAATATATAATAAATAAATATATGTTTACTCTTGATTTTTATTAATGTTATGTATCCTATATAGACCTTCATAAATCTGTAAATAATAATGTTTGTTTTGTGTTGGTATTGTATTGCAGTATGGGCTGGTTGCTTGTATCGTTTGTCAAGTTTGGAAACAATGAGTCCAGGAGCTGATTTGTTAGTCAGAAATCCACGTGATAAAATCAAATTATATTAAATCAAATACTTACTCAGCCTCCATCTTGTTGATAATCCTTTAAAGCTTCAGTCTGATTCTAAATGATTGTCTCTGTCTCCTTTTCGATATAGAATCCTCTTTTATCTCTTCCCCAGAGCTTCTGCTCACTTGTCATCAAGCACCCGACACCTTCCCTCCACTCGGAAAATAATCCTTCTAAAAAGTGTTTAATGTTTTAAGTCAGACGGAGCAGACGATACGATGGTGGCATTTCACACGGCGGGAAAAGTCAGGGTGCCATTTTCAACGCCGTGGTTACTATGACAACAGCTTCTTATCCTCTCAAGGTAATGACTGAAATTCGAGGGATGATCGTCGTTTCGTCTATGTTTGATCCTTGATCTCCATTTTGCAATTTGCTCGTGCTGTCCACGTGCCTGGCGACTTTTTTTTTCTTTTATTCACATGGGGAATAAAATGAAATTCTGAGCCACCTCCTTTCGTATTAAATCACGACTCCATCTTCCAAATTCCTCTCGGACCCGATTTCGTTTGCAATATTGATATCTATAATCATGGACGTAAAAATGTCCATGCTATAATCCAGAGAAAGTATAAAACTTGTGTCGTACCGATATTGCTACTTAGCTAAGTGACACGAGACGATTTTAAATATATTGGTCACCATGGTAACTCGCAAACCACTTCACATTTTTATATCCCTTAAAAAAAAAATTAAAATTGCTTTAGGGTCATTTGTTTTTAGTGCTTCTCTCCGTTTTTATGTGTACGTTGTCACGATCGTAACAGTATTAATTTCTCCGGGGTAGAAGTATGATATTTAAAAACTTGCAAATGCAATGTCATGATTTCATCTCTATTTCATTTGTTTCCTGGTGTAGGTGGTGGTTGGTGCGTAGGTCAGTGGTGTCCCCCGACGAAACAAATCTGAAAAAAAAACATAAAAAAAAAGATAAAAGAAATACTAATTATAATTGAAATATTGAATGTTGGTAAAGTTTTTAATCCTTGAGTCATATTTGGATTTATAGGCATATATGAATGGAAAAGAAATCAATGTTAAAGGTTATTTTGGACCGAACCTTTCCGATGTCACATTTGTTCCAATAATAATTTTAGAGTATCATGAGAGGTAAAAAATGAAAATAAAATAAACCTTCCAAACTAATCAAACGAACACAGTAGAAAATAATTGAATAAAAATTCCACTCTATACTGAATTCATCCCGAATATTCGCATTCGGTATAGATGGAAGATCACTATTTGATATCTAATACAATCAGTCGGGTATTTGCATATCATTAACAAACGCTGAACAAACAATGGATGGACAATTTTGACACACATCGCTCCACCTCTGGCATAATATGTTCACTATTAATATAATTTAGATTACTTTGAAGTCATTCGTTATCAATATTATCATGAGCATATCTCTTCAACTTCAAACAGTAGTATACTATTAAATTCGGCATGAGTGCAACCCTTGTACTAATAATGTACATTCATTTGTACGTGAGATCACTTAGCAATTGCAACTGAATTGAAGATTTAAGTTAGATTGCCTAAACGTGCTTCCGCTTGGAAAATTAGATCCACAATATTGTCAAATCGATCAATAATTCAACATTATTACAACGGCTATATACATACGGTACAAATCCAATGTACCAAAGTGTTATGCAAATATTTCATTACATTTTTAACGTCGAGGGGGTTCTCTTGAAAAAAAATGATTATCGGCTTTTTAACCAACTATTAAACATAGTTACATGCTAATATCAGAACATTTTAAGCTGTGTTTTCAAATAGACAGACCCGCCGTTGAGGAAATAAATATAATCACCATTTTGCTTATTAGATTCGATCTAACCTCAGATATCGGTTTTTTTTTCAAATATTTTGACCAAACCCCCTGTGTGGATACATCACTGCTGCCCCCCTTTAAAATCTCCACACTTTCATTAAATATTATCAAAATTTGTATGAATGGATGGCTCATTTCAAACAGTTTAACTCATCAATTAGTTGTAATTTGCGTTTAAAAACATTAACACTCGTATAAATTTTGCTTGTTTACATGCGCAGCGGGAAATTCTGCACCCTCCCGTGTTATACTAGTACCCCCTCAAAAAATGAATAAAAATAAATGGTTAAAACAAAAACAATAATAGCAAACTAATTTTTCATAGTGTAAACTGACCTGAATTTTAAAATCTATTTTGCCAGGTATAAAAAATAATACGCAGTACTAGAACGGTCATTTGGGGTCGTGATGGAAAATCTCATCGGTTCACGAGAAAGTAATTATTTGAAACCTGTTTGTGAAAAGGAAGCGGTGTGTACAACTATTTAGTACCTGTGACTGTCTTTCTTTTTGTCATTTCTTGCGTTTTTGTTTGAACAGTCGGGCAGATTCAAGAAGCTTAGCATTGCCAAACTCGAACGCTTTTAGAGAGTTCAAAGAAAGCAAAATGGTGTAGATCAAGAACTAAGTAAACGTGAGTATATTGGTTGTTATGCTCAGACGTGGAAAAATTTGTTTTAGGGGAAAACATATACAAAGATTTTAGAACGGACGGATAAATAAGTTATTTTGTGTTGTCTAAAAGTGAAAATATAGCGCAGCGGTCATGTTTTATATATCTTTACCCTCAGTTATACGTCCTAGGGCAGGGGCGTTTTGTCTACAATGCTCCTCCCCACCCAGGTGCAAATTGGGTACCCGATATGCTTGAGCGCTACATACTTGGCCTACTCAGCTGTGACCGGGGTAATAATGTGTAAAAACATTCTTTGTAAAGCGCCATGAGCGTCATGCATGACGGACCTGAGCGCTATATAAGAAGCCACCATTATTATTATTATTATTATAAAAAAAAATAAATAAAAATAACAACCAAGAATCAAGGGCGTATTTTTTACATTTTGTTTCGATTTAATTTTGTGGTTTTATTGTGGTTTAAATTAAAAGTATATCAATAGCTGCAAAGTATCAGCCTTTATATTGGCAATTCCAGAAGATAATCAACCTTTTTGTACATCCGACCCCATTTTTTACAACCTGTATCATTTTATGAACCAATTATGGCATGATAATATGAGAGCATTACACCTTCATGGAATTTTCCATAAACTATAATAATATAATAATGGTCTTTATTCAATAATCAAAACATATCTCGCAGCCAAAGGCTGAATTACATAAGTTTGTACAAATTAAATGATACATATAATTGAATACAATACAGAGCATATAGAGATGAAATAATATTTTGACATAATGATATAACTCAATTCAACTTTGCAAAGTTAACCGAGAAAAAGCAAGAAAGGAAAAAAAAAAGGGTTATCAATTGGAATATGAGTTGCAGCAGGAGCAAAAGCAACTAAATAGCGTAACAACGGGCATTGAGTGGAAAAGCTACTATGGTCATTGAATTTTAAGTGTTTTAAAAATAACGGGATACTTACAGGATAATGTATAGAGCTAAACAGACACTTAGCAAAGTTGAAAGGAGCAATTAACATCAATATAGAGTATTTGGCATGCATCGAAATTAAAAATCAGCACTAAACGTCATGAAAACAATTCAAATTACTAGTCAAATTACAAGTCCATCCCAACAAATAGCAGAAATAAAGAAAATAGAAGGAAAAAAATGCAACAGGCGAAAGCTTTGCTGAAACTTGGCCTTAAAGAATAGATATGAAAATCTGGGAGAAAGGAAAGATAGAAAGGATGAGGGAGTAAAGGCTTCAGGAAAGAGAGGAGTGATGCAATGCACAAAATATTAAATTTTACATATAATCAGTACATACAAGATATTGCACATTATACTATATACAAAAAGCGTTCAAATATTGATAAAAGCCATGCATCAGCGTTCTTTAATAACAAAAAATCTCAAGTGTTTACATGCATTGTTAAAAGGTAAAGTATATGGTAAGAAGGGAAAGTGAAGGAGATGAGAGGTAGAAAGAAAGATGAAAAGGTAAATAGAGAGAGAGAGAGAGAGAGAGAGAGAGAGAGAGAGAGAGAGAGAGAGAGTGAGAGAGAGAGAGAGAGAGAGAGAGAGAGAGGGGTGATAAGGAGTAGCATTGATGGAAGAAAATGCATAGTAAATCTTCATGCCTACATAATACATGTACAAGAGATTACATTTTAAGTCAATTCATGGCAGATAATGTTATAATATAAATGATAAATGATAAATGATAAATGATTATAATCTAGTATTTTTTACTATAGATTTAGACATATCGTCCATGTGTTATGTTAATTAAAGTTTTTGTCATATTGTTTCATATCATATAGAAGTAAATGTAATTGGTAGATATTAAAATGGCTAAGATGCGAACCTTTGCTATGATAATTATTTGCAAACGTGTTTAAAAAATACTCGTATGTCAACCCAGCAAACATAATATTTGTTCCGTCTACTATATATTTCAGGCACTTCACATGCCGTCAATGGGGATGTGTGTTGCTATGGGGAGCATGGGCCAATACAGTCTGTCAGATAAATCCGAACTATATATATTGACACAAGGTCTACATTACATATCAATAATATTTGTCAATGTGATTAAATATTGGAGTTCAAATTAAGGAATGGCCAATAATTATAGTCTCTCGTTAGTTTTCTATAGATACTGAAGAGAGACGAGAAATGCAAATCATTCCATGAAAATGTCTTAGGCATGGAAATAATCAGTGGGGGTTCTATTTTGTGTAAAAGAAAACCATCACAGATAAAAGAAGAAGAAGAAGAAAAAAAAAGGAACATAAACATACAATTATCTACATGTATTTTGTTATGGACACTTGCAATGGTTATCATGTTTTGGAAGAAAACAAAATAGATGGTCCTGATATTATTCCAACGAACCCTATTTAATTGTCGGACAAACGAACCTTCGGAACAACGAGCTGTAATCGTGGGAACTATTGGTAGGTGTGTTGCCGATGAATTCTGAAGCTTTAATATATTTGAGATAAATAATAAATCAAACCGTAAAATATGAAATATGTTAAACTGAAACTATTCCGATGTGATTGAGCAGTGCAGCAGGTCAAAGATTTTTTCTAAGTTTTGTTTAATGAAGCAAAGGTGTCTGATTTCCAAATATCCGAAAAAACATCACGCTATCATCAAATTTCTGAAATCCATTGATATAAATAGTGTCATTAAACATTATTATCTGTTAACCCTAAAAAAGTACTGTACTTGAAAATGGATGTCTTTATTTTCTAAGTTTATAAAGAAAGCATTGCAAATATTGAGATACTGAATGCATATTGAATTAAATTCATGCATTAAGTTTGTTTGATAGAGCAAAGGTTTATCACATTTAAACAGAATATTTCAGAAAACTAACTAAAATCACCCAGCTCGGTGACGAAACTTAGACATTGAGTTGCCATTTAAACATTGTAATTTTCTAAAAGTAGAAAACGATTAAATTTCAATTTAATAGTTATTCTTCAAATTAAAAAAAAAACTCTCGTGCTCAGAGAATATCACGTAAATTTTTCTCCGAGTCAACAAAGTGTTTACAAACGGGTCGTTTGGATTTTCAGGTTATTGTATAAGATTACAGTATATAAACATGTATATTGGTATACTTGATCTTATCAGCTCAGAGAAATTTAAGCTTTGGAATAATTGGAGGGAATTAACAAATCGTTTCCCTATAATACTGTTTATAATCCAAAGTATGCATACGATTTATTACATGTAGGCCTATATACCGGTAAGTAAAATTAATTTCGTATTGCTCACTGTAATGGGATGCATGGTTTTATGACATGTTTTGAAGAAGAAGAAGAAGAAAAAGAAGCAGAAAGCTAAAGAAGAAGAAAAAGAAGAAGAAGATGATAATACAGTTTTATCCGTATACTTACCACATTATGTTTGATCCATTATAATATTTTGTATAGTGACATGTCTGTGTTCCTTATGAAAATTACAGATATAGATTCAAATAGGTCAAAAGCAGAGATCTAAAACCACAAAATCAAATAACACAAAAGACATCACTGCCGACTTTCAATCTAATCTGAGTTAGAGAATTTATTTTATTTCTGCGTTTAAACAAAAATACAGATCAGCCCTTGGATGAAGCCGTTCATTCCTCCACGATCAACATATTCATTCCACGTTATCCTCCGCGATTACCAGATCAAAAACATCTCAGCACTCGTAAACAAACATCCCTTGTCTCCAATATTCCAACCCTTAGCGACATGCTAATTGCATTCTCCTTCGAGATTCAATGAGAAGCACGAATTATGAATGAAAATCGGCGTTATGTGTCGCGTTGCAACACCCCTCCTCCTGGCTATTTTTACCTCTCTGAATTTCGTCGGAGAAAAGAAGAAGTGTTATCTCGCTTGTGGCGCATTATCCGAACAAATCTTTAGACAATCAAATCTATCTAACTGTCGAGGTTTTGTCAATGGTAGCTTTCACAAGAGGTCCTGGATTCATTGGTTGCAAAAAGCTTCTTTTTCTCGTCGAGGAGGGGGAGTAGAATGAACAATAGGAATCACATCAAGAGCGGTATCGGGACAATAGCGCACCAGTCCGTTACATGAAAATTTATCGGCTTGGGGCTGGCTGGTGTAGTCTCCCAGAGCAAACCCATGCAACAAAATTATTTCATGGGTTAAAAATGGATTGAGAGGAATATTCTTGCAACGACGAAATGCAGACATATTTAAGTCATATGTAGTTGTTTTTCGTTCCACTTGCTTGAGTTATACTATGTTAAAGATGTATTTAAGATCATGTAATAATCAAATGAATGTTTATTTTGCCTTGTCTTCAAGTTGTATTTACCTTGTCATTTGTGCTTCAGCTTATTTATCTAATTATAATACATGTATACTGACGGGCTATCTTTATTAACACCGATGCAATAAAGTTATAATGCTAAGTAATTAGCAAGCTTATAGAGTCCTTAATCATGTGTTATTACCCCAGCGATTGGATTTGAACGAAAACAGATTTCTTTATAAGTCCTTTTTGTTTTCCTTTTCGGCTTTACATTATTCGTCATGGGCTTCGTTTTAAACGATTTTTTTCCCCAGAAGGATGAGGTTCTACTTGTTTCAGTAAAAAACAAAAACAAAAAGAAAGCTGTCCCCTGGTGTAGACTAACTCAAGTCGTGTCCAGATTTAGCTCCTGATGAAGGTGTCTCATTGTCCTCGAAACAATACCCTCTTCTCTCCTCTCAAGATTATTCAAGCCTCCCACTTAATACGTCACAGTCACATCACGGACCAAATCACTTGTCAAGCCGACATATTATTTCCGTATCAGTGTCTTGTAAATGGTTAACCTGTTGGAGACGAGCTGATTTGGCTATAACACACATTTCCCATAGACCTCAGCCCGAATAAATTAATAGTACGAATTTCGATTCTTTGACAACGAAGCAGGGTTCGGAGATTCGTTAATCCGAAAATGAAGGTTCGTTGATCCGAAAAATGAATAAGATTCTTTGGTCCAAAAACGAAATAGGGTGCGATATAAACTTGAAAATAAAATAACGACAACACTATAAAACTATTCTATGTCGGATTAACGATCCTTGATTTATTTTCTGATCAACGAACCCCTTTGCATATTCGAATCAACGAACCTTATTTTACTATCGATGAATTGAACCCTATTTTACTTTCGGATGAACGAACCCAATTTTACTTTCGGAGAGAATCGAGCAGTCGGAGTGTCGGACTATTGCTCCAAAAGTTTGGATAAACGAACCAATCTTTATAATGTTCGGAGAAACGAACATTCGGATATTGGAATATGTCTGTTCGGATAAACGAACTTTCGGACTAACGAATCCTATATCATTTTCGGACGACCTTACCTTCGGAACAACGAACCTTGTGACTATTGCAACGATGTTCCGATAAACAAATACGTCCTTATTTAATTATCGGAAAAACGAACATTCAGATATACGAAATATGTGTGTTCGGATTTAGGAACCCTGAAACATTTGTGGACGAACGACCGAACCTTAGGAACAACGAGCATCATCCGAGGCTACACTGTTTTTTTTTTTTTTTTTTTTCGGTTTGATGCTTTTCATCTTGGTGTGGCTGGAGCTTCCTGAAAATAGGACTTGGTTCATTACACTTTCACGTTGACATCAACACGATTGGCCGGTGTATTTTACGTGTTTTTTCTCTTGAAAAGGAACAGTGTTAAAGGTAGTCCTGAGTATTAGGTATAGGCCTATTGGTAATCGGGAATTAGTCTTTATGTTTAATTTGGATTATTCAGAGTAAGCAAGGCATTATGATGATCATTAGCAATCAATAATCAATAATCAATCTGTAAAAGTAAGTGGATTTGCCTTTTTCAACCCGATGATCTTCATAGCTTCATTCTGAATGTTTCCCGAATTCAGAGTTACTAAGTAAACAAAGAAACAATAAGACCCTGCTAATATATTTATATATATTTAAATTATTAAAGTTGATTAAGAAAAAGAAAAAAAAAAAAAAAAAAGAGAAAAATACATGCTGTACTGCTTGTCCAATCTCAAATGGTTATCTCAATAGGCCCTATATATGAGTTGGTGAAAAAAAGGGGGCGCTATACCACATTGTTTGATTTTGCAATGAAGTGATAGCGCTAGAAGTAGTTAGAAGTGTCAATTTACTAACATATGTGATACGTCTTGTCGAAATGAGAGAGAAGTCGCAGATCAAAGATCCGAGTAAATCGACAAACTAATAAAAAACTCAAATTTTGAGGAAATTTTTTTTAATTATTTCTGGTTCTACCATGCTTCATCTTTGCTCTGTAAAAAAAATGAGTGAAAATGATAACGGGAAAGTGGTAAAAAAGCAGTTTTTCGGCGAGTGTATTTTTCGGTCATAATTTTTTTTCCGGACATACAAGCGCACGTCCACGCTCATTTCCCCTCTCCGTTTAGCTCCGCCCTTAGCAACGCATGGCTTTGTTTGTTGGACGTTCACGTCATGTGTTGTGTGATTTCTATTGGCTTTTTGTTTCGTTTTTGTGAGCGAATAGCGAACTAAACTCTCTTTAGCTGCACTCAGCTGTGCGATGCCACACAACCTGCTGTGAATAAAGCTTGTTCATCCGGGATAGCGGAGCACGCAAACGAATGTCAAATCTAACAATCGGGTGGGGGGGGGGGGGTTATGGGGGGAAAAGCTACTTATTGCTTGACTAGCTATCTGGATCCAAATGAATGTTAATTTCAGCATTTTATTTTAGGGGCGCGATATCGTTGTCCTGATGGAAATTAAACCTCCCTATAAACAAATTTGTTCCATCAGGGAAACATAGAGCACACAAAGAGGTGACGTGATCATAATACTTCTGATACAAGTATTTAGGTTAAAGTCTTAAGACGCGTAAGAGATGCTAATTTAAAATTGAAAAAAAAATATGGTTTTAAAATTGTTGATATTGCATTATGTGGAAACCAATGAGCTAAGGGGGGGGAGTGGCAAATCATCTAGTTTATAACTGCTGCTGGTATCTCACTTTTTGGGAACTACTTGAAACAACTTTAAGACGCTTAGAAACAAGTTTGAGACGATTTGTTGAGACGTCGCGGAGACGTCTCCGAGACGTTCATGATCGCGGATACTACTTTGAGACATTTCTCTGAAACTGCTTTGAAACAGATTTTGAAAACATCTCGGAGACTTCTTTCTCTCGACAGAATAAAGACGGAATAAACGTTATCCGTCGCGAAAAATCGATTCCTTTGCGAAGACGTCTCCGCTATTTTGTAAACAATTTTGAAAATTGTCGTGGAGATAATCTCGGAGACTTTTCCTCGACGGAATAAAGAAGGAATAAACTTTTTATCCGTCTCGAAGAAACGATTCCGTTGCGAAGACGTCTCCGCTATATCACCCTTCACTACGACAAAAGTTCCGTAAGAATTTACACAAAATTAAACTTTTTAAACTTTAATGTTGTGCAGTTTTTAAGATTTGTTTTATTTGTTTTCATATTTTCATATTTATATACCCTTTTTAATTTATTTTGTCTTCAGCCTTTGGCTACTATTTTGAATATTATTATCAATAAAGACAAATCCTCACACCCAAATCAATTGACGTTATCAATTTAAGTTAATTTTGCAAACTCGATCGGAACAAACTACCGATACAAATAGCGATGCCATAATAAAGAAAGATAGTGGGCAAGAGAGAAACAAAGAGACAGAGAGAGAGAGAGAGAGAGAGAGAAGGGAGATAGTAAGGAGTATGAATAACCCCCCCTATTTTAAGTAAAGCGTCGACGAGAACACGGGGACCCGCTTGAGTAACACATAATGTGGTGAGTGACCCCCCCACCCCCCCCCCCCCGGCTTTTAACGTAAGCCCATTTTGACCAAAAAATAGGCAATCCAAATCCTCACACCCAAATCAATTGGCGTTATCAATTTAAGTTTAATTTTGCAAACTCGATCGGAACAAATTACCGATCCAAATAGCAATGCAATAGAAAAGAAAGAGAAGGGCAAGAAGAAACAGATATAGAGAGAGAGAGAGAGAGTGAGAAGAGAGAGAAAGATAGCTTTCAAAGATAAAGTGTTCCATGAGTCGCGGAGACGTCTCCGCAAAAGAATAGAAGTTTTGTTTCCGCGAAGAATAAAATGTATTAGAGACGTCTCCTGAATTACGGAGACGGATTTCTCTCTTCATAAATTGCCGCTGAAGCGTCTCGGAGACGTCTCTAATACTATTTATCCGTCCGGAGACGAAATTTGTATTCTGTCGCGGAGACGTCTCCGCGAGGTGAGATAGCACCCATAGCTACTAGCAATTTCTGCAGTTTATTTTACAAAGTAATGTGTTTAAGAAAGTAGCGTTTTACTAAACACGACGAAACAAAATACGATTTACTCTTAAATAATTCATTCTAAAATTATTAATATCTTCTTATTACTGGTAACAAGTTTCATCAATAAAAGACGAGATCGAGCAAATCATTTACGTTTTTATTTCATTGTCTTAAGCTAACCTAGCCACTCATAAAACGTGATCAGAGAATTCTAAATACATTCGTGAGGCGCAAATAATTTATTAAAACATTTTTGGAGGCTTATCTCTATCATATACTTATTCAAAGAATATAAACAAAATGCATAAGCCCCTGTACAAGAATATTTAGTCTATAGACCATTATTATGTTTAAATTTCCAACAGAGTTCAGATCAAAATGACTCGCTTTATTATGAGTAAGAGTACGCGATTGACATTCAAAGAACGCACGCAAACATCGGAATAAACCCCAAAAAAGGTTTTAAATAGTTTTGTTTCTAACTATTTTAGCGCCAGGATTGGTAAACACTTTTCTTAAAAGAGCGACTTTTTCTTAACAAATAGAAAGACATGACGTTTTCATTTATTTGACGAAGATATAAAACAACTAACAAATTCAGCTTCTTTTTTTTTTTGAGAAGATTGAACATCGCCGTTATTTCCGCTTGCTGCGCTTGCTTGCCTCGATCATGCGTGACGGACGAGTATTGTTCTCTGTATACCTGAATGCAGCCTCCTCATTGGTCAATCGTTTCACCTTTGTAACAAGTGGTTGCTAGGGCATTTCGGTGAGTACAGCGGTGACAGAGTGTTCTATTTTTCTGGCGCGGGGTACAAAGGAAGTCAAACTTTGCAGACGTTTTCTCTGATTTGATTTCCAAGAGCACAATTCTCCTCGCGTTCAGAGGCTAATATCCCACTTCTATTTACTCTTTACAGTCGGGTTATATATCAAATTCAAGGCAATGAATCAGGGATCAATAATATCAAATAAAATGGATTTCAAAAATTGCGAATAGTCTCTCCTTTCGACGTGACGCATCACATATTCTTCTATCGTTTCTTTAGTCACAGGCCTATAATTCTAAAATGGTGATAATTGATTTATATCCTTCACCATTTCCTGAATAATTAATGCAATCTCGCATTTTCATCGTCATAATCATAATTGTCATCGTTGTCTCGTTCATCATCATCATCATCATTATCATCGTCATCATTTTCACCGAACCATCTTTATCATCATCACCATCATCATCATCATCATCATCGCCATCATCATCATCATCATCATGATCATCATCCTCATCATCATCATCATCATCATGATGATGATGATGATGATGATCATCATCATCATCATCATCATCATCATCATCATTAGTGTTTTTTCTTGAAGACAGACATTCATCCTTGTGTACTATTCTTGGTATTACTTTGTAAAAGCGCCTTGAGCATTTTATTTAAATGGTAAATGGCGCTATAAAAATCCCATGTATTATTATTATTATTATCATCATCATTCATAATTATGGATCCTTATTACATCATGATATATTTTCTTTTAAATTTGTATTTTTACAAACACCGTAAGCTGGTCTTGTGATCAAACGCAATCAAAAAGACTTTGAATTTCCATTTATTCAAAGCATTATATAACGATTTCTCAATTGAAAATAAGAGCAAAAGTTATTTGTTGGGAACACACAGCGATACGGTGTTAAAATATTCAGCAAAAATGGCAGGATTCGGCGGAGATTCTTGGTGAGTAGTATATTTATTTTACACTGTAGTCTACTCTAGTCCCATTCGTTGACATTACAGTTAGTATTTCGAGTACAGAAATACATGGAAGAAGAACGACATGAATGCTGAAAGGAGGGCAATTTCCTTCCATCCCTCATTGCGTTTTGGAAAGACAGTATACCTACACTAGTATTTTTGCTATGGACGCTGTATAAATCGACACAGAAAGGTAACCATTATGAGAGAAAAGGGTATTCGACAAGTGTCTTGTAAAGTTGAATTTTATGAATGAGAAAACAGTGTTTTTTGTTAAGAAGTTTTTGGTCGTTGTCAATGTTGAATCTAAATGCGTGAACCTTAACCCATTGTATACTAAGCCCGCATATATGCGGGCTGAAGGAACATAGAACATATCTCTTGTCGACCGTTTATTTCACTCATGATTGCATAAACATAAAGTCCCTCTCACATATGCTTGCAAGGCGCTAGTCACTCATAATACGATGTCAATACTTTAGTATTGACCTCGTGGACCAAACTGCCATATTTTGGTGAAAATTTTGCAACCTTGTCAATGTAGTTTAATCTGAGGTTTTTCTCATTTTTGCAATAACTTTCAGCTCCAAAATTAAGTAGTAGCATATGTCTATGTCATTATAAGACACAGTGAATAGGTTTTGGATAAATTTCAAATCAAAATCATGAAAAAAAAATTAAAACATCACTTATTTTTTTGCCCTTTCCCGCCCAAAAACGTGCGGGGAAATTTTCAGAAAGTGGACTTTAAAAAATAATATTTCATCCAAGAAGAAAGAAAGAAAACTAAAAACATCAGGGATAGTGAAAGGAACATCCGACCACTCAGTTATTGAAGAAAGATAAGTGAAAATGTTATTTTAAAAAGCGAAAAAATTAAGTTTGTTTTCTGAAAGTTTTCTTACTGAGTCTTGTCATTAGTCCCAGATGGTTCAGTTGCTTGTGTGGCGCTAGTGTAGTTTTAGCATCCAGCCGCGAGGCCTGCTGCTACGTGAAGGGATAGGGTTGACAGCGACCCCCACACACTAGGGTTAGGGTAGGGTGGTGGGGTAGGGTGGTGTGTAGTGGATACCAAACTACACTAGCGCCTGCGTGCAAACCTACATTAGTATTAGAACGGATTGACGCATTCCCATCGGCCACCGATGGATTTAGACCTACCTTTACTTACGATTAAGTTAAAAGTTATAATTTATTTTACACTCACCTAATCTATCACTTTACCTGTGTATGTTGGACTCGAGTAGAGTTGGGAAAATTGGTGAAATGAAGAAATTTCAGTCAGTTTCTGATCTCCTATCAGCCAATTCAGTGAGTGAGAACTCGTCCGAGTGTGCTCCAGCTACTGTACGTTGAACGATGTTGAGGGCTTGCAGCCTAAAGAGCTTGAATAATAAGAGGACAGAACCCATTCAATAAAGCATTAGAATACTATGATAATACTTTGTGATTGACTATCGTGTAATTGACGATATTTGTTTACGAATTGTAAACAAGATTGACCCGCGAAACTCAATTGACCTCATTACGGGACTAGCTTTCTTCCAGGCCCAAAGAAGATTTTTTATCAAATGGATTTATTCACGAAGTCCCAACCAATCCAATGTATGGATCTTTACGAAAGATCCAGTGGCAGATCCAGTTCTTTCCCTGTCACATTGTTTTTTTATTTTCCCTTTTGTTTTCTTCTCTTTTTTTCTTTTTGGAGGGGGGGGGGGGTAGGATGTTAATTTTTTTTTTTGCCCATCATAAATCAATAATCGAGCTGGTCTCCATTTTCAAACTTTTTCCCTTTTTTTTTCTCTTTTTTTTGGGGGGGGGAGGAGGCGGGGGATTTTAGATGGGCAAAAAAAGTTCATCAAGTATTGGCCATAGGTTTCCCTTTTTTTTCTTCCTTTTTTTTTTTCTCTTTTTTTTTTTTTTTTTCTTCTTTCTTTCTTTTTTTTTTGGAGGGGGGGGGTCGTTGGGAGGGGGTAGGTGTTCATTTTTCTTTGCCCATCATAAATCATAAATCGAGCTGGTCTCACATTTCCACCTTTTTTTTGGGGGGGGGGGTCGGAGGGGGTAGTGTTAAATTTTTATTTCGCTCTTTGCCCATCAAAAAGTCATCAAGTTTGGCCAAAGGGATAAGGTTCAATTAGAAATCTGGCAGGTCGCCATTTTTCCTTTTTTTTTTCGGGGGGGGGGGGGGGGGGGAAGGGGTAGGTTGTTATTATTATTATTATTTTTGCCCTTCACTAAGCATAAATCGGTCCAGAGCGCCATAACAGTGAGATGCGCATGCGCACATTACTTACGCATGCGCATTGATGTAGCGCCGCAGCCATCACCACGCACCTGATAGTCCGCGGAAGTAACCGAATACCCACGAAAGCGATTCGGCTCTTCGTGCTCCAGCTGTCAATCATTAAAAAACGGAGAACATTTTGCAAGAAAACTGCAAGATGCGACTTCAAAAACGGTTGGGCGTAGACCCACTCTTTCAATATTTTTTAGAATAAAGAAGAGAAAAAAAAAGGAACTTCAACGAATCCACTGTCGGACGTACGCCAATATTTCAAAACGCATAAAGAATGAGGACTTACCAAAAAATAAATGACAAATCTAAATTTTAGTGATATTGTTCATTGGAAGGCACAATGGTAGTGTATTTCATATGCTATTCATTGGGATCATTCGAGCGTCATGCATAAATTACTAAATTATGGAGGAATTTTCTCCGTGCATCCTCTTGCGTTTTGGGAAGACAGTATACCTACACTAGTAGTTTTGCTATGGATGCTGTATAAATCGACACAGAAAGGTAACATTATGAGAGAAAAGGGTATTCGACAAGTGTCTTGTAAAGTTGAATTTATGAATGAGAAAACAGTGTTTTTGTTAAGAAGTTTTTGGTTGTTGTCAATGTTGAATCAAAATGCGTGAACCTTAACCCATTGTATACTACGCCCGCATATATGCGGGCTGAAGGAACATAGAACAATATCTTGTCGACCGTTTATTTCACTCATGATTACATAAACAGTCCTTCTCACATATGCGTGCAAACCTACATTAGAAAGGATTGACGCATTCCATCGGCCACCGATGGATTTAGACCTACATTTACGATTAAGTCAAAAGTTATAATTAATTTTAACACTCACCTAATCTATCATTTACCTGTGTATGCTGGACTCGAGTAGAGTTGGGAAAATTGGTGAAATGAAGAAATTTCAGTCAGTTTCTGATCTCCTATCAGCCAATTCAGTGAGTGAGAATCTTCGGAGTGTGCTCCAGCTACTGTACGTTGAACGATTTTGAGGGCTTGCAGCCTAAAGAGCTTGAATATAGAGGACAGAACCATTCATAAAGCATTAGAATACTACGATAATATTTGTGATTGACTATCGTGTAATTGACGATATTTGTTTACGATTGTAAACAGATTGACCGCGAACTCAATTGACCTCATTACGGGACTAGCTTCTTCCAGGCCAAAGAGATTTTTTATCAATGGATTTATTCACGAAGTCCCAACCAATCCATGTATGGATTTTTTACGAAGATCCAGTGGCAGATCCAGTTTTTTTCCCTGTCACATTGTTTCTTTTTTTCCTTTTTGTTTTCTCTTTTTTTTTTTTGGAGGGGGGGGGGGGGGGGTTAGGTGTTAATTTTTTTTTTGCCCATCATAAATCAATAATCGAGCTGGTCTCCATTTTCAACCTTTTTTCCCTTTTTTTTTTCTTTTTTTTTTGGGGGGGGGGGGGAGAGGCGGGGGATTCTAGATGGGCAAAAAAAAGTTCATCAATATTGGCCATGGTTTTCCCTTTGTTTTCTTCCTTTTTTTTTCTCCTTTTTTTCTTTTTTTTTCTTTTTCTTTCTTTTCTTTTTTTGGAGGGGGGGGGGTCTTTTGGGAGGGTAGGTGTTCATTTTTTTTGCCCATCATAATCATAATCGGAGCTGGTCTCCATTTCCACTTTTTTTTTGGGGGGGGGGTGGGAGGGGGGTAGTGTTAAATTTTTATTCGGCCTTTTGCCCATCAAAGGTCATCAAAGTTTTGGCAAAGGGATAAGGTTAATTAGGAAATCTGGCAGGTCGCCATTTTTTCCCTTTTTTCGGGGGGGGGGGGGAGGGGGATAGGTGTTATTATTATTAATTATTTTTGGCCATCACTAGGCATAATCGGTCCAGTCGCTTCTTTTTTTTTTTTTTTTTTTTTAAGAGGAGGGGGGGGGGTAGTAGGGCCGGCTGGCACCCTGGATACATGCCTGAGATCCACAATGCAAAGCGGGAAAAAAAAGGTAACAGGATTTTAAGAGAGAGAGCGAGAGAGGGGGGGGGGGGAGAAGAAAGCAAAGCAAAAGGATTATGAGAGGAGAAAAGTTGAAACTGCCGCGAGGGAGGGAGGGGGGCAATACTTTGCAGACCAATTTATCAAAAAAAAAATCCTGTTTTGAAACAAATAAATTTCCCTGATCCAACGAGTAGATCTATACATCTATCTCATTGCTTAAGTGATAAAATTAAGATGCCTATGTACGAGACTAATGCTCTCGAGAGAAAAATTCTCTTTCCTGCAAGATCCCACGGAGAACACACCTACGTCGCAAAGCGGTGAGCTTTTTCCCAGTTTTTTTTACATTTTATAGAAATTTAAAAATTAAATTAGAGATGTATATAAATTTATATCTGAACTTTTAATATAGGACACATTTTGAATAGTATAAACGTCTGATGATTTAAAAAACAAGGCAGAAAAATCATGCTTTTCACAGGAGTGAGCGTCCACCGTGTATAGCTACTCGGCGGTGCAAGGTCAATAATAATTGACCATGCAATAAGTGTAAGTGAGTCCTTCGATAATTTAAATTATCTGACATTGATCTATTTAAAGCTGTCTTTGTTTCACATTTAAATGGAAAGAATTTCTTGCAAGCATGTGCATGCTTGACTACCACTATTCATTCGGCCTTATAAAAAGTTCTCAGTATACAACGGGTTAAATGAGGAGAAAGTCTTGGATATCTATTTGATGAATCCTTTGTTGTTGTTGTTAGTTGGTTTTAACAGCGCATGTCATTCAATTTTGAATATTCACGCCAATGTTTTATTGTTTTTATTATATTTATTATTTGTTATTTTTATTTGGGGGTTGTAATAGTGAAATTTGGAAATCGTGATTTTGAATTTGTAGCAATTTTTTTAGGGAAGACAAACAAGCTGTCAGCACTCAAGTCTCTCCCTGTTTCAATGTATTTTGTGGTATTATTTACTGTAGTCTAGATCAAGACCAACTTACACTGATACAAAATTCAAAATCAGGACATATCAAAAGGTATTTGTAATTTATTTTGTTATTAATTCATGCATCAGCCACTGAAGATGGTGCTAGATTGAGGCATCATGTTTTTCGGTTGTCCGCCCATCTGCTGTTTTTCAGAGGTTTTCTAGATATTGTCACCATTTAAAGTGATTATTTGCTTCAATTCACTTTCCAGGATGACTGATCATGATGCATGCGTACGTCTTGGTCAAACTATCGTTGAAATGATCAACGAGAGGGATGGATTGCAGAGAAGTGGCTCAAACTGCTCAAAGGTATAATGTATGCAGATATTACTGTTGTACATCATGTACATTGTACATTATCATAATGTCAACACATTGTCTACTGAGATTACATTAAGGAGGGCATTTGTTTTGTGAGTGGGCATATGTTCTGTGAGTGGGCATATGTTCTGTGTGTTCCAGTTGTGGGGTTTTAAAATGAACAGTTTGGTAAAGTAAAATATAAGCTCAAACAGGCATCTGTCAGAAACGGCAAACGGAAGATTCAGGAACAGGACACAAAATAAATACAACTTAACAAGATGAAGTCTGGTTGTGCACTGTTTAATTATCAAGCTACTTTGCCACATCACAAATCATACTAATATTCAAGATAATTTACATATTCAAATTAAGTTAGAATAACCAATAGAAATAAAGAAAATGGAGGAGTAACTCACTCGTATGTTCCTGCTATATCGTCTGCGTGTTCGCTTGTGGGCAAAGTGGGTGGAGCTAGTTGTTATTGGGCAGACGAAGCGTTCGTTAACTTCTTTTCATGTTTTCTCACGCTCGTTAAAATGAGTCTGACTGCAATATTCTAAAATCCACTGAAATACTCAAAAACCGGCAAAAACGGTGAATAACACTCTTCCTCTGGATACTTAATCGTATCAAATAACCAATACATCAAACCAATTTTTTGGGGCCAGATTTTTTTTTTTTTTTTGGGTTTTTTCCCAGTTTTGCATTTTGAAAGCACGTCAAAATGAACATCAAAATATTAAGAATTATGATAAAGCTTTTATAAAATCTACTTTTTCAATATCCTGGTAATAATTTTTTACAATGTTTGAAGAAATTTTAAATGACAATGAAATTAGCAAGTTTTACTGAACTGATGTTTGTCTTTTGCTTAGATGTTATAGTTTGTTTTGACTTGTTGACAGTGGCCGTTTGAAATCAGTAAAAATCTTTTCCCTTTTTTAATTTTTATTTTCGTAACATGTAATGTTTTTATCAGCATGTCAGTTGTTTATTTTTTCATTTTATTATAATAATCATCATGGAGATGAAAATCGGGAGTGTGGAATACAGTGTATGTCTATGTTTCGTAGGATCAATGCTGCTGAAAAGAGAAAACTGGGTTCATATTTCATGAAAAAAGTTGCCAATTAAAAATGCCAGCATACGGCGGCCGCGTCTTTCGACCCAGTCTAACCGGAGACATCATCCCATTCCGGTATTACGCAATATTTCACACGTACCATATGATTATTGCTTGTTAGTAGTGTTTTTTCTAATTATTAGACATGTAGATATTCAGTTTACCTATAAATAAGGAACTATAATAAGGATGCTCAGATGCCAACGCATATGGATAGCTAAGAACAATTTTTAAAGTTTAAAGCTCGGTTTATGTTGAATGAAACTCATTGGAAATGTGCTGGCAACATGTCATCACCTTACTGAAGACAGCCACGGGCAAGCACGGGAGCTGGTCGGTCTACGGTAAGGGGTTCGTTCAGTCCGCTGCTCTGGTTTGAAATGTCGGGCATTCAATATCGGAATGGGACTGATGTCTGGGCCGAAAGACGTGGCGATATCAATATCTCAACACGACTCATATTTATATTCGGCGACTTTTTCATGAATAGACCCAGTATTCTCTTTTCAGCAGCATTGATCTACGAAACATAGACATACACACTGTATTTCCACACTCCGATTTTCATCTCCATGATTGATTTTATAATAAAAATGAAAAATAAACAACTGACATGCTGATAAACATACATGTTACAAAAAAAAAAAAAAGTAAAAAAGGGAAAAAAAGATTTTTAACCTGAATTTTCAAACGGCGGTGTCCACAAGTAAAAAAAACTGTAACATCTAAGCAAACAACGACATCAAGTTCAGAAAACTTCTAATTTCATTGTCATAACATTTCCAAACTATTAAAAATATACCAGATATTGAAAAAGTAAGATTTTATAAAAGCTTACATAATTTTATATTTTGATGTTCATTTTTGATGTGGCTTTCAAATGCATAAAACTGAACAAAAAATCTGCAATTGTTTAATGAAATTGGTTTATTTGATACATCAATATCCAAAGGAGAGGTGTTTATTCACCGGTTTTGCCTTTTTTGAGTATTTCAGTGGGTTATTAAGAATATTGCATGTCAGACTCATTTACATCATAGAGAAATATGAAAAGAAGTTAACGAACGCTTCGTTGCCCATAACAACTAGCTCCACCCACTTTGCCCACCAAGATCCGAGGACGAACATACGTGCTCAAAATGTAAAAGTCTAATTCATAAGAATAACCAATAAGAGATGAGGATGAAGATGAATAAGATGATGAGATGATTATGTAATAAGAATGATGAACAAAAGAATCAGATGTGGAATGTAATGAATGAAGACATCTGAATAGGAAAGGAATGATAGAGAGGAGGGTGAAAGTCAAATAGGAAATGGATGTAAACAAAGCTGAACTAAATACCAAAGTTGAATAGAAATAAGGTCAACTAATGAAGGAAACCTAAATGTACAAATAACAGTCCTACACAGTTATTCTGACAAGGTCAATTGAAAATTGGGATTTCTGTACAATGAGGATTTTCTCCCTATTAGTACTTTAGAAGAGCGCATGCAGAAGTGTGGAATTGTAAGACCTATGCCCAAGGATCGGTCAATGAAAACGTTCTGAAAAATGTCACTAACGATAAAAAATTTCAAAAAAAAAAAGTGTAATGATATTTTTAGGTACATGTAGGTTTATCAAAATATATAACCAAAATATGAAATCTGACAACTTATCGGTGGTTTTTTAGGTCACATACGTAAAGATCACCTTATTGTAAATGCCACTTGTTTTGTTTTCCCTTTTGAACTTTCTTTTCATGCATGTTTAAATATTGTTGTTCTTCATACTGCTCAGATCAATGCAGAGATCCGATCACGTATCAGAAGGTATCAACAGGACATAAAGCTACTGGATCAAAACCTCAAGAAATCATCAAGCTCATTTCACTTGTATCCTTTTTCAAGAATATGAAAAAATGAGCAAAGAAAATTGGATTCCGTCATGATTCGGACCGAGAACTCTTTATTGCTAGACAGGTGCTCTACCGCCTGAGCTATTGGAAGCCCTTACGTCGATGTCTGTCCCTGAGAACTCCTTAGTTTTCATTGTTATGATAACATTTTAAAGAGCATTCTAGAATTATTACTCTTGTTTTAGCTCGTGTTACTGTATCCAGTTCTTTTATGAAATAATCCTGTTAGGTACATTATACCTCACCTTGGTGAAGTGTGGCAGATGTACATATTACTGTTTAGCACAGGACATAGTGAAATGACAGGTTCTGTATGATTGAAGATGCCATGGTTTTCCACTAGACCACAATCTAGTTGAAAACCACAAATCTAAAATTTAGTCTTTGAAAATCCTAAGGAAAAATCATGAAAACTGGGATGATAGTCACTGAAGGTTTATTCAGGCATGTCATACATACATATAGATGATCTCTCTCAGGCTTGTTTTACCCCAACATATATCTAGTTTTTTATGAAAAGCCTCAAAACATAGCGGTCATAGAAGCTGATAAAATGATAAGAGAGCTAATTTCTTCAAATTCCTGTGAGTAATTTCCATCATTTAATATTATTATATGGATATAAGTCATCATTTTTTTCCTTTACTGAGATCCTTTCTGTTCTTAGAACCCAGAGGGAGGCAGACAGGCGGAGAGCGTTGGTTGATAATCTAAAAGCCAAGGAGAAAATTCTAAACAACTCTTTTAAACAAGATGTCACATACTCTGCACCTGAAAGGTAATTTGAATGATCTTTTCTTTTTTTTAAGTGTAAGAAAGTGCTTAAATGCGAAGTAGCAACCTGGGCTATGTTTCACCAAATCCCTTGTAAGTTACAAACGACTTTACGAAAGACTGGTGACCAGTTCTTGTGCTAAATTATAAAGTTGTTCTTAACCTTAAAGGGGAATCCAACCCAAGGAGAGAATCAACCTTACAGGAAAGAGGAAAATGAGAGGAGCAATCTAAAAAAAGTTTCATCAAAATCGGTTATAATATAAGAGAGTTATGGAAGTTTGAAAAGTCCAGTTGTTCCTTCTATGGGGATCCTCAAATTGGCATCATCGGCTTCAAAATGGCCAATCTCATGGACAACTCTCTATTCATTTTGTACACAAATTTTCAGATTTTCCCCATTTTCTTTAAAAATTTGTCTTCTTTACTTCTGAGCTCAAAATATGTAATGGGAAAATATATTTCACACAACATATGTTGAGCTTAGAAGGAGGTATGATATATTTCGAAAGAAAATGGGGAAAATCTGAAAATTTGTGTACAAAATGAATGGAGAGTTGTCCATGAGATCGGCCATTTTGAAGCCGATGGTGCCAATTTCAGGATCCCCATAGAAGGAACAACTAGACTTTTCAAACTTCCATAACTCTCTTATTTTATAACCGATTTTGATGAAACTTTTTTTGGATTGCTCCTCTCATTTTCCTCTTTCCTGTAAGGTTGACTCTCTCGTTGGGTTGGATTCCCCTTTAAGAACAACTTGGTGAATCATCACCTTGGGGACCTACGGCTCTACATGTAAGTCCTCCAAGATAATCTGCAATGTTCGACCTTTCCCATGACCCAGATCATCAATGTGGTTTGAATGATGTTGAGATTACCATTTGTGAATAAAATGATGCTTTCTTTTTGTGTTTTTAAACATGAATGCACATTTACTATCCAAGGAGTTGCCACAGCCAAATCTATGCTAAGATTATCATACATAATTTTGATTAATGTAATAAACCTTAAATATAAAGGGAAATTGATGCATTTATTCATCCAATTTCCCACCTAGACTTCTATTGCCATCTCAAATAATGGAACTTATATGCAGTAATATTGATTATTTATTACAGAACAAGCCTCTTGCCTAGCACATCAGGCTTTGCCCAGGACGGCTGGGGAGGTGTCAGCGAAGAAACTAGGAGTCTCTCAGTCAATGAGCTGCAGCAAGAACAACAGAGGATACTGCAAGGTAACTACCAATATCTTGATAAAGATGAAGATGGTGGTGGTGGTGATTGCAGTGGTGGTGGTTGTGGTGGTGGTGGTGATGATGATGGTAATGATGGGTGAAGGTAGTGGTGGTGGCAGTGATGATTATAAACGATGACTTTATGTCAATGAGCTACAGCAAGATTAACAGTGAATACTGCAATGTAACTACCAAAATCTTGATTATGATGGTGATGTTGGTGTGGTGGTGGTGGGGGTAGTAATGGTGATTATGATGAGGATAACAATGATGATGTGGTGATGATTATTATTATGTAGTTAAATGTGATGGTGATTTTGGTGATGATTCAGAACGGACAAATAACAGAAAAAAAGGAAAGGAAAAGGAATGAAGGGGGAGACCAGGAAGAAGAATGATGATAGGAAGGGTAAGTGGAGAGGAAAAGAGAAGTAGAAAGAAAACATATATGGTCATATTCAAACGTGAGTGACATGACATTTGGACTGATAGAAGGGCACATATCTTTGCACTTGTAGGTTATGAAAGGATCATGACTATCATATTATGTATAATGTAGGAGTGGCATGTGTCATTACCAGTTGGATTTGAATGTTACAACTGGTCCTGGAAATTATGATTAAAAAACAGTGCGTGAGTGACACAACAGAAAAAAAGACATTGGTTTCTAACCTTCATTGGTTATGGTTGGATTTGTGCCCAAGTAGATCTCTAAGGATTCCATAAGTGCTAGTATATGTACATGCATAGTGTACCTCTCTGACATTTTTTTGTCCTTATTAATCATTCCATCTCTGTGGAAAATGGTCCACCTCTATGTGTCATGAGTGACACGACATCCAAAACGTGAGTGACACGACCAGTGCCTTTAATGCAACAATTCAAGTAAATAACTAGATCGAAATTACCTGTGTGTATATGCCATGTTCGAGTAGTCCATGATGATTACTTTAAGCAAAAAAAAATCTGAAAAAAGTGACTAGATATAAGAATAAGAGGCATCTAAAACACCATAGTCCCATATGTGCAAATTCTTGTTTGATCAATTATTCAGCATAAGAAAACTGGTTCACATAATGTTTGAACCTAAATAATTATTTGTATTGTAAAGAAGCCTTTGTGTTGATTTCAGATCCTTATTTGCATTTTCAAAGGCACAGCGCCTTATTGAAATTTCAGCTAAATGTCCCACTTAGTTTGAATATGACCATATATAGAAATGAAGAACATAATAAGAAAGTAAAATATAGGGATGATATAGAAGTAAATAAAGGGAAGGGGGAGGGGATGAATCATCTCATTTTGGAATTACAATGCATTCCAATTCTCTCCTTTTTTTAGCACAAGATCAAGGTCTAGATGAGCTATCAGCCATTATCAACAAACAGAAGAGACTGGGACAGGTGATAGGGAACGAGGTGGATGAACATAATGGTAAGATCGATTGAGAAATTAACAATATGATATATTTTCAAACCTCCCCAAGTGGCAGTAGACCTTGTATTCTTTTTTTTTTTTGGAGTACAGTGCCTTATAATTTGTTGGTGGATCCAGCCAGGGGCTCAAGAGGCATGATCCCTCTCTACTATATCTATTTTTTTGAAAATCACACATTAAACATCCATGTTAAATGTCTGAAATATCTATTGTGAATCTTTAACAAATGTTTTATAGCACATTTGTACGGGTAATCAATTTTCATGAAAATAATTTCAGGAAGGCAGTCTTTTGCACTCACAATATCTTTCTCTTCCCTAAAAAAAAACAAGCAAAAAACAAAAACAAACAAACAGAAAACAGAACCATAAAAGAAAAGAAAAATAAATAAAAGTGCAATGTCACAGGCTAGACATAGCATCAACAGCCAAATGTGAGCGAACAGTTTTGTATGATTATTGTAAAACAAGTTGATAATTCTTATTTGTTGTGCCAGGGGACCAATAAAAATGGAAATTGTCTAAAGGGTTGGTTAGTGAAACAAAAGTAGGTGAGCCTGCCAAGACTTGATTTTTCACCTATGGTCATATTCAAACGTGAGTGACACGACATTTGGACTGATAGAAGGGCGCATATCTTTGCACTTGTAGGTTATGAATGGATCATGACTACCATATTATGTATAATGTTGGAGTGGCATTTGTCATTACCAGTTAGATTTGAATTTTACAATTGGTCCTGGAAATTATAATTAAAAAACAGTGCGTGAGTGACACGACAGAAAAAAGACATGGGTTTCTGACCATCATTGGTTATGGTTGAATTTCTGCCCAAGTAGATCTTTAAGGGTACCATAAGTGCTGGTATATCTACATGAATAGTGTACCTCTCTGACATTTATTGTCCTTATTAATCATTCCCTCTCTGTGGAAAATAGTCCACCTCTATTTGTCGTGAGTGACACGACATCCAAAATGTGAGTGACACGACCAGTGCCTTAAATTCGACATTTCAAGTAAATAACTAAATCCAAATTACCTGTATTTATATGCCATGTTAGAGTAGTCCATGAAAATCACTTTAAGCAAAAAAAATCTTACAAAAGTGATTAGTTATAAGAATAAGAGGCATTTAAAGCACCATAGTCCCATACGTGCAAATTCCTGTTTGCTCAATTATTCAGCGAAAGAAAACTGGATCACATAATTTTTTAACTTAAATAATTGTTTGTACGGTAAAGAAGCCTTTGTGTTGATTTCAGATCCTAATTTGCATTTTCAAAGGCACAGCACCACATTGAAATTTCAGCTAAATGTCCCACTTAGTCTGAATATGACCCTATGAAAAAAAAAAGCATTAGGAAAGGAGTGGAGTACACATTTATGGATTCTATACAGTGGACAGTATAATTATTGAGTTTGCTGCCCTCTGTTGGTTATTGTTTAGAAATGTTGCATTTCTGTAGTTGATGATGATAGACACAGCATATTTTGTGTACAATATGTCGTTTTAGAGTTCTTATTCCAATTTCTGATTAAATTGAATTATTTTCATTATTTTTGAATGGTGATCAACAGCACTTTATAGGACTTCAGAATTTAATCCAGAGAATTAATGAGTTTGAAAATATTCATCATTCATCTAAAATGCTGAGACACTTACGGTTGAATGCTTTAGAAAGACTCTCACATATAAAGGAGCCTGGGAGACTGAACATTAACTTAAAGTAAATAATTTGTTTTTAATTTGTGTGAAAAGCTATGCTTAAGCCTCCATGTATACATGTTCATACATGTGAACTCAAATACCTTATTAGACCAATTGTAGCTTTGGGCTGGTGAAAGGCATACAGATTAAGAGAGCTGAGAAACTCCAGCTCTTGTTGCCAATTTGATACCCATCAGAGGTTTCATGGCACTAAATAGACATGAATACAATCATCACATGGGAGACCAGTGGTTGTTTTTACAGACCGAAATAGAGACCGACCCATTCTCCCGGTCCAAATCCCAGCTGAGCTGCCCAAATGTCTCTAGCAAAAATAAACGTTTGTTTAAATGTGGCGTACCCAAGGGACGAAATGCTAGGGAAAGAATAGAGGGAGAATGGAAATTCCCTACAGTGTGTGGTAGCCATTGTGTTAGTAACAAACGTGATCTAGAATCCAAGCCAACATAAACCTTTTAGAGTGGGATCAATGACATTTAGTAGACACATTCATGTGGTGTGGAAAGACCCAATTTTTCATCCATGATAAATATTTTGAACATGAAATGTCCATTACTTACAGCCCGTCAATGTTTTTATTTTATTCAAGTTATATAAAAGAGAAAATAAAGGTCATGGGTTCAAATTTAGTGTCCATAAAATGAATTCAGAAGGGTAGAAAATAGAAAATAAACAAAAATGAAATGAATTGCATAAAGACAGAGGGGAGAATGCAAATATGTATGGTTGGTAATGATGAAAAAACATAATGACAGAAAAAAGGGATCGTCTTAAAAGCAAAAGGATTGTTGTACCTGGATTTTATAAAGCTTTTAGATTAATATGGCAAAAGGGATGAAAGGAAGAAATGGTATATAGAAATATACCATAGATGGAAAGAGAGATGGAGAGAGGGCACGGAAAAGGGAGGATGAAAGAGAAAGAGACAGAGGGATAGAAAGAAGGTTTGCTTTGAATATTAGAGTGAAAAAGGTGACTTTATTTGCAATAATTTTCATATTAGTTGTCAATGAAGTCTTAAAAATGACACCTATTTGTATTGAATACATTATTTATGTTTATGTGTGTATATTATTATTGCAGTATAATTTCTAAACTGCAATTTTATGCAGTTTGATAATGAAAACCAGTATCTTTGCACATCAACAACTGATGAGGCCACCCCCTTTCCCTTCATGTTTGTTGTCAGTAAGCTTGCAGGGTCACAAAAGATGGTTTATTATCAGGCCGAAGTTGTGAATTACATCTATCCCACTTCAGGATGAATCAGGGTTAAAGCCTGAATTCAGCACATGCATGAATTTGCTAATACACCAGCTCGAGCTAGAGTTGTTTTGACGTACTTCAAGCTTCAAACGGCTTGTAAGCTTCATGCTGGTTTAAGCTGGTCTCAATTTATCGGACTATTTTGAATAATTTGAAATAAGACCGAGGTGATTTAGTCTGATTCTCTGCACAATTTAGTGTGTCAATTGAGAGAGATGGCAAATTCATGGGATAAGAAATAAGCGAGCTATTTCAAAATCTTGGTGAAATGAAGCACCATCTATTGAAGATGTTTCTATTACTCACAGATAGCCAATTTAATTGACCGTAAACTGCCAAATCTTCTGAAAACATGAGTTACATTAATCACCTCCTGTTTCCATGTGAGACATAACACCACAACACCACTTGTTTCCTGTCTGGGTGAGCTTGGGGGAGGGGTTGAGTGAGGGGGGGGGTGAGAAGGGTGGGGCGGCTAAGGGAGGGGGATAGGAAATGAGGGGAGGTAGTGAAGAATACAGAATATGCTACCAATTTTTTTAAGAGAGAGGGGGCAGGAAGGGTCTGAAAATCAGAGCTACATCATTTCTCTAGATGTCTGTCTCATTGGTGTATGTGTGCGTGGGCATGGAGTTGGGGTAAGAGCAAGGTGGAGAAGGGAAGATTAAAAAAAGTGACATCTAGGCTTATACAAAATTTATGGGCTTTTTTGAAGGGGGAGGGGGTTAAATTTTGTAATTGTTATAAAAATATGCAAACTTCCCCCAATAGTAGAAGAAATGTGGCTCTCGCTTTAATATAATTGTGTTAAAAAATAAAGACAGTGCTTCAGAGATTGTATATTCCAGCTCTGTGTAAAATTACAGCCAGGGATATGACTTCAATTCCTTTTGGTCGCGATCCTGTATTTTTTCTTAGACCCATAAGTAAATTAATTGACCGATTAGAAGGAATTATAGATCATCAGTGGGTACAGTAGTGGTCTTGGTACATGAAGGTCCCTGATTCAAAGCCATGTTAATGATCCAGTGCCCTTTGATAAGGTATGAATTCTCATTAAGCTCAGGTCACAAATGTTTGTACAAATCCATCATTTGTATGAATCTCTGGAGTTCTGGAGTTGTAAAGATCCCTAGATGAAGCTTTCTTTCTTACAGCTTTATAAAAATGTTCTCACAACGTTCGTACAATCATCTTATTAAAGGGTTGTTTCGTACAAGTTGAATACAATCTTGGACAAGACCATCAACCAATTTTTGAACTTACGGAAGGTCTGTGAACCATCTGCAAACGATGGTTTCCATTTGCATGGCATCCTTAACATTTCATATTGACATTTGTGACTAAGGCTTTACCTGAATAGCAGCTATAGGTCCCTTGGTCACCTACTTGGAAGCATTTAATTGCCTTCTTGGTAACCCCATGATTAAAGAAAGAAATCATTCATTCATAAATCTTTGGACAGAATGAATCATGATTATATAAGATCTCATGTTGACAGACATGGTTTGACTAGCCATGTTAAGTTTCCTGTCCTCCTTGTCATCGAGAATTTACAAGGATTCATGGAGAAACTGGAAATAAAATTGCCGCAACAAAATAGTTTGAGAAGGACTAGAAAAAAGAAGGGAAATTGTTCACAGGCTGAGATATGTGTACATCTTTTTATATATTGAGGTGTTGATCAACATAAAGAAGGACAACAAAACAAAAGGGAAATTGTCCAAAGGCCGAGTTGTTCTGAGGTGTTGATTTAGTCAGTACATGCTAAGTTATGAATAAAAATGTAACCTATTCTGAGAGTTGGAACTGGTCATGGATTTCAGTTTTATGCTCTTTTAATAAACTCTAATTATTGAGTATATTGCTTCTAATAATAATAATAATAGTAATATCTTAAATTTATAAAGCGCCTTTTCATAATAAATATGAAGCGCATACACAGGAAATAACACATGAACGATACACCTTAGGAAATTAAATCATAATGATGGAAAGTAGAGAGAATTATCCATTCTTATCAAAAGCATTGTCATCGCACAACATCATCCTCAGTATAAAGTTTATGTAAAGAAGAAAGAATTTTGGCAGTGGAGTATTTTAGAATTCTATTTCAAAAGAAAATGATATGAATCCTGCAATATCAGACAAGGAATGTTGGTTTGGGCGATCCTCACAGGGTAGAGGGGTGCGCCCTCAACACCTTGGTAGGGGCGCAAGGGGGGTAGGAGGGGTGCACTCTCAACACCTTTAGGCCCAGCTGTCTTTCCTGACCAGAATTTGTCATCAGTCAGAACCAATAAATGGGGTAGGTCTTGAAATGTGAGGCCTTCTTTTGAAATGCAACGTCATGCCAGGATCGTAATTTTTTGGTGAGATTATTCAAGTAAAAATATTGCCAATTTGTGTTGAAAACAGTGATTTAGTACTTTTTAAAACATTGCTGATTTCAGGAATTTGATCCCACATTGCCATCTAAAGATCTGATGTCAGGCGCCATATGCATCTAGAGATTTTAGATTTCAGTGCTTGTTTATCTGGACATTTCATACACTGTACATGTACTCTACATACTCATACGACCTTAGATATTAAGCCAAATCACAATATGTACATGTTATTGTTGCCATTGGCAATGGGTTATTAAAAAAAAAAGAAGAAGAAAACCCACCCATTTCTGTTTTGTTATTATACACTAGTGGTGGGGGGGGGGGTGGGGTTCAACTCTGCACTTAAAAAGCTAAATATTTATTTGTGAATCGCCCCCTTTGAAAATTACCTGTCATAAAACACAATAATACTTGTAGAATCTGATGATTAATATGACCTACATTGTGTCATTTACTCCACCATTCAAAAGCCATAGGAAGAGGCAGTCAGAAAGTGTAGGAAGCATCGCTCTCATGACATGATGATTTAGCGTGTCCCTTGGAAATTTGCGGTGTTTGTTTTATAATTTCAAAATCTTAAAGCCACCAAGTGCAAACATCATCAAACAAGTATCAAATTTCTTTTGATTCAAATTAAAAAGGAGACAATAGAAGACGTGCCGATGAATCAGCAAATTTTTCATAATCAGCCATCAGTTTCAGTATTTCCACTTGGTCTAATTCCCACATCATCAAACGCCACCAAATGTTGCTAAACCCATTTAGTCTAATTTCTGATTGGTCCAATCATCACCTTGGACTAATTTCCGATTGGCCTAAGTGAAATAGTTTTCCCCCATTTAGCCAAGCAATAACCTGGTTTACCAGTTCATATATTCAGATAGACTAAATAGTGTTAATTAGACCAAGTGGATATTAGACAAAATGGGAATATCGTAGATATAGGCCTAATAGTAAGTGACAGTAAGACTGATATTGTTATGAAATGAACTGGTTATGGATGAAATAGGATTGGAGAATGTCCGATTAGACCAAACGGACTTAAGACAAGATGAAAGGCAGACCCAAGTGTAGTGGCAATTCATTCATTAACATTTTAATAATCATAATGGTGTTGGGAGGGGATTCATGGGAAGCCCCCATGAGAGGTAAAAGTAATATTCATAATTGTGTTTTTTTGTCCTGTTTTCCTTCTCTTAAACCAGTTTCTATTGTCTGTTTGTTCTATTTTTCTCTTCTATCCATTTTTACAATTTCTCTACATCTTTTAACTTTGTCCTGCTTATATTCATATTTATTATTTTTGTATTGCTTGGAATTGTATACCCCATTTTCATACCCTAAAGGCTATTCATGTTTCTGTTGATTTACTTGTACTATCTGTTAGAATATGTGAAGATGTCCTTATAAAATTGGGAAGAACAAGAGAAGGAGAAGGAGAGAGAGAATTGGCCTTCCCCCGTGACTTAAGATCCACAACCAGACAAATCTAATTACCGCTGAATTGTCCTCGCTTTTGATTGAGCCCTTGTTTTCAGGCGCTGTAGAGAACCAAAACCGCTCATCATTACTGTGAGTGAAAGACAGTGTCAACGCTGCCCTCCGGGGCTCAATCATTGTCAATCATTGTCATTCTGAATTTTGTTTTGTCCGCATTGTCACCCCCCTCCCCCAGTCGGGATCTCCAGTCCAGCGAAACTAAACGTCTAGAGGTGTAAACCCACATTACCCAAAGGCGTTTGGACTTGTAATTGGAACCCTTTTGTCTGAATTTAATTTTCCCCATCACTCAGTCGTTGGTCCATAGAGTTCTAGGCCCTGGGGAGATAGTCCAGTCCATGGTCTGTGGAGTACCAGGCCCTGGGGAGTAGGTCTAAGTCTGGGGTCAGGACTGGACATTCCGAGACTAAAGGTGGTCTACAGAGGGAGTGGACTTGACATTTGTGCAAATCATTGTCTATTAGCAATCAATTGTTGTTGGTTTGGATCTAGGCTATCATTGGGATTATAATTGCTCTCTTGTGTTGTAATTCTTAGAACTTTAACATGGATTGCAAAAAGTTCCTGCAACCTCATTCTTCACTCCATTTGATACTGTAGTAATATTGTCTCACAAAAATTATAATCAATTCATTACTTCAGTTGATAATACATGTATGTACATGTATATTCACACAAAAATTGCAGTAACCTCGTTCTTTACTTCATTTTATAGTATCTTCACTCACAATACAGTCTGTGTAAAAAAAAATGGTACAGTCGGGAAAAACATAATTTAGGTGTGTAATCTTTTCAAATAATGAGTGGATGTGGTACCAAGTTAAAGCCAAAAGATCTTTCTTGCTGATGCGCTTTGTTCTGTATAATTTGCTTTCGTAAAACAAAAGTTATGTTAAATTTTGTGCGACGAGGAACAAATCGAAATTACGCACTTCTATTGTTCTGGAGCGCTGAATCCATGGCCGTTATGCGAAAACGTACACAAAGGCATGGGACAGCGTGCAGAAAATGGATTTTTCTTGATTGTGGAATAATAGTCATATCTCAAAAATTACAGCACCAAATGGGATGAAAATAATTGCAGAAGAAAGTTTGGTTTTCCTGCTTTATGAAAATACCAAACAATACCAGGTTGTGATTAATCTTCATACTATAAAAAAATGTTTTCTACTTGTACCATTTTATTTGACACAGACTGTATACATTTGTAGTTCTCACGATGAGAATAATACTGTACATGTACTTACAATTCATGATGTGGCAAGCATTTTTTGCGGGTTGTGTTCTGAAGAACTGTGTTTTTTATGTAGGCCAAATGAAGTCCATCCAATATGTGCAATGGTTAGTAATTGGATGTACAGTTTAGGTAAGAATGATTAAGAGGGGGGGGGGGGGGGGGGTGAAAAAATCAGGAGATGAACTTGAACATAAAAACGATTTTAATATTTTAGTGAAGAAATGGATTATACATGTATATGAGATATCTAGGCACTGATAACAGGGTCATGCACCCCTATGGCAGCCACAAGTTTTCCTAGAAAATTAAACCCCACAATTTATACAAACATTGAAATATTTTACTGCCAAAACATTCCGAATCACATGAAACATAAATTATTTGTGATTGCTTTAATCTGGAACATCTGATTGCTGTTAACTTGCCGGAAATAACATAATTAAATGTCAATTTATATTCTCCAGAAAATACTATTATTTGATGGTTCTAAGTTTCAAGAATTGCATTTTTATCTTCTTCATTTTGGAGAAATGCTCCCCTTTGTGGAATTTATATTTTGTTTTATTTATTCATTCATTTCATTTATTCAAACCAACAAAACATGATATAACCGTGACAAACAAAGTACATATGTATCAACTTGAATACATCATGAAACATAGTTTTAGGACCCCTTTAAAAGCAGAGCTTGTGAGCGGGCCCCTTATTAAGGTTCTGTACTGACATTGTATTTTTTTTTAAACAAAATTTTATTTTATTTTATTGTAGCATTATTTGTGTTTTTTCTTAAGAGGGGGGGGGGGGGGGGGGTAGATTATGAATTTATGAATTTGTGGGGACTTACATTAGTACTTTTTCTACTGTTGTAAGTTGTAACATGTAGTAGTTTGACATTGTAAAGTTTTTAAATGAAATCTGTCAGAATCCCATACAGAAAAATTACACATTGATAGAATATGCATTAGTTAGTTTTAGATGTTGAATCTAAATGTAGAGCACCAATTTATTGACAACAGGTAATTTTCTTGATTGTGTAGAAAGAACTTTTCATAGATAGCGTGACAACTAGATTACTATTACTATATAGATTCCTGCTCGAGAATTTGTTTTATTATTCTCCACCAGACTGCCACAAACGATAGCTAAAATTACCAACAGGTTTCGCAACAAATCCCATTATTGGAGAGGAGAAATTGGGCAAAGTTTCACTTGTCTTTTGTCTCTTTTCTCCGACCGTAAACATAACAAATTGTTCCCCGGGAGAGGAGTTGCAGAAAAGTGGATTGAATTTGAGTTTGATTGTTACAAATGTCTGGGGAAATGAGGCTATGGTACAAATGAGATGAGGACAGAGTTGATTGTTTTCTGGCTATGTTCATACTCTAAGTTAGCTAAGCACTTGAACTTGGAGAAAACATGTTCACATTAGCATGACTTGGGCATTGAAACAGTTGAATGTTCAAATTGTCTTGAAATTGTAGTGAATTAGTATCTCAAAACAGTTTGAAGTGTAGTTTAGAAGTTCTTTTTAGAAATATGTTTGGAGAAAAGGTGTTCCCATCTGAAGTTTGATTGATACAAATGTCTGGGGAAATGAGGCTATGGTACAAATGAGATGAGGACAGAGTTGATTGTTTTCTGGATGTGTTCACATTCAAAACTTATAGCTAAGAGTTTTAACGTGGGAACTACGTGTTCACATGGAAGTTAATTGGGCACATAATAGTTCAAGTTGAAATTTGCTTGAAATTGTAGTGACTTGGATTCTCAAACTGTTCAAAGCGTAGTTTCAAGAGCAAACTTTCTATTTAATAGTATATTTGGAACAAAAGTGTTCACATCTGTTAGAGATGAGATGGAGACAGAATATATTGTTTCTGGCTGTGTTCACATTCTAAGCATGTTCATATTTTGTTGAATTAGGCATTGAAACAGTTTCAAAGTGTCATGAAGTTGTAGTGACTTGGGTGCAAAAACAGTTTAAATTTAGTTAAGAAGTCATTTTTCGAAGTTTATCTGGAGTAAAAGTGTTCATATCTAAAGTTTGATTGTTACAACTGTCTGGGGAAATGTGCCTATGGTAGAGCTGAGATGAGGAGAGAAGTTGATCATTTTTCTGGCTGTGTTCACATTTAGAATTTGCTGATGCTAAATAGTTAAATTTGGATATTTTGTGTTCATAATTTAGTGAATTGTGTGCCCAAACACTTGAAGTTTAAAGTGTCTTAAAATTTGGTGAACTGGGGGCTAAAACACTTGAAATTTAAGCTAAGCAAGACTTAAGATTGTTAAGTAGCACTTTAAATCTCATGGATGTGAACAACTTTTTTTGTTATCAAAGTCCTTACAACTTTAAAATTGTCTTTTGGGACTTCTTAACATTTCAAAATGTAATTTTTTGAGGAATAAGTTGGGTTTGCTTGTTTTATAGTTGTACAATGTGTTAAAAAAGTAACCTACATGTGACTCTACATGTATAATCGGTTCAGAAACCATTAAAAAAAAAAAAAATAGCAAGAATTATTTAACTTCATGATTAAAAAAAAAAAAAAAAAATTTCCAACAGCTTATATTTTTGCAAGCCTCCACAAATATACTCAATCCCTTAATGGCATATTTTCTTTCTTGTTTTTTTTTTAATGATACACTTGTCTTTTCATGGAATGGAAGACAATTTGATCAGTTTGATGGCAATTTTACCTTTTGCTACCCAACTATAACCCACCTTTACTGCTTACTAAACCAAGTTCAAATGCAAAAACAAATTTGAGAGGGTAAAATAGGAAGTCCTCCATCTTGAGTAGTTACAATTATAATTGAGTATGAATTAGATATCTTCCCCTCCCGCTGAACTTTTACCCCTCTCTCATTTTTTTTACCCCCTTTATGCATGACCTCGTGAATTTATCATACATACCAATCTCCAAGCAAATAATTGGTCTTTAATTTGGCTGACAGATGGTTGGTAAACGCTGCTGACCGGCGCTTTGTAATTCGGTAGGAAATTGCTTCTTAAATGTTCGCAGCAAATTTTTCTTTCATCTTTCACTGTGGCAGATATGTAGGGAGGGTGTCGGATTTTGAGGTTTAGCCCCTGTTTCGGCCCGCCCGTATTATCCAATTTCGAGTTCTAACAGTTTTTCTTCTCAAGTTACCTGAAGTCTTTGTTTTATTGACTTTTCTGGCTGAAGATTAGGAAACTATCTATTATAAAGTGGCAAAATGGTGTGGAGAGATTTCATGGAAATAGTTTTTCGGATCTTGAGGTCTTACTGGTGAACAAAAGTTCAGAAGGTTGAAATCCCTGTCTAGTGACATTATGATCCTCCTCAGATTGTTCTGTTCAGTCATTTAGCCATTAGAGTACCCATCTTTGAAAAAACGTTTCATGATGAGATGTTTGAATATATTTCCTGTTTAAGATACACTTGTCTGATACTGTCTGCAGATTTACCAATTCTAACATCATATTCCAGCATGGGGTTATCAATTGTCAATGAAGACATTGAAACTACATGTACATGTAATCAATAATTCCCATAAAGAAAATTCAACGATAGAGACTTTAACTATTAAAAGAAAAGAAAAAAATAATTGTGCTAATGCCCTTTGGTGAGGCAGTTATCCTCAAACCAAGTCCCTCAGATACTTAGATTTTCCTTGTCCCATATTTATCACTTTTACGCATTCAGTTGCTTCCAAAGCAGTACAATAATTAGATAAACAGTCATTCACTCATTAGATTACCTACTCAAGCGGACACTCAAACAAATGATATTTTATTGCATTATCACCTACATTGCATTTCTTTTCCATATCATGTGACTAGTCGTGACCATAGTGATTAGTCGGCTTACCTTCGACTCCAGAATGACTGCTTCAGAATAGAGGAAATATTAGTCAGTGTGGTCAGTGTATTTAGCTTGTTGATGTTTCCTATCGGTCTATGGTGAGTAATGAGGAAACTGACAGGGACGATCTCAATATGACTAAGAAAACATTTCATTTCAGTTATTGTGGCTGGTGATTATATTACATTTCAAACAGCCTCAGATATTTTGAAAAAGTACCAAGAGACGTACATGTACAATGTAGAAAATTACTGGGTGGGTAAAAGTTACAGAACTAAAGTATTTACCCCCTCTCATATACATGTATTGTCAGTTGAGGGTGTAGCTTGTTGAAATTACTTACGGGGATGTCTTCCAATTGAAGATATACCAATTCTTTTACATATAGATGTTTTAAATGACTGTTTTGTTGGTCTGCAAGATTTTGATCAAATATGTTTAAGAAATGATCTTGTCAATGTGTATGTTGCTTAACAATATAAACTGGACACTGCCATTTTGTTGATACAGAGCTACCAAGCCTCACGTATCTTGTGTGAGAATCACGCATTTAGGGTTTTTTTTTAACTTGGCATCTCTGTTGATATGACATACGAGCCCGAGTTGTACATGTTCCAGTGGGAAATGTTCTTCTGTAAGAAAGATGAGTAAGTTGTAAGTGTATAATAACACATCATCCTATTTTTGACAATAATAATGTATTAAAATGACAATTCATATATGACTACAAAAAAAAATTCTGATTGATTTCTTTTAGATGAGTGATAGCAATACAAAATCTTGACCCTGCCTGACATATCATTAAATAGTAGATGTAAACTGCATTCTGACTTTTAAAGTATAATGTTGTATCAGAACAATTACTCTCTTGACAATTAACCCCAAGGACAACTAATAGGGTTAGGTGTAGGTGGTGGATTTTTGGTGGGGGTAGTTGTCCGGGGATAATTTCCAGGGGGTAATTGTCCTAGAACTGTAAAATAAACCTAGGTCTTTCTGTTACTAGACCATTGTTCCACCATGAGCTGTTATGTTTGTTTGTTTATGGATTATTTTTTTTGAGAAGGGCAATATTACCACTTTTTATATTACCTTTTGATTCACTCAATATATGACACAATATTTTAAAATGATATGACATTTATATAGTGTGGACTTCGCGATGGCATGTTACAGGGTATTATCACAGAAATTTGATCTGAAATTGGCAAATTTGTGACAGTTTTATTGTTTCGTGACTCAAATCCTAAAAATCAATTTCCCATCCAACATCCAAAACCATGATTTAGAAATAGTCCTATATATAATATATAATTTTTTTTTTTTGCTGGGGGGGGGGGGGGGGGGGGGGTAGTTTCTACAGGATATCGTGCAATCTCGGAGATTAAGAAATTAGGATTTTTTTTATAGCAGGATGATGAATTGATGCAAAAATTCAAAAATGATATTCTATATTTCCCATTTTCGATGACTATGTTGCCCATAGGCATTGATTGAGTTAAGATATTAATCTAATAATCCATTTTAGATTATTGAAGAAATTACGAGACTTTTTATTCTTAAAGCAGGAAGATGAATTGTTGCAAAAGTCAAACCTGATATTCTATATTTCCTGTTTTTCAATGACTGTGAATGAAAGTTACCCATAGGCATTGGTTCAGAAAATATTAATCTAATAATGAATTTTAATGATTGAAATACCCTTTTTAGCTCTCCATATATGACACATGTCAATTATAAAGATATAGCTAGGGTTTATGGTTTGGTTTAAAGATGGTTTAGATGTGGAGGAATAGAGGAAACATTAAATTAAAGCACTCCACATGTCATGCCCATGAATAACATTTTAACCACAAAAGTAGAGGAATCATGGGGAATTAGAATAAAGGAAGGTGATTGAATCGAGGCATTTCATGGTTCTCTTCCGAGCACTTTCATCCTCAAAGAATGGGCTCAATTATAGATTAGAAAGTTTAAAATGTTTTGAACTGTACTTTTAGGACTATCAGTTATGTTTTTTAAAGTATCTAGAAGTTTGTATACATGTATAGTGAAAGTGTCAGGGGCTTATGTGGCCATGTCATAGATTTAATCTCAAGAAAACCTACTTTTACCCATGATAATAATGACTATTATAAAGAGCATTCACAACTAGAATTTGATTTGAAACTCAACATTTGCATTTAATGTACATGGCATCATTGAAAACAGAGCATTAAAAAACACAAGTGTTAAACTACATGTACATGTAAATTGCTTGAATAAAATATAAATATGGTCATCAAGCAACTAATGGTTTTAGCAAGTTATATGATTTGTTGACACCCTTAAAAGCTTATGACATTTATGGACTGAAAATTTTTCATATAAATATATTTGTCCCCACACCCCCTTTTGCTACACTCGGGTAGGCCTACATGTGTTCCTTATCCCTTTGTTATGACCCATAATGCCCCTTAAGCTGCCTCATGTACATTTGAATCTGTTGGCAGGAGTGCCACGCCCTGACTCCCTCTCTGACTACCCCCCCCCCCCCTTGCCGGGGAAAAACACAGTGTCCCACAGTCTGAACACAATACTGTGAACACACTATGACACAGTGCATTCACATTGTGTCATACTTTTTCCAGTATCGACACTTTGAGAATGAGCCAATTCCACACAATCATCACATTGTGAAGGCCTCAGACACTTTGTTCACAGTAAACTGTGTGGATTTGGCCCAATTTCACAGGGTTTACCGGTATATTTATTATATATTTGGCACTGTGTATTTTTTCAGGCAGGGCCCACACCCCCTCCAGCCACGCCTCCTCCAGCCATATCCACCATGCCCCCTCTAACAATGTCCATTCACATAATTATCCCTGGGTGATAACCCACAATGCACCTTTAGCTGCCTCCATTACGCTAGATTCCATAGATGTGCTGAGTGTTCTGAGTATTTGCAAACATTCTGCATTCTCGACCAGTTTCTGGCGGATGTCGTCAGAGAAGGCCAGAGTTTTGATGGTATTGGCAGCAGCCTGTTGAGTGTATGCACTCTCACTCTTTAGCGTCTCCACCAGGAGAGGGAGCCCTCCAACCTCAACAATCTGGAAATGAACAGGAGGAAATTGTTGATAATCCATGCATGTCCAGCAAGTTTATATTTTTTAGACATGTCCAAACTCTAATTCCAAAATCCTTGGCCTTTGGTCAAGCAGAAACTTCCTAAAAGTGGTTAGCTCCCAAGCAAAATCGATCTTCCCACCCTAAATCCTTTCCTTTTGGCCAGGGTGAACTCTCCCCCCCCCCCAAAAAAAAACATGACTACATGGACACCTGGTCACGATGACCCTACACCGGGGTCTATAGGCATCACAGTCTTATCTATCTGCCCCACGGACTATAGACGGATTCGGTTTGGGTGATGTTTTGTCACTGTGGCAGCCATTGCTGGGGGGCTTCCAATGTACTACGCATGCTCCTTGTGTGCGTATGTATGCGTAACGAAGGAAAATGTACAAACGCGCAGACATATGCGCACATGGCGCATGCGTAGTACATTAGAAGCCCCCCAGCTATATGGCGGGCACGTAGAGGGCTCACTTCCGTGAAAGGCTGCCCGAATTCGTCTATAGGGATGGCCCTAAATTGATAAGATCATATATAAATCTTACCTTGCATTTATTACTATCATGAACAGCCAACCGTCCAAGAGCCTGAACTATCTCCCTGTCACACATTCCCCTGTATCTCTTGTCAGGGCTCTTGAGGGCGTCTTTCAGGATTCCTACTAGGTATTCAGTTGTGTCTGTGTGAAAATCATTGTGCAAAAGAGAGTTTAGGAAAGGCAGGCTAAGATGTTACGATCATGAACATGTACAAAGGAAAAAAAGTTGGGTCCAATCTCATGAAGCTGGCTACAAAAGGCCTGGGACAAGATCTTGTCAGAACAGTGGCAGATCCAGAGGCTGGCGCAACTGGATAAAACCTGGATAAGCCACTGCAGAAGACTTCAGACTGCCAAACCTGGCCAGTGTCATAAATCAGAAGGCAATGTCCCACCCCACAATGAGATGGAAGTGATGATGATTGATGATGAAAGCAAACTAAATGTTATGACTCAGAGTTGGTATTAGCAGTCATCTTGCAAAAGGAGGTCTCAGGTTCGACATCTGATTTGATGCCAAGAGCTCTTTGGTTGGACTTATCATCATAAAATTGATGCTCTATACACCTTATCCACTTAGCTGCGGCTTACGATGATCACACTTCTAATGAAAGCTTGCGGCAAGCTAGAGGCAAGCTATGTGTAATCTTGCAAGGAGATCGCAAGGTTGTTGCAGTAAGATGGCGATTAGCTCATGCAAGCTTTCAGTCACAAATACAAGCTTGCCGCAAGCTTGCTGCTAGCAAGATTTTATAAGATTTTTATAAGATTTTATGGCAATGTATCAAGGACTAAGTTTATGAGCTAAATTCTCTGGGGAAGTGCATGAAGGCTTTGATTAACATGTAATATACTCCTGAAGTAGTGGAGAATGTGCAATCATTGTGTGTCTTGAATCCCTTATTTGAATAACTAGGGTAGTGCTTTATAAATCTGGAATACTTTTGAAAATAAGAAACCAGACTTGCCTGTTCCCTGTTGTCCCAGACTGTACTCCTGCCCCTCTTCGGCCATGTATGCAAGGGTTATCATACAGATAGACTTGAGAAAAGGATCACCAGTCAGGAATGGTTGCAGCTTTTCAGCCACGCCCTCTTCTGCAAAAACGTGCCGGTTGGCGGGTGCTGTTGACATGTTGCAGAGGATACTTAGGGATGTACGTACTAAAGCTTCAACATCCTGTAAAAAAGTACCAGGGTAGTGGTTTATAATACAGAGTACTTTATATGGTGTGTAATTTGTTACAATGAGATCTTGCAGTTATCTTTTGCAAAGTTATGCCTTTCCATCGTATTTTGTGTCTGCTGTTAACGCAAACATCAGATATTCGGCTACGGCTTGGTAGATGGCAAAGCCCTTTTATTTGCAGTGCTTCCTAAGATTTGGACGTCGGAGCAGATGCTCTATGGTTAGCGGCGTACCACAGTTGTAGTTTATATTCCCACCTTCAGTGTAACCCCACTTTCACATATTATCAACTTTAACACCTACCCATTCCTGTGTAAAGTCGATTGAGGGACTTCCACGTCCACCAGTCTTGCTCAAAACCAACAGGAAGTTGCCCCATGTCAAGGATCTACAATGTAATATTAAAAATGCTTGCCCATTGGCAATCTGCAGAATAAACCCACGCGTAAATATTGGTGAATTACTTCATTAACATGACACCCTATCAAAAGGTGTAGGGTTCAAATCTCCAACTTACCCTGAGGTGCATCTTCTCTCTGTATTTAACAACATTGTTTGCACAAATCTTGACCAGGCCATGGGCTCCTAGCTGTGTGGACAGACCTAGGCTGGCTTCACTGAGGTTGCACAGGGCGTTGTAGATGATGAAGGCCGATTCCCATGCCCCAAACAGTCCATCTTCCTCAAACTTCTTGAGAATGGATACGAATAGCTCTTGATTGCATGGATAAGAAATAAGATGGAATGAGAGGTAGGAGGGGAAGTGAAGGGAATGGGAAAGAGATTGTTAGAGAAGAAGACAGGGAGAGAGAGGGAGAGAGAGAGAGAGAAAGAAAGAAAGAAAGACATGAAGAGAGAGAGAGAGAAAGCGAGAGAGAAAAAAAAGGGGGGAGAGAAACAGATAAAAGGATAAAGAGGAAGAAGTATGGAGAGAGGTACAAATAGAAAGTGATAAATAAGTTACAATCTGCCTTCTACTAATATCTGCAACTGACAGGATAGTCTCCTTTCAGAGTATCATCAGAGAAGTATTTGTTAAAACCTGTGATAATAGTATTTCTGTTTCAAGCAAGTATATTTTATAAGCAGATACATTTGCCACACTCAACCCGGGTGTAGTAAGCTCGTACCGGGTAGAATTCCT
The DNA here is from genome assembly GCA_940671915.1 of Paracentrotus lividus. Taxonomy (NCBI): domain Eukaryota; kingdom Metazoa; phylum Echinodermata; class Echinoidea; order Camarodonta; family Echinidae; genus Paracentrotus; species Paracentrotus lividus. Next base: position 19,543,486 of record CALNVZ010003430.1, on the reverse strand, counting down.
CAATGCACTGGATGTTGATGGTAGCAATTAAGATATAGAGGAGGACATGGGTTCTGTTACAGAAGAATCTGTGATAAAGATGAAATGGGCTTAACAAGATGGTACAGTCCTCTTCCGTTATAGCGAGGTGATTTGGACCAAGCAAATTACCATGTTATAACAAAATCTTGTTATAAATACTGAACAGAGAGACACATACGTAGACAGACATAAAAACTGGACTGAATTATCTCAATTTAACAATATCCCAAATGTTGCACCTGTGCTCATTATAAGGTGAGCCCATTGTAATACTAAACAAAATAACAGCACTCTATTTTACCTGGTCCTCCGCAGTCACAGAAAACCTGGGTAAATGTCTCTTTGTCCTGACACTTCCAGAAAACTGCATCCATTTTCTCACAGAGGAGGGCTGTCTTACGACTCGCCCATGATGTCTCCTTCTGAAGTTCATCTTTCTTTAGATCTTCCAAAATATTCTTCAGCGTATCAGTTTCATTGGATGCCATCTTGATAGCTGTGTCTTTGAATGATGCTTGTGTTAGAACGAGAGGCTTTTTATATTCTGTGAGGCAGGAAAATGGTTTAGAGTGTTAGTGTTCCTGTATACGTGTGATACAGTCAAAGGCAATGGTGTTGCATTTCCTGTACAAACACATGTATCATCCTAAATCATTCAGCCATAAAGGATACTGTCAAAAGTAGATCCGTAATACAAAATAAAGCGGAATTTACAGGTAACAACAGGAAGTTATTTATTCTGTTTCATGAACTATAGGCTAACTTACTGACATTATTGTCAATTGCTCTGAAGGTATTTATATCAAAGCAAACTTTTAAATGGTATTCGATTTGATTTGGTAATTTTGATAAAAGATATTCTAGATTTCATCCAGAAGCTGATGCATCTTGAATTTACAAATAAAAAACACACTTAGAAAGAACACAATTTAAAATACATGTTCAGTACACAGTCTCATTACGTTGTAGGTTACTCCCCTTTAAAAGAAACTTGATATAAAGTTTGGATTGATTCAATCTGCATACACCTCAAAGTCACTGTATGATAAGATCTTCACTGTTATTTTACAGTGCATCTCAAAAAATGGTACAAGCAGGAAATATTATTTACTACTATGTGTCCGGGGCCCCGTAACACAAAGGTTTGCGATCAATCGCAAATTTGAAAGAAGCATTGTAATTGGTCACTGATCAGTCATTTGAACTAAACTTGCATGCAACAATGATTGTGATTGGCTATTGCAATTTGGTCACTGACCAGTTATTTGTACAATAAACGCATGCAACAATGATTGTGATTGGCTGTTGCAACTTTGCGATTGATTGCAAACCTTTGTGTTACGGAGCCCTGGACTTGGTATTGGGGATTAATGCCTTACCAAAGGGCACTAGCGCATTGACATGATTTTGAATCATGAATCTCCTCGTTACGAAACCGTGAATATAACGATTAAGCTATCATGCCTCTTTTAATTTAATTTGAGACACACTCTACAATGTATATGTAGGTGATACGATCTTTACCCCCACAAATCAAGGGACACATTAAAGGTTTGGTGCAAAAAAGGGCTATCTGAATTTTTTGCCGAAATGAGATTTTGGGATCAAAATAATCGATACAACACCAGGAACCTAACAGTGATAAAGTCTGATGATGAACAAGTTCAATAATTGAGTACCGTCCAAAACACCAAATCGCTATCTGCATTTTCTGAAAATGGTGAAAGTGCAGGGCCCGTATTCCATAAACTATACTGTCTTAAGTCTAAGTATTTTTTCTAAGATTTTGTCCAGGCAAAAATTGTCTCAGCCTTTATTCCAAATGAGTTAAGCACTTTGTCTGGGCTCAGAATGCATCAAGCAAAAGTCTGAATTTTACTAATATTGTCATGTTTAATTTGTGGTCTCAAATGAGCTTGCCATATAGTCAACATCCAAGTTAAGCCATTAGGTAGTAGGCTTAAAGTTAGGATAAAATTATCTTTTCCTATGTGCTTATTTGTAGGCGCAACTCCATGTGAAACTTTTGACTTAGCCTAAATCTAAGAATTTATGCTTAACTGTCAAAAATAGGCTTAGACAAAGTTCTTAGATTAATTAAAAAAGTTAATTTTAGCAAAAATATTTTTAAAAATGCTTATTATAAAGTTCCATGCTTAAATCCAAAAAGCTGTTTAGGGTCCATCTCATGATCTCACGCTACTCTCTGAACTTGGCATCTCTACTTTAGCCCTTTGTTGCACTAAACCCTTGATATGATGTTTCAACAGCTTGCCAAGTAAAGTTGTTTTTTCCAATAATCAGCCCACACCTAACAGGGGACCATCAGTTATCATTTAGCTACGATTGATGCTTGAGATATGATGTTGCAGAAGTGGGAATAGGTTAAGTATCGTTTACAAAGTCAAGTATGATCCTCCTTTTCTCCCAAAGCAGGATATTCAACAAAATGCTCATCCACACAACAGATAAGATTTATATTCTGTGTTTTCAAGACCTTTTTTTTAAATGTGGAGCGGAGGGAAGTTATCGGTTCTTCACACCTGTCAAAGGCAAAGGTTGGGGAAGAATATCCTGCACCCTAATCTTGGCTAAAGGATCAGAATCCTCACTATCTGCTACTATCTGTCTGCTTCTGAGCTCCAATTTCTTCTACCATTTTCATACTTACGACGACCAAAGTGGGTTGAATGTGGGTTATTTTCGTACTTAACCAACTTTCGTTTGTCCTATGAACATTCTCAAAAGTGTCATAACAGTATCATTTACATATCTTGAAATGATTGTTTAGCTATTGGAATATGATTACTGCATGAATGGGTACCAGGGTATTCTATGGTGTGAATATTGTCTTTAATATGAGTATGCCTTTGAACAATTGGAGAATCAGAGTCTTATATTTCTTAGAAGGAAGCACACTCTTTTTTTTTAGGGGAGGGGGACAGGGACAAGGGACATTGAAAACTTCTTAAACTCTTAATTTAAGGAGTTAGTCTTTGTGGAGACACTATCAATGTTTTGCCTTTGCAAATTGAAAGGTAGATTTTAGGGAATGTTTTTTTTCCTTTAAATATGATACTATACTTTTGGGGATCATCATTTCCCAGAAAATTAGCAGTTGTGCAAACAGAATGTTTTGTACATTGGCAGAGAAGTTAGGGTGTTTTTGAGGGGTACCACCACCAGGTTTGCTTTCTGGCGAGGGATTTGAGCTGGAAATTCAAGCTGTCAGGCTGGAGACATGTCTGTGGGACTGGGGGCCTGGTGAGAGGATTCCCTGAGTGCTCAGCACGCTTCCTCTTATTAGTCATACATGGAGGGACTACCCCCTTACCTTCTACCTTAGCTGGAAAGATGTAGTCTGTGCAGTGCAGACTTTTTAATACTTTTTTGGGCTTTGTTGGCCCTATTCTGTCATTTTTTTCTGACCAGTTACATTAATTTTAGATTTTTTTGCCAAAGGTTGATTAAGTTGAAGAGCATTAATTAGTCACCTTCAAACTGATGTGTAATAGTTCTTCTTCTATTGATGGCATACCTTTTGTAAAATGAAACCAAGTCTTGATCTGGAGTGTAGACTATTACTTTTTGAACTTTGGTTCTTCATCCGTGAAATTGTGGGGGAGGGGTTTCTTCTTCTCCCATACTTTGATAAACTTAGGTGAAACCCTGCAAGTAAATTATAACTTTGCACCCTTGGCCTAATTAGGGTTGAGACTCATTGATAAAACCATTGTGAGAACAAAAATGCCATATCTTCAATTAAAAAAGTAAACTTTTAATTTTTTTAAAATTGTTGTTGGTTGTAAGAGGCTCCTTAGATAGAAATAATTATATATCTTAGATGTGTTTGCTTTTAAGATGTTTTTGAATATCGTGAAATGCATCATTAATCATGTATTTTTATAATTCATCATTGTCTCTTCAATTATTTGAACATAAGTTTCATTAGTAAATAAGTCACTTATCAATGTGTAAAGTGCATCTATACAGAGACTTTGGAGTTATTAAGTGCAATATGAATATATATTTATTTAGTTTACAGTTATATTGCTATTATTAATCAGCCACTTAGACTATTTTCCTACTGTACAACCTGTGTCAAATAAAATGGTACAAGTGGAAAACATTTTTTTAAAGTATGAAAATTAATCACATTCTAAAAGTATTTGATATTTCCATAAGGGAGGAAAATCAGGCTTTCTTCTGCAATTTTTTTCATCCCATTTGGTGCTGTAGATCTTGAGATATGACCAGTTTTTCTATAATCAAGAAAAATTGTACTTTGTGCATGCTTTTCTATGGGTTTCGCACATAATAGCCATAAATTCAGCGCACTGAAACAATAGATGTGTGCAATGTCGATTAGCTCATTGCTGCACAAAATTTGGCATAACTTTTGTTTTACAAATGCAAATTATGCAAAACAAAGTGCATCAGCAAGAAGAATTTTTGGCTTTAAGACGATACCACATTGATACATCATTTGAGAAGATTTCATACCTAAATAATTTTTTCCCGACTGTACCATTTTTTTGGACACAGACTGTAGTTCTGGACATGTGAGAGGGGGTGTAGAGGAGGAGGGGTGAAGGGAAGGGGGAAAGGAACCTGTAGGCTAGGGGGCGTAAGATTAGGGGAGGATTGGGAGGGATTCTTACTCCTTGATTGGGTAGAGGTGCAAATTGAATTAGTTGGAAAGTAGCACCAGGCAGACGTTGACCTGAAGTGACCTTTTCTGAATAGCTACCCCTCATCAAGGAAAAGATATACATCGTACTCTCGATAGTTTCATAACAGATTTCCTCCGACTTGCTGATTTAATCCATGATATGCATTGATAATGGACATGTATTATTGCCAGCATGTGTCACCAACAATTCTTTGCATTTAGATATACATGTAGGATTCAATTTTATCTGAAAAAAAAGTGTGTTTCACACATGTAGGAACCTATGATGTATTTATCTAGGCCTACATGGCCTGTACCTCCTAAGTACTGCCCATTCCTTACTAAAAGTGATATGAATATCTTTATCATGATACCTTAGCCGACTTTCCTAGCCACTTACCTAAACATAAAGCCATGGCTCTCTGCGTGAATACCCCACAGCTGGATGTTTTATTATATGTAGGCCTATATCTTATGATTCAAGTAGATAAATAAAAGATATATCAAAAGTCTATTACATTTCCTTTTCATAGCTACCAAAAATTCCATCAATCATGCACATGTATGTAGTTCACAAGCCTAATCTTGTTTCCTCAAATATTTGACATGAAATAATAACTTTGAGTCAAATATTTTGACAACATGGAGGGATAGGGTAACATGAATGTACCTTCAAACTGGTTTCAGATAGGGGCCTATTTCCTTCCTGCTCATGACAGATGGGAACAGTGGGTGGCGCTTCACTAGATTGAGATTGACAAATAGCGCACTATTTCTGATCTGATGAATTATCCAGATCAGAGAATATCAGGATTTTTCTCTCAAATAGCGTGCTAAATTGGGCGATTGCTTGGGCTTATTTCCAAACTTACACTAGTTTTTTGGCCGGATTCAGCTCAAAATATCGGGATAAATTGAACTCTGCTCCACTAGCCTGAAACATAAGCCCGATCCTATCATGAACATATCAGGCTTGTTTGTGCGAGCTTGAGTTCAGAACGTAAAGCTTCAGCTCAAGCAGATTTAGCGTCAACTTCATACTTTAAATGACTTGGGTTTTCCCGCTGATCCACCTTCATTATGCTATTTACTGGGTTTGAACTGATGAAGCACCTGCTGCGTTTCTCATCCAGCTAGAACTGATCAAGTTTCTACCTGTGTGGTCATACTATAGCTGAAAGATTAGTGTAAATAAATTTGGTATATTTAATGAAATTTGTATCATGTACATGTAGGCCTAAGTTTAACTCTCGTTTAGATATGTCAATATATTGGATGATATCAATTATAAAGTACACTCCTGTCCCATGGGCTACCACTACTACTAAGCAGGCCTACATTTTGGACAACTCCTAGGAAAGTTCCCAAAGGTTTTTCAATCCTTTTCAGGCTAAATTACTCTCTGACTACTAAAGGTGAAATGAGGAACTTTCAGTTTTGGTGTCTGGTGCTGTTATGTTGTCCTTTTAGCAATTTTCTAAGAATAGTTGTGGGGGGGGGGCATGTTAGTCTCAAGTAGTTGTCTTAGAAAATATGGTTGTTATGAAATTGTGATCTTGTATAATCACTTACTAATATTTTAAAGAATGGTGCACCTTTACATAGTACAAAGATGTAGCTTAGTAAGACTTTAAATATCTTTGATATTAAGATTTTTTTTTTATTTGGGGGGGGGGGGGGGGGCGGGGGAGATGTTTTCTTTATATTTTCGCTAGATCTGTAGTTTATCGAACTCTATCAAGAAGGCTTCTAACAGACTGTCTCTTTAATAAACCTGGCCCTAATTAAGAATACCATCCACCTTGCTGTCTGATGTAAATTCCAAAAACTACATCCCTGAAATGACTTTGAAATGACTTCATTCAGAAAGTTGGTTACCTAAGTCTGCACAGGATACGTGTCTGTTCTGCTCCTGCCTTCGCGGAGGAAGACGTCTTCGCATGTAACTCCTTGCCTGGACGATTCCCTGTGTGGCAATTAGGACAGAACCTGTCCCGAGCTTTTGTCCCTCGTGCGTCGGACTGGCTGGAACACGGTGTGTTGCCGGAAGTGGGAAATTATCAATATATGCACACACCCAGATTTAATTGTGATGTCTCATTTGGATTTATTTCTGGAGATTTTTTCCTCTTCATTTGAATGTCTGGCTGTAAATGTAAATACTTGCAGCAGAGAGGTCAAAGTACAGTTCAGGTAGTCACCTGTGTGTTGCCTGTTAGGTCTATATGGAATATTTGTTTTATTTACTGTTCGGTCTATAATCGGTATGAAACATAGGAATGGGCTTATACTTTAAAAAATGTGAAATTTTAAATGACAACTTAAAAGGGGCTGAAGCAAGCACCAAAGTTAGAAAGATCATAAAAATAGCAGGAATTTGTATATAAATAGTTGTCTCTGATGATGTTAGACTTGCACTGTACATGACCATTACAAAAATGGGAGATGACCTATATTTTGATGTCTTAATGAAAACAGTTCAAAGCTTTTTAATATTTTCCTTGACTTTTATCAAACTCGCCATTTTTTCTTGAATTCATTATTTTTTTTTAAATCAAGGTTTCTTTTGAGACATAATAATACCATAGTTCACCAGTCCTTAAAACATTATGAAAAATCTAAACCCAAATACGACTTTCATGACCTTTCTAATGACTTAATCTGTAAATATAATTGTTCTTAATATCAAGGGGTTTATTGCCCTTTAAAACATCGGGGACATCATCGTCCACCCTCAGATGATGATGTGATATGCATGGTCATCATCCCAAGACGTTTGATGACCAGCTCGACGACGCCTGAATGACGGGATGTATTCTCGAATAAAATAGGAGAGATGACGATCCCAGGTTGATGATTCTTTAACGATGATTGAGATTTCATTTCTCCATCTTCTTCTTTTTTCGTCAGGGAACTCATGTGTCCTTTGATATGGAAGACTATTGCTTTAATTGGATTGAGTTCATCTTGAATGAATAAATGCTCTATTTCATCTGACTTCTGACAATGTAATGCAATGCTTCTTGCAACTAGGGGACCTACTACTTTATATCTTATCTTGTCTTCCAATGATTCTTTAATGATGATTGAGATTTCATTTCTTCTTCATCTTCTTCTGCTTTTTCAGGGAACATATGTCCTTCAATACTGAAGACTATTGCTTTAAAATAATTTAATTCAGTTTGTGTTAAATGAATGTATGCTTTATTTTACCTAACTGCTATTAAACAATGTAATGAAATGCTTATTGCAACTAGGGAACCTTCAGCTTTAAATCCTATCCTGTCTTCCAAGGGTGCGTGCATTCATCAAAGGGTTCTGATTGTGATTTTGGTTGTGTGGTTGTAATTCTATAAAAATTTGAGAAAAAATATCATTGATATCTTTATTCTTGGAAATATCAAGGCTAGGAAAGACTGCGGTTGTGAATTTTAGTAGTGGAACCATAACGGCTAATACTTGATTTCTTCAAAAGTTTTAAAAATGACACTGAATCTAGAATTCTAATCTCTTTGTTTCTGAGTAAATGGAGTCCTAACCAAATAATGCCTCAAACCTTTACAGAAAAGCATGACAGTGGCTCCAATTGATGTTATGTTTGCTTTTGTTCCTTCAGAAAATTAGGTGACTGCTATATTTAAATATGGATATCTCTTATATATCTATGATTTAAAACAATATATTTAGTATTCGCCTTTCCCCAAGAGCCCTGTGGGTGTATGTCAAGCCTGTCCATGAGATTCTTAGTTCTCTGTTATCGTCATGGTAACTAAAGAGTCTTCGGCAACACCAACGCTGATTTCCTGATATTGTCTGACAGATCCTGTCTTGCCAATTATTCGGGATGAGAGCTCCCTCCTTGAATTGAGGGCACTGTTTGCTTGTCCCCATGAAAAAAATGGGGGGGGGGCACGGGTTGGTCAGAAGAAGGGAAGGTGCTTTCTTCGATGGTCATACCTGTTTGCTAGTAATAACTTAGAAAATATTTGTGTATTTTTATATAAATATGTATATAAGTTTCATTGACATACATGTAATAATAATAATAATAATACCCATTATTTATAATGCGCTTTTCCATAGTGGCTCAAAGCGCTTTACAGTGTATTATTACCCCGATCACTGGATTTAACTCCATATTTTGTAGTCATCCATTTATAGGCGCCTTATATGGAATTATCCTCCCGGGTACCCATTTACACCTGGGTGGAGTGGACGTAAGTGCCGGTGCGGGAATCGAACCCACGACCTTTGCATTTGTTCATTTGTTCATTAGTACTGATGCATGTTTATAAGCACTGTTTAAATGCCCCTCCAATTTTTGAAAGTCGGGGGGGGGAGGGGGGATTGAGAGTTGGATGGTAGTACGGTAGGGGAAATTGTTTTTCTGCGGAGAGAAACTCATCAGAAAGGTATGAACCTGTTGGCAACAAGTTGATTTGGCTATAGCACACATTTCCCAAATATATTTAGGCTCAATCCTCAATGTGTTTATGTAGTATTCCAAATAAGTTCTATTCACACTTATGCATCATTCTGAGTTTAAAAACAATTGATCAACCCTACTTGTTAAACTTAAGATTGTATGATAGGCCTAGGCCAGTTTTGAGTTCTGAAAATGTATACTTACCCCCAAAAATATTAGAAGCAATGTAACATAGTTGTGAAGAAGTGCAAAATACCGTACAACAGAAGCATCCAATTAATGGTTGTAGTGATCTATCCCTTTAAGACCATTAGAGACCAGCTAGTTGGGGTAATCACATCTCCATTTCATCCAGTGAATGCTTGATATGTCTCTGACCCTGAACATGTGTGTCCCTAAACATCATCCTCTTTCTAGCCTAGTCCTTACAAATAGACACTTTTACTTGTACAGTCAATTCCTGTTACAACAAGCATGCATACAACAGGATTTGTTTTGTATAACAAGGCTATTCTCACATTTCCCAATTTCAAATGTGTGCAAACATACATTATAAAGTGTTCATTCACAATTGAAATTGTTTCATATTATACAAATAGTGCATGCTAGCGAGTGCAATATACCATAATATGAGTGTCCATAAATTTCAAATTTCTCGCGGGCGTTTATATTTCAACGAGGCCGTAGGCCGAGTTTAAATATAAACGCACAAGAGAAATTTGAAATTTATGGACACGAATGATATTGTATATTGAACGACAATAAGCATGTGCTATATGTTATATTAGATGGGAACAGAAAATTGTATCAAAGTATATCTGAACTTACCTTACTATTTATATGATGAATCCTCTCTCCAAGAAGACTTGAAAATCCCTTAACACGTAAAAACAGGAGAGTTTTTAAACCTTGAAAGTTAAATGTAACGCGTGAACTAGTCTATGATGAATCCTCTCTTCAGCTCTTGAAGTATTTAGTTCTATTTAGTAGCTCTATTTAGTATTTGGAGTTCACATAGTCAGTAATGTTGCATTAATAGATGCATGCAGTATTTATTATAGTAAATAGACCCCTAGATATTTGACCTTGCCTAATCTGGTTTTATCTTTGCCAATATGTTTGCCAAACTTTTGGTGCTAATTAAGCTATTGTGACGTATATTGTTGCTCCGCGTATCTATTGTTGTGCGCACCATTTTTTTTACTTGCGCAACAAGGCAGTGCAGAAATTGCCGGTATAGTGCACGCGGTGCATTATACCGAATTACGGCATTGCAAAATAGGGCAATTGACCAATCAGAAGCCTTCTCTCATACCACCCATTTTATATAATGAGTTAATTCCCTTGGTCCACAGAAAAGACAGTGGGGCTAAATTTGAGTACTTTCAATGAAATATAATCCTTTTTTTTTAGATAGTGTTTGAAATAATTATGAACTGTTATCATGTCATCAGAGAAAATTATGGAATACTTAAAGGAATATCATAGGAGCCTAACAATGTTATTGAAAATAACTGAATGAGCTGTTAATTTTCAGATATGATGGACAAATTCCAAATTGCAACTGATTTTAAAATCCAGCTGCAATCTTGATAATATTGCATCCAATAGTTATTTGGGTGCAAGATTAGATCAATGAAAAACAATAACATTTACCTCAGAGTGTTGTGATCACTCCACATTACAAACATAATATTTTACAGGTGTTGAATTGAGACTAGTTGAGAACACAGTTTGCATTGCTCGAGGTCTCTCAACACCTGAACCCATCCGCTTTCTCAGAGAGGAATTTATCTCCAGTAGTAAACTTCCCCCTCTCCATCCCTCCTCCTACCACCGGTATCCGTGCATCCGCCCGCATCCTCATGAAGTGCTAAAATGCAGTTCCTCGATTTGACAACCAAAGTAAATGTGCTCTTAGTTTTACTTATATAATTAAGAACATAAAGAAGCAATACTCACCTCCAAGAATGGGTTTATGCTGGAGCCCATCCTCTTCTCTCCATCTGCATCCCTCCTCCTACTTTCTATCCATCCTCCTACTTTTTATCAGTTCTTCGATCCGCATGCGATCGTCAAGTGCTACCATGCAGGTCCTGGTTCTGGCATGCAAAGTAAATGTGCTCATAGGTTTACTTAAAATTAAGAACATAAAGAAGCAATACTCACCTCAAATAATGGATTTATATTGGAGCCCATGCCTCCCCTCTCTATCGATCCCTCCTCTTACCATTGTCCTCCATACATGTACATCTCTGACATCAAACTGTTGTCATGCATCATCCCATTCTGTCAGATTCTCCCTCCCTTCCCCCTTCTCTGTCCATCCATCTATCCTACCGGTATCCATGAGGGAGCGAGTTGGCTCAGTCGGTAAAGCGTCTGCCTGTCGAACCAAAGATTGTGGGTTCGAGTCCACCCCGGGCGGATGACTGAAGCCTGCGTTGTGTGTTAAGGTGCCCCTCTCCTGTTTCATAGACGCAGGCTATGTTACAGTGGAAAACACTCCGTCCCTCGGATAGGACGTTAAATGGAGGTCCCGTGTAAAGGAGAGTCACAACCTTTGCACGTTAAAGAACCCACTACACTCTTCGTATAAGGGGGGAAACCCCGGTGCAGTGGTCCGCCTGCATACCCCCAATCAGTTATATTGGGAGGAGAGACCTGCGGGTTACAGTGATTCGGTTCGCTTTTCGCCTTCCATGGCACAGGTGACGCCAAAAATGAATAATAATAATAATGCATCTACATGATCGTCAGCTTCTGTCTCAAACCCCATATTCTGGAATTCAAAATACATGTAGAAACCCCTTTAATAGCAGGATTGCTTTATATTGAATAGATTATGAAAACTCTCTGTGGGAGCCATTTCATCCTATCTCAATGGCAGATCCACTCTTTTTTTTATTGAAAATTACTCTTTTAAAATAAGATCATTTAATATCCCTATATATCTCAGAAAATTTCTATCGGCACCTTTTCATATTTTATGGATCTGTTCCTGGATCTCCTATTTTTGTTTACAGTGGTGGACTTGGGGGGGGGGGGTGGGGTGGAGGTGGGGGTGCCCTGGCAAAAGCAAAACTTGTTAAAAAAGTTTTTTAAAAATGAGGGCATGGAGGGCATGATGCCCCTCCCTTCAGAGGACAGGGAAAAAAAATCCGCTCCTGGTATACCACCAGTACTCATGCATATCTTCATCTGTCTGCCCTGTTTACCCTTGTCATACAGCACTGGACTAATTAATATTAAAAATATCAATATAGATAATTTAAGATACCTTTACATGACCTTTCAAATGGACATTTTTGCCTAATGTATTGACATTTTATGTGGCAAACTGTTGTGGTTATAAAATGCATTTATGCCCTTCTGATGCTCATGTCCTAACATACTATAAGAGCACTATCAATGTAGCAGTGTGGGTGTAGTCAGGGGTAAGGTATGATTGATTGATTTATTAACCACCGACAAAAACATGTTTACATATTAAGTATAACATCTTAGGACATAAACATTGACGGTAGTGATGAATTAGACGATAACTGGTATTATGGCCACAGAATACATGTGGAAGTCTAATTTGTCTCTTCTAGTAACATAATTTACTATGATTATTAATTCGTAATCCAGGAACATAACCTGACAGTGACAATACAAACAAAATTTGTCATTAATTCATGTTTGTGTTACAATGTAGAAAGAAACAATCAAACAGCCACAACCTGAGAATTGTCTGACAGAAGTTTAACATGGACTGTAGTCATTACAAAGCAGCATCTGGCAGCAAGGGTGAAATGAAGAAAACAATAATTTTTCTTTTAAATTAATGACATTATATAACAAAAGTGTTGGACTGTCCCATGGTGCAGAGTGTATAATGGTGTGGAAAGAGGTGCCAGTTCAAGTCCTTGGGTTTGGAATCTAGACGGTTCTTTGTGGGTAATTAGATAGAATTATAATTTATTGATTGATTTTTAGTTAACTTTATGCAATGGAAGCATACTAGATACTTGCTTGTACATGTACAGTATATGTAATATACATCACCAAAAGGGACCACAGGGTGTACATTTTATAAGAGGGGCTAAAAACATATATGAAGTAGTGGTGTTTTTGCCCTTTTATATCCTTTTGGCAGTCAAAAGAAGACATGTTTTGAAATCTGAGCTCAAACTATTTTCGAAGAAAACAACAGACAAAACTTGCTCATCTTTAGGTACATCTGAATGTTATCCCTCAAGTAAGTGAAATTTAATTCCATCTTGAAAAATCCAAAATATTTTTGATCATCATATCACCATCGTTATAGAGAAAGAAAATGGTTGGGAAGTATTGTGTTACATATAGTATTATATTTCCCAATAATATTGTTCCATCTTGGTGTGTCTTATTTTGGAAATAATTGTAAAAGAAGAAATATTTAAACGTATTTAACAGACATCTGTGGAACAGTTTTTTCTTGTACTGTAAATTTGACTAGACTCTACATGCATATCATGTATGCATTTACCAATACTATTTTTAAGATTTCCAATTTAGAAACTGTCCATTCCTACATGTAGCTATACTTGTACATGTAAGTGTGCATCCGTGACCCAGGAGATTACTGCACAAAGCCAAGATGAATATTAAAATAAGCAAGCTAGATTTATTATAATCTGATATTTGAATGATATATCATTTACATGTAGGTTACTTTTGTGCATAGGAACCTTAATTGCCGAAGGAAAGCTAAAATTATCCATAAAATGGAATTTCTTGGGGTTGAATTTTAAATCAATAGATCACAAATATATTCTTTAAACATAACAACCTGAACCCATAGTTGTGTATATTGGAGGGGTTTAGGCACTCTAAATTTGTGTTTTTTATTGTGGAAAAAAACCCAACAACCTAATATTTATAGAATATTGGACGAGTCGAAGACGAGTCCAATATTTTGAAAAGCGAGTTAAATATATCCTTGTATTGACTGAAAATAGGACATCTAATATTATTAAAAAATCCGCCCCCCCAAAAAAAAACTGCCTCCAATTTTTAAAATTATTTTTAATTATCATTTTTTGTTGTGATTCTGGAGAGAACAAAAAAAAAATTGGGCCCCACAAAAAAAATAAATAAATAACCCCCCCAAAAAAAAAAATTACCCCCCCCCCCAAAATGCCCCAAAATTTTGTTTGATTCTGAAAAAAAAAAAAAAAAAAATCCGCCCCACCAAAAAAAAATGCCCTCAATTTTGTTTGATTCTTGGAAAAAAAATTGCCCCTCCATAGAAAAAAAATGCCCTCCATAGAAAAAAAAATGCCCCCCCCCCCTCACAGCAAAAAAGGCTCCGTCCCGACCCGACTAAAGAAAATTATTTGTTCTCCCTCGAAAAACAAAACACAAATATTAATCTCTCTGGTTATCCCCTCTTGCTGCCCAATATTATTAATATTGGGCAGCAAGGCCACAATATTGGGCAAGTTCAACGAACTTTGTAAAGTAGGTCAAGCTTATGAAGTGCATCAGCAAAATAACACTTGTATTAAGCCTCTAAAACCCTCTGTATGGATAATACCGGTAATCATTACTATTTGAGGATGGCAAATGATGCAGATATTTCTTGTTCAATTTCAAATCAAATTTTTTAGGATACAACTCTCAATCATCAGGATTGCAATTGTATAATTTAGAAGTAGCTGAACATCCATTTGGGAGAGATTATCTTATTCCAATTCAGGTGCTTTTCATAGGTGTCTTTTACTGGATAAGTGGATAAAATTATCCCTTTGTCTGCTGTCGATACTATCTCTTTCTCTCTCTTGGGAAATAGGTGTCTGTGTAACTTTTTGGTTCTGTTCACATCAATTTGGATGCTTCATGACAGACAACATCATATTACATGTTTTCTTTTCATACTTTACACATTGTCTGCTTATAGCCAGAATTTTCTTAGATTATACAGGGTGTCCCATATGAAACCTGAGTTGTTTGTCTTTTTCTGTGTGAATGCGAGCAAATAATGAAATGTCAAATGCATCATCAAATGTATCAAAGTTCCATCTTTATTATTATTCTTTCTTGTGACATTTAAAACAATTTGAAAGAGCCACGCATTCCTAAACAAGAAGTGTATAAAATTAATGGTTAAATTTAGTTTGTACAGAAAGAGTGAACAGGATTTGGAAGGATAAATACTATGTTGTGGCACAAAGAGATGATTCATTACTATTTCTTTTATATTCTCATTGATAGTGAATACAAATGGTCATGAACTTGGTCCTTTATTCAGAATATTGGGAGCAGACTGTACTTTTATGACTTTGTAGAGCTTCTTTCAACAGCTGTAATAGACTTACAGTGACTTTGACTTTTTAACCTATTGTCTGGAAGGTAGTTTTCACAAAGATACCTATGAGATGAGAGAATTAAGAATTTGTCAACCGTTTAATTTTAAAATCATACTGTGCTATCTTTACTTTTTACAAAGGGAAATATTCATATGTAAACAGATCTCATCAATTGTTCCTCGTATGTTTTTTTTTTCTTTTCCCCGCAAAAGATACCTCCAGCTCTATCTCTATTTTGAGATCTTCTGGACCTAGTTTTTTCCTGGGGATTTGGATCGAGTTTCCAGCAATGAACACCAATCAAAACACTCGAGAGACCGGATATTGGTCGATTTAATAGAGAATAAAAAATATGGTGAAAAATCATCGAGTACAATCCCAAGGCCGATATCAAATTACCAAAAGTAATTAGCTTCTAATGCCCAAACCAAGTTTTGTTCTCTCAAAGCAATCACAATTTCCCTAAGCTTTCTAGAGCAAGAAGAATAATAGTAATCTCATAAGCATTGTTTGGAGATTTTGTTGCGAAAAGGAGCTCAATATTAAAAAAAGAAAGGATTTAGAGAAGTGGTTGAGAAGCGATCTAGGAAGGAAAAAAAAAGGTGGAAATTATAAAATAAAGGTTGATCAAAATGAAGGAAAGAAAAGAGAAAATGACCATTGGGGAGAGTGAAATACATAATAGAGAAAGAAAGAAAGAATAATAAGAAGGGGGTGAGAGAGAGAGAGAGAGAGATAGAGAGAGAGAGAGAAAGAGAGAGAGAACACAGAGAAGAAAGATTGGAAAAAGAAATAAATACAGGCCTTGATAAAATGAATGAGTTAAACTTATGCATTTGAGTCCTATTTTATGCTACCGTCACACGGACACTTCCGTTGAGTTACGTCCGATGTTACATCCAAAAATTCTGTTTTTCTGTGGATCCCCAAGGATGCCTTGTCATCATAGTCAGCAGTGGAAATCTTGAAAATTTCGTTCATTCAATAAAGCAAAGAAATACATAAGAAGTGATGGAATAGAAGATGAAATAAGGATAAAACAAAAACGTAACTAAACGCAAGTTTCTATGTGACTTTAGCATTACAGAAAAACGTCGATTAATGCATTCTCACAAAATATGACACTTTGGAATCAAAGCCAACAGTAATGGCTATGCGAAAGTAGTGAAAATATGTAAAGTATTCCAAATGGTATGTCACAGTTTAGCAGAAATAATCCTGGAGTTTCAGACATTTTGGGTAAAATATTTACACTTTTATCAATCTTTCTGACTCTCCGTGTATTATCAGAATTCCATATTTAGAGTTAGTTGTGACATGTGGCTACTTGGAGCTAATCTTTGTAAACATCCCAAATTCCTGCACAGAAAATATATCATTTTCAAAGAGTGTCATCAACATTTGGCCTTTCTTTAGATAAAATTCTTGTGTGATATATACAAGTTGGACTTATACAGAAACTGGGTGAAACCGTGGATCTGGGGTTTCTAAAATCCATAAATTTTGGAGAATGGCCATCTTTGAGAATTTGGGCCATAGATTCTTTGTCATGTATTGTGAATGCTTGTTTAATTCAGTAGCAAATAATATTTGTTGTTACCCTTACTTTCTTTGCAGAAATCATTGATGAGATCACCACTCATGTGGGGAAGACGGACCAGCGGCTGGTACGAGAGACTAAGCATGTACGAAAGATTGGCGAGAAGGCTAAAGATTGTTGTAAGTATGGTGTCTCACAAATCCACCAGACGCTCAGTTTAAATTCCATTAATTTTCTTTATAAGAACAATAAATAACTTATGGTAAGTGTACACGAAATATGTTACTCTTTTAATATCATTGCTTGTTTTGGAAATTGGTACAATGTGCACTATGTTTAGACTAGATCCCAGATAGTTGGTTTGCAAAACTAACATTCAGTTATTGGGTCTCTTTGAAATTTTACTCAAGTTTCAAATACAAAAAATTATTTCAAACAGTAATAATGGCATAAGCACATTTCATTTAATAATTCATTATAAATAAAAAACGAAAAAAAAATAAAAAAATTATGTTACGATTAATAATTGACCATTATATTCCCCGTAGTTTTGTTGATGTATATGGATATATTTTACATTTGTTGTTGTTTTAAAGTAAAATGAAATAATTTTTTTTCTTCATTACAGCTTTTTTCGTTATCATCCTGGTGCTTCTATTGGCCATCGTGATCATCGCATGTATACCTTACAAGAAAACATGAAGAACCCTTGATGGATAGAATACAGCAATGTGTATGATCATCGAGAATTAATGTAGGTTGGAATACAATGTTGTTAAGTATACAAGAAGAACTTCTGTTGGATGGTATCCTACAGTGCGTCTAAGAAAAAAGGAAACCAAACTTTGAGAGCCTCATATTAAAATTTTATAGCTTGTATGACCTTGAAATTTATTTCATAGTGAAGAGTAACTTATTTTCTATTCAATGATATCCAACTTATACATGTATTATGACGAATGACTGAGCACTTAGACTTCAAGAAAATAGCATCAAAATTGATTTGTACTAAGTTTCGGCGAAAGCAACCCTTACATTTCAATAGTCCAAGTAACCTTTTGCCCTTATGAATGGACTCAAACAATGAATGAATGATCAGAAAGCCAGGGTTGCTACCGCTAAAAATCGGTACAAGCTATTTTTGATGGGATTTTTTTAAAACTCAAGTTCTCAGTCATCCATTACAGCACAGGTATAAGTTGGGTTTCGCTGGATATGATATGAGTTACTCTTTGTCATGAAATAAAAATTAATGACACATCAGGGTTCCCACGGTCATGGAAAATCCTGGAAAATCCTGGAAAAATTTATGGTCCTGGAAAGTCAGGGAAAAGTCAGGGAATTTGGAAATTTGGTGAAAAGTTCATGGAAAGGGATTTTGGTCATGGAAAAGTCATGGAATTGCATTTACCTCTTGGTTATGGCAGCTTTCCAGTTTGTCCTGTCTCGCAACCCTCATACTCTTTGATCATACTCTGCTATTATAATTGGTGTTAATGATTTCCATTTTCCCCAGTTTTGTGATTTACACTTTCACTATAATTGCAGTGTTAGTGCCTACTGCTCTGATCATGATTTGTTCCCTGGGGTACTTAGTGTTAGGACTTGTGAGGTTGAAATAACATTTAATAAAGGTTTTTGTGAATATAACACAGCCACAATCCACATTCCTCACTCAAAATACTCATGGACATGAATAAATTGATCACTCCTGACATACAATTCGGACAATCGGACTACAGCAATTTTCATCTATTTGCAATGATATTAGATGCCGATCAGTCACTAGTTTTTAATATGTCACATTTTGTCACCAGTTTTGCTTGTTTAGTTGTTTTGGGAGAATTTAAATTTCAAGTTTTGTACAATTTTACTCAACATCCATGGCAATTAGTTGACATATCAAGTCACAGCTGATCAATCACTACCAACATGGCTATCAGAACATCATACATCCAAGGGTTCTAAATCTCTTAGTTACACAAGATTTTCATTTTCAATTGCTGTTTTAATGTCAATTAATGTGTCCTCTCCGAAAATTTACTTTTAAAATGAAGTTTAATGAAATACCAAAAATAGGCATCAAATGCCAAATTTTCAAGATATCCTCATGATTTTTGGACCATAGAGAGAAATACAGTTGTTAATTTAGCTGGTGTCCTCGAATTGTATCACAGATGCTCTCATTTTTTTGTAATGTAGAGTGTAATGCAGCACTATGTTGAGAATTTAGGATGAGGATGTCTTTGTTAGCCTTTTTTTTCATGTCACCATATTGTAAAACTGAAATGTCACACTTTTGTAACGATCGGCTCATGTGTGTCATATGTAAAGTGTTTCGTCTTCATAAATTCAGGGTTCCCACAGAAATTTGAAAACAAAATTCCATAACTTTTATATTGAAGTTTTGTAGCAACTTTGAATTCATAATCCTAATTTATGCCTGGAAAATTTGACATTTACATACATATATATAATATATATATATATATATATATATACATGTATATATATAGTATATATATATATATATACATGTATATATATATATATATATATATATAGTTCACTTTTGTGACAAGATCTGCATGCTGTGTTCTGAAAATTTGAAAATAAATACAACACAAAAAGAAAGTTCCCCCAATTTCAAATAGCAATAATTTTTGAAATACGAGGAGTTGAAAAAAAATCTTATTATTTGTCCATGTTGGGAATTTAATTAGCTACCCTGGGAGCACATTTTAGTAAATATCATGAAGTCGTGCTTCAATGAGCAATGGTTTAATGCAAAAATGTCAATTTTTGATGTTCACAAGCCTAAAAGCCCAACTTTGATTCAATGATAGCAGACAAATTTTTAGATTTTAAACATTTCACGCATCAGAATGTACGCAAAACGTGCTTCCAAACATACGGAAAGGACATTTGCGTAAAATTTCACAGTGAGCATGCAGCAAAACTGTGATTTTTGCTTCTTTGCCATGGTAAAATTGATCAAATATGATGGGATTTATGTCTAGGAAGAATGTTTTTAACTTTTGCAAAATATTTAAATCAATTCACAGTTGAATGAACACCATAAAATACATGATGAAAAAAACACTAAGATTCTTTCCATTTTGTACACTAAAAACTTGTGATATCTGTTTTTGTATTATTTTTATGCCATTGCATGTGTGTACATGTCCTGTGCATTTATTAAAAATTCATGCTTCAGTGAGCATATGGCATGGAAAACTGTTTTTTTATTAAGAGACCCTAATAAATTGCTTACTTTGCTAAATATAGTGCAAGTTTAATAATTAACTCATAGTATAACAAACAAAATTGACATATTAAAAAATGGGAAATATTTTCTTTTGTTCACTTTTTGTTCAACTCTATAAAGTCAATGTGAACAAAAGTCAAATACATGTATTGTCCATTTTCATTGTAATTTTTTTGGTTGTTATACTGTGAGTTAATTCTTGAAACTTAGCACAAATCTTTAGAAAGTCATTAATTAACAGGAACTTAGGTCAAATTAAGAATCGGACGTGCCATTAAGCCATGCCAGGGCCGTAACCTTTCTTCCTTTTTTAAATTTTTTTTCCCTCATATCTTGTGTTCACTGAAGCATAGAAATTTCGGGTTTTTGCGAAAATGACATCAAATGAATATTTTAAACGAATTGTTATGGTTAAGCAAAATAAACAATTAATTTGGTCTCTAATAAAAAAAAATAGTCATGAGCATGAATTTTTAAATAAATGCAATATGATCATGTACACACGTGCGAAAAACAATATTCACATGATTTTTAGTGTACAAAATGGAAAGAGTCCTTACCTAGTGTTTTTTTTACATGGTACATGTATTTCATGGTGTTCATTCAGCTATGAATTGATTTAAATCTTTTGCAAAAGTTAAAACACTCTTCCTAGGAATGAATCCCATCATATTTGAACAATTTTACAATGGAAAAGAAGTAAAAATCGCAGTTTAGACATTTTTTGCTGAATGTTCACTCAACCGTAAAATTTTGCGCAAATATCCTTTCCGTATGTATAGAAGTACGTTTTGTGTACCTGTACATTCTGATTCGTGAAATGTTTAAAGTCTAAAAATTGGTCCGATATCATTGAATCAAAGTTGTGATTTTAGGCTTGTGAACTTCAAAAAATGACATTTATGCATTCAACCATTGCTCACTGAAGCATGACTCCATGATTTTTCCTAAAATTCGCACCCATGGTAGCTAATTAAATTCCCTACATGGACATATAATTAGATTTTTTAACTCCTCCTATTTTAAAAATTATTGATATTTGAAATAGGGGGAACTTTCTTTTTGTGTTGTGTTTAGTTCATGGAAATCTGTCAGTTCAAGAAAATTACATGAGTTTGTGTTCAAGATAATTTTGAATTTTGGGTGTTGGTGAAACGGAAATGGTACCCTGGGCGGAAATGGCCCATATGCTAATGATAATAAATGTACATGTCATGAGTAAGATAGTGGGTGGAAATGGCCCATATGCTAATGATAATAAATGTACATGTCATGAGTAAGATAGTGGGTGGAACGGATAGCTGTGAGGGGAGGTGGAGGCCATCATAACGTGTCTTGATTTTGGAAACCGTGCCAGAAAGGAAGTCATGGAAAGCAGCAATTTAGTCATGGAAAATCATGGAAAAGTCATGGAATTCTGTTTTCAAATTTCTGTGGGAACCCTGACACATAAGTTATACAATTTTAACATCAGGCCCTCAAAGTTGGTTTTACTTTTATTTGGGGACGCAGTGTGTAGTTATGTGATCATACTTTGTATTTATCTTTCAAACTAATGACAAGTTCATTGATCATAATTTTTATTACACAGAGAACCTTCATAAATACAATAATACAAAATATCTATAGTTATGTGATCATACAAATGTAATTTGCATTTTCCTAACCAGCAAAAAAGAAGAACTAGTGCTGGATGGAATACAGTGATCAAATAAATCATGTTCTATACATCTGTACACGATTTAAATTTGAACTCACAGGGTTGCCTGATGTGATCAAATCTTGTTGTATTGGTGTTTGTTGTAATGGGAGTGGACTGTATATCTCTTGCACAAGTGTTCCACATTTATTTGTTGTGTAATATTCTCAAAGTTACTTCTGGTCATTACCTTTTCAAAGGTCACAATTCCAAATAGCAGAAAACAAACTAATTTTGTGTCGTTTTCCGGGAAAAATGTAACTCTGGAAATGTCAGTGAATTTGTTATTTATCCTGGATGATCCCAATTTTAATTAGAACCGAGGATCAAACCCTGTGTTCTCATTAATCTTCCAGATGATCTTTATTATCTTGATATATCGTTTCATGAATATTTATTGAAAATTTATTCTAACAGTCCTATCAAGCTTCTTTAAAAAAAAAAATTTTGTTATTAAAGTTGCCCGACCCTTGGAACCTTATTTCTTTTTTTAATGGAAAACTTTGTTTTTGTGAACTTCAGAAGTTTATCTAAATGAATATTAACCCCCTTCCTGCTGTTATTAACTGTCCTGAAAATTTAACAGACTGTTTGTTAGTTAACCATTTTCCCACTGGACAATGTCTGTTATACATGTATAATGGAGTGCCCCTATTTTTTTATTTAAAAAAAAAAAAAATTTTTTTTTGTGGGGGGGGGGGGGGATTTAGCCCAAAATTATTTTTTTTAAGAGAGACATTCTGTGATGTAAGTGATATCTTTTTTTTTTTTAGTTTAAGAATTTGGCTGTTGAAAATAAAAGAGTTATGAGTTCTTTTCACTGTAAGTTTAGAACATTATAACCCGTTTTGTATCTAAACTAGAAATACATGCATCAATTCCTGTTTAATACAATTTTATGTGATTAGAACATGCACTCTACACAGACTTTCATAGGGATTGTAAAAAGTCTTAATATTCATTATATTGAAATTGAAGGTATTATGCAAATTATATTTGATCATGAAGATGTTTCATAAATGTATATTGGTTATTTGTATATTAGAATCTGTTAGTTAATGGGAACAATGTGCTGTATGCATAAAAGAAGTAATTGCTCTTACTAGGATTTTACCTATACTTCTGAATTCAATTCAAATCAATTCATTTCTCATTTAATCTGTTTCAAAATGAAAAAAATAAACAATTACAAATATATGATAATAACATAAAAATAATCAAAATTATAATAATAGGAAGAAAATTCATGAGCAAAATTCTTGTAAAAGCAATTAATTGCTTATATCAATACAGCACATTGTCTATTGTGCAATCTTATATAATCAGTCCTTGTTTATAGCGAATAGGACATTAATTAGATATGATTATGTAAATGTCTTTAAAATAATGGTATGCTTAAGGTGAAAAAAGGGACTTAGTTTCTGCTCTTTTTGAGGGAAGAAATGAAAAGTCATGATTATTGCAATCATTGGTATAATTTATATTTACGTTTTTTTACAATGGAGAGAGTTGAATCTTTATTGTTGTTTACATTGCCTTTTATTTGCTACAACTTCACTTGTAAATAAAATGTAAAATCCGTCGATTTTGCACATTTATATGACATGTATATTTAAGTTAATTTGAATAAACGATTAATATGAATTTCTAATGAAGTACTGTCTTTGATTATATTTTTAACCGAATGTTAGAGTCATTAAATGTTGATGTAGGATTTATATGTATTCCATGTTGCAAGTGCAACTATTTAAAGTTGTTATATCACTACAAGGGGTCCCAGAAAAAAGTAAACCCAACTTCGAGAGCCTCATAATAAAATTGTATAACATCTTTACCTTAATATTTGCTTCTTGTTAGAGAAAGAGCAACTCATATTCTATCCTGTGATACCAAACTTATACCTGTGTCATCATGGATCACTGAGCACTTGTGTTCAGACTTAATCACTTGTACCAAGTTTTGGTAGAAGCAACCCTGGCTTTCTGACCATTCATTCATTGCTTGAGGTAAGCTTTCCCGAGTCCATTCATAATCATGGGCAAAAAGTTACTTGAACTGTTGAAATGCAAGGGTTGCTTTTGCCCATACTTGGTACAAGGCAAGTTTGACACTTGTTTTTTTAAAGCTCATGTGCTCAGTTATCCGTCACAGCACAGGTACAAATTTGCTACCTTTGAACAGAATGAGTTACTCTTTAACATGAAATAAGTATTACTGTAACATAAGTTACACATTTTTTATACGAGTTTCTCGAGGATGAGTTTACTTCTATTTAGGGCACGCTGTATATACATGTAAATATTTAAAGACCATTTTAATAAGACTCTCCTCATCCACACTAATGCTTTCTTTACGTGTTTTTCACTTTAAAACCTGTTCCTTCCAATTAAGACAGATGAGTTAAATTGAAGGGCAAATCCACGGTGTATATTTGTAAAGTATATCTAGTTTTATGAACTTGTCCAGGCCATGAAATGTTTAAAAGAAAGAGTGAAACGTATATGCCAGGTAGGGAGAACAGCCCAAATGAATACATTTAGTTTTCAAATGTTGCATAAACAATTGGTATTATAGTAAATTTTCCATGTATGGTACGTTGCTTAACAGCCAATCAAAATGTAGTATTTCATTAAAGCAATCATTCATTGTAAAATTACTATAAACACAAGTTTTATGCGTTCTCACACAGACCAGTTTTTAATAATTTTTTTGACAACGTTTCCAAACGTGCTCCAACAGTGTGCGAACGGATTGGACGGAGGAGAAACGTCTCACCATCTCTCTACGAACGTTATGAACGGGCTTTCTGACGTAAATGGTGCTCCTGAACATTATTTTAGACGTAATGTGAGGAAAGTTTTGAGTTTTTCAACGAGTACAGCCCGTTCAAGATGTTTTTAGAACGGACAAGAAATGTTTTAAAGAACTTCTTGTGACAGAGCCGTTTCAGATGTGAGTGGACTGCGGAGGAAAACATTTAAATCCTTTAGGCATACAGTAGCGTCCATGTATCACTTCCAAATGAGCCCTTTCATCCTTTCACTAAATCTTATTTCCTGGTTATCCGACTCGGGACCTTGAACCTTGATGAGAAATATTACACACTGATGTTAATTTGAGACAATCTGTGATAATTTGCTTGTGGAGTGGACGAGTAATTGCTATCACACCAACCCAAAACTGGCTTCGTGTTCATAATTATGCGTAATATCCCGTATTGACCAGACGATTTTCGTTAATAATTTTTGTATTTTTTTTTTTTTTTTTTGCGCGCCGAATCCCTTCTAACGCCCCGGATGGAGTGTGTATAGACGGTTTGATAGCTCAGGAAATTGGAGCCACAGCAACTTGATTACTTATTACTATTATTATTATCAATATTACTATTACTATTATTATTATTATTATTATTATTATTATTACTATTATTATTCTTTTACATAGAATATGTATTTGGGAATGGCAATCAAGATCAACGTAAATGGCCTAAAGATATTGATGATCTGTGTTTCGAATACTGTCCGTTTTAGTAAGATTGAACATATTCGGATTGTGCTGTATTTGAGAATTTTTAGAGAAAATTGGCTCGAATAAATTTGGATAAATCAAAGAGTGAAAGTATGTATTGGTGTTATTAATATGGAGATTTTCCTATTGGCAAGCAGGAAAAACATTCCCATATCATTTGTACACATTTTTTACTAACAATTATGACAGGTGCGGATACCTTAGCAAAAACACACAAAAACAACAACAAATAAAAAAATTAAAAATTAAAAAAACGTCACGCTCGGTCAGCGTGACGTAGCAAAAATATATGGAGGAATCCTGCAAGGAACAAGAAGAAGAAGAAAAATAAAAAGAGAAATAAAGAGTTTGAAAAGGACACACCAGAAGGAAGAAGGACAATATAAAGGAAAAGAAAATTAACTGAAAACCGACAACTTTTGAATAAATCTTCGGGATCGAGGGTCAATCTTTTGAAGACCAGTGATCATCTCTCTCAGTTTTCAAGGAGCCAGTATTTAGTCGGACTTCCTCAATCGGAGATCAAGAGGTCTTTAGTCGAAAAAAAAAAATGTCGGGCCTTTGATTATTCATAAAAAATAATGATATTGGGAAATAAATCCAAACTCTCAAAAGAGTAGTGGATTTATGTGTTGATAACAATAACTTTTTTCTTCAAAGTATGCATTTTTAATACAGTATGTAATCTCATTTATATACAAGAGTTTCATTATGCGAGAGCAGAGTACCGGTGCACTACTATTTATTGTATTTATTACCCCTGAGGTTTTAAACAAGATACTTTCCGTGGCTACTTGCTTGGTTTAACAAGTGTATTTTGGTCAGGTAACACAGTTTACCGCTTACAATAATCCACGTTTTAAGATTATAGGCCTAGATCATGTTCGAACATTGGTACACTATAAAGACTTCAAAGTTCTTGTCCCTTCATTTTTATTTTCGAAAAGAAATGACCACACATATTTCTGCAAAACAATATATCTTTATCCGAGATGTTATATTTGCTTTAGGCTAGGCAGAAAGGATTTGATTATATTACAATTCCACAGGTTGATCTCCTTTGAGCTCTCGACTTAAGATAGCCTGGCGGCTTATACTCGGTCCTATTCGAGAGACTTGTTTCTTGAGGATTAATGCCCATCTGGGCATTGACTTGGATTCGAACCAGGGTCCTCTATACTCACTGTTTTATACCCCGTCCACTATCTCACGGACAAGGTGCGGATTGAAAATTTAGCGTTTCCCCGACCATTCTGCAACCTGTCCGGATATTCTTGGATGTTTCTGTCTTTATCGTTCCTGCACCTACCTATCGTTTCTGTGAGTGTGTTCATTGGCCCAGGAATAAATCATAATAGTTCACACACTTTTCCGAAATCACGTTATTTGCTTCCTCAACCCTTCCCGGTCTTGTCTTGCATATTCTTGGATGTGATACCAGTAACTGTCTTTGTCGTTCCTGAATCTACCCGTGAGTGTTTTTATATAATTGGCCCAGGAAGGAATAGTTAACACACTTTTCCGAGCCCGAAGCGGAAGGATGCCGAAATCACACAATTTGCTTTCTCAACCCTTCCTGGTCTTGTCATGGTGTCCGCACCTTTATCGACAGAGTGAACTGAGCTATAGCTATACGACGTTCTCATCCCCTTCCCATAAATGACTATCTTGGCAATTATGGGATTAAACAACACAGAACGCGGAGCTTCAGATATTAAACCCAACAAGGAGTAGGATGAGATGATATTCGATAGGCATGAGAAGAAAATCCGAAATATTCCAGATAAGAAAGAGGGAGGGAGAGAGACGACGTGGTAATACCAAGTTTCCGTTTTTGCCAAACACGTTTTCATCCCCGCTTTTACAGCTACTTAACCACAGACCTCTTCTTAAAGGAAACCAACACCACCGAATATACTTGTATACATACTCGCAAAAAAAAACAAAATAACTTTGAGTTAACCTTATAGGAATAGATAAGTTTAATATACCGAAATATAACAGTTCTACTAGCACTTTCCAGCAAAGAAAATGGGATTCCATGGGATTCCCCTGATTGCTAGACAGGTGCTCTACCGATGAGCTATGGTAATCTCTATGTCGATGTCCGTCCCAGAGAGTTATAATACTTAGCTTTCAATGCTCGAGTGATCAGAAGATATACTTGTGGTAAGTTTCACTCTTGTTGTGATTTTTATATTTAAAAAAAATGCATTCTTTGGCTGACATTTCAAATTGACAGTTTGACAAATGACATTGGCGAGTGCAAACAAATCTTTAGGCGTCTACCCCTCCCCCAAAAAACAACAACAACAGACAAAACAAAACAAAACAAAACAAAACAACAAACTAACAAAAACACAAATAACAAACAACAAACACAAGTCATAAAGAAAAAAATAAAATAAAAACGCAGTTTCTCCTTTATTATACGCCTGGAATATATTCATGGAAAAAAATATAAGCTTCAACAAAATCCTCATGAATACCTTGATCACCATTACACCTAAAGCTTGTCATTATTCTAATGGAAAGAGGTTTTGTTGCAAAGAAGACCCAAGCCAAAATGAAAGCTCGATACATCAAGGCTCTGTTTATACCTGTCAAACAATACGATTGATTAAAAGTTACGATGGATTTTTCTCGGTAGCCTCATTTGAAAACCAGGTACAGTCATGGATTAGGATTTGGATATGATTAAGAGTAGGGTTAGGGCTAGGGTTAGTATTAAAATCATGAACTTTGGAGCATTCTGTCCATGACGAGGCTGCCGAAGAAAAAAATCAATCCAAACTCTTAATCAATCGTAAGCAGGTAAGTCTTTGTGTTACACCCCACAGAATTACCTACTAGTATTTGAATCGGGTTTTTATGGAACGCCATGAGGGTAAAAAAATAATTTATGGGGGAACATTAACTTGACGATGATCTGATACTGTGGCGACACTAGGTGAAGACGTAAAATGATGCAATCGGGATTTTTTTTTCAAATTGTGTAGGCTGAAAGGTAAATAATGGAATCTTTAGTCAAGTAATTATGATAGTAATGGTAGCTTCCTCACACGTGACGCTCAAACCTCTTCTTGCTACTCGTTACAGTGGACTCTTTGGCTGAGACGAAGCATTTCAAGTTTTTAACTTAAAAAGTTCTGAGTGTAATGTGTGAAGAAGCCACCCCATCATTTTTTCCTCAAAAGATTCCATTGTATTCATCTCATCCTCGTAGATGCAGTTCATCGACACATAATGTTGGCTTTGACTGTCACGACTCTTTCCCTTTATACGATAATTTTCCTTGTAGGGCCTACCATCAAACTTGTTTGTCCACGAGGCGTTTCATGAATAACTAATAAAAATAGGTATTGCCTGACAGATATGAACACGGCAATTATGGCTATCATCTTTCTTTCCAGGTATACCCTTTTTTCCTATTTCTTAACCAGCTTTCTAGGAGATAGGTTACTTTTTCTTTAAAGAAAGATATCCGTTTGTTTGGTCTCGAGTTTCGCCTGATTATCCTCGGAGTAGTATAGAAGATGGATTGGAGAGAAGGTTAAAACCCGTCGAGATTATCTTTCCAAAAGTTCTCTCTCTCTCTCTCCCCCTTTCTCTCTCTCTCTCTCTCTCTCTCTCTCTCTCTCTCTTTCCCTCTTGTACCCCCTCTATTTCTCATAAGATGGCAGAATAGAAATATGGCTATTTCATATCGCATAAGCAGTGGCGGATCCGGGGGGGGGGGGCGTAACATGCACACGCCCACCTATTTTTTGAAAACTACTCATTGACTGTACATGTTAAAATCGGACAATTTTGGCTTCGCCCGTATTTTTAAATTCTGGCTTCGCCACTGGAACATTATTGAAATATAGATTGAGATAATCTTTCCAAATCCGGCCTCTGTATCTCTCTCTCTCTCTTTCTTCTTAGCTTTGTCTATTTTTATTTCTCTCACTCCCCCCCCTCTCTCTCTCTCTCTCACTCTCTCCCCCTCTCTCCCTTTTCTCCCCTCTCTCCTTTTCTCTCATTCGAGGAAAGAATATTATTAAAAAAATATGACCATTTCATATCGCTTATTAATACGCATGTCGTGTTGGAATGCTCGCATCTGGTTCACGTTACGTGAGTTGACAGATCTCCATTTATCCCAAGTGCCTTCCAAACAGACTCACACATTAGTAAAGGTTTTCATCACAGTAAGAAGGGTACGTGCTGTAAGTCCAGGGTACGACGTTATAGAGTTTCATCGAACTTACGGTCCCATTTGGAGGAGTTTTCGAAATCGCACAACATTTTGATATTTTTTAAAGGTTTTACTTCCAATATAGGCTGTATATACATTTTTATATGGGGCCTGTAAGAAAAAAAAAGGGTTTTGATCGGCACATTTATTTTGCCATTAATAGCAGCACCCTTTTGGGTGCCTATGAGCGGCTTTATCTCCATGAAAGGGTACTCGCCACCACCCTAGATTCCTTTAGGTGCCGGTGAGCATCCTTTCTTAAACGTGCAATTGGGCACCCTTTGCTAACACGCAAAATCGAGCACCGCTGCCCAAACGGAACTTTTTTCCCCTACGGTATATTTATCCCAACATGGATGTGAGATAAAAGGTTTTCATAAAAGTAGATTACGGTTAGGATTAGGAACAGGAAAAAATAGGGATAGGTCCTAATGCAGGAGCACATAAAACTATAAGAAGAGCACGAAGATTGCACTTTCTTGAAGTCAAGAGGACATGGAGTTAACCTCGTCTCCAGGGGAATGAGTGTTCGACACATCGCGATCTCGGCCAGCAATCTGGGCACTAGGCTGTTACAGTCCATTTCCTGGGATCTATGTTGATACATAAGGACAGTCATGACGGGCTGGTGGTAGCAAAACCCTCGCTTTAAAGACTCCATTCGATCAAAGCTAAACAACTATATGTTTCAATGCAAAGCTAATGAGTGTACACTTTAAAAAGACATCTGTATTTCATTTTCTTTTACAGCAAATGTGCCAGCATGTAGAATGTAAAACTACGGAATTGTGGGTTATTTTCCTCGTTCTGTCACTTAAAGTCTCATCTTTTAGGCATTTTCTGTAAATTTTATTTTTGGTTTCGATAGGGTATTTAAAACTTTCAAAACGAGACATTAACTTCCGGGTAAATTCTTACTAACTGACCCGCCCATACATTTATGTTAGCGAGCGCCTGAGTAGGTCAATTGGATAATCTTCCAATGGTCATATACTGTTGAAATATACTACAATTTAAATATATTCTGTCTCCTTCATTATGACAATCTCTTTAAAACTTTCAAAACAAAAGACTTATTTCTCAGTAAATGCACATCAGACCGTCCAAACATTCATGTCGGCGCGGGCCTGTGTAGGCTAATTTGATTTCTTCCATTGGTCATAAACCGTTAAAATGTATTCTGTCTTCTTCCTGTGACATGGTCTTTAAACATTCAAAACAAGAGACTAATTTCCTAGTAAATACACATTAAAACGCCCATACATTCATGTCCGCGCGTGCCTATGTGGGATAATTTGATAATTCTTTCATGTGTTGGTACAATATGTTCCATGTATAATCACAAAGCAAAAATATCACAGACACAAAATTTATGATGTGATTTGTGACGGAGTTAATTTCAGAGAGAATGAATTTTGAGTGAATTTTAAGAGGAATTTCACATTTTCACTGTACCGAGTGAGTCAGAAAAAAACTAGACACCTAGAAAAATGTCAATAAAAAGAAAACCAATTCATAAACCCCAAACTATTATACATATTCCGAAAGAGTAACTCTTCCCGCATCTTTTGGTACCAATTTTGTGTGTTATGATTTTATCTTTACACTTGGATGAACACGGCGCATTTGCAAACATGTAAATTTCGAATTGTGCAAAAGTGGGCGTAAAATCAAAACGACAAAAAGCTATAAAAAAGCAACTCCATCCTGATTAAAATAGCATAACTTTTGAACGAAAATGTCTTGCGCTTAATAACTTGGCAGTGGTTTTGTTACACATATTGACTACACTTTGTGTGGAAATGAGATAGATTTGTAGATGCGGGAAGAGTTACTCTTTTGAAATATGTATAATAATTTGGGGTTCATTAATTGGTTTTCTTTTTATTGACATTTTTCTAGGTGTCTAGTTTTTTTCTGACTCACTCGGTATTTTCACTCATTTTGGAGTAGAAATGTGTATTTCCTAAAATAATCCTTCAAGTTAGTGAACCCTCAGGTCACTCCAAAATGAGTGAAATGAAGTGAATTTTTTTTTTGCATTTTCAAAAATCAGTATATGTATCACGTTTATGACTCCCACCAGACGTAATATTTGACACACGAATAACCTGAATAAAGACATAGACAGACCACTTTTCATACAAAAGATGTCAATTTTTTAATATATATTACACAAGACATATTGATAGTCCTCACAAATTTAGTGTAAATTTGGCCACATTCTTTTAATTTCACGAATACATTAATGCTTTCGGTATCACATGACAACATTCTTCAGTTGAATACAAACAAATTTAATAACCGCACAGATAATGACATAATTATGATAGTAGCCTATGATTGTACGCTTTACAACGGATGTACTAGCTTCAGCTCAAGCCTTCTGATGCAAAAATAAGCCCCTAAACCACCACTTTTACAGTCAACTCTGCATAAGTCGACCTTCTATAAGTGGAATTATCACCTAAGTCGAACCAATTTTCATTCCAGATTAGGGACTTACCCTAACACAAGTCATGTGTTATTTACCTCTCCTAGGTCGAACTTTTAGTCGTAAGTCGAACAGAAGATTCGACTTAGGCAGAGTTATCAAATGTTACATTTCCCCCGAGCTCAATATTTCTAGAGTTTGTGTTCGTAACCACTATAATATTTCTTTTTAATACTCCATGTAAATGACCTTTGTTTATGGCTTTCATAACTTAAAGGGTTGAAATTTGAAATTTATTTGAAAAAGTGACTCCAACTTTATAGTGTTTGTGTGCAGACCCGCTATTTCACTTTTATTGTACTCTTTCATGCGCATGCTCACGGTTTTCGTGATTTTGAGTTGAATTAATCGAGTGAAATAACTACCAGTAAGATAATGAATAACTGACTTGAAAGATTGTGAGTGTGGATATATCAAAAGATTGTCCTCAAAATATAATAATTAAGTCGTTGAGAAATGAATGCTTCTAATTTTATACACAATACCCTGATATCCATAGAATTATGGCTTTAATAGGTGGTATATCGAAAAAATATATGCATTTGATACTGTGTGTACAGGGGGAGGGGGGCTTTCAGTTTTTGTTGTGTTTATATTAGAATTCAATGTATTTTTGTTTATCGTTTGCGCTACGCATTTATACTGCACATTACCATATTCATACATCATGTTGTGCATTGAAGCGTTAAGAAGTGCATACATTCCATTTTGTAAAAATGATTCAATAAGTTTTGAGTTTATAAATATTTAAATTATTTCTCGTAACACGATCAGTCGTGAAGATTTCTTCCCTTATTTTAAGCTCATGAGTCACGAACATATCAATTTCACATTTTTTTAAATGGGGGCGGACTTCAAAATGAGATCTCAGAAATAGTCGTGCATTTTACCATTTTTGACGATCCTAAGCAAGGTCTACCCTATATCTATTTCAAATGGCATTAAATAGATTAATATAGGCCTAATGCTGATAACACTAATACGCAGAATTTTAGAAATTTAGGAATTTTGTTTGTATTATGCAAATGCTAAGGGCATATAAAACATTTTGGTAATTACACGTAATTGATACATTTACTGCAAATATCTCTTTGAAACATTATACTGCTGTGCATATATATCGTAATTTAGTCGCCATTTTTAGAAAAGTAATTAATATCAATATAATAACATCGTTGTGAGTACAAGCACTTACGACAACCATCAATAAGCCTCCTAATATCATATCATTAAATAAAATATTTACATATATCATAGAGAATACATCATTTTCGTTGAGCAGTCGAATACATAACATGTCACATTTGAAAAGAAAAAAAAATTAATATCTGATAAATTGTCAGTATTAAAACAAAACACAACTATGTAAATACTTTACCCTATCAAAAAAACACAGAGTATTCCTCTAAAAATATTTGGGGGGAAATAGAATTGTGTAAGGTCTAAGAAACGGGAAACGTTCAATAAAAATTCAAATAGCAGAACGAAATATACATCAATACAAGCCCCGTAAAATAAAAAAGAAACAAGAAAATCAAAAAAGAAAAGAAAAAAAAAATTTCTGTATTAAAATAATGGCGATAAATAGTTTAGATAGGACCATTGATTTTGTCCATATCGATATCCAGAATGACAATTTAATTATAATCTGCTTAGGAAAATATTAATACGACATAAAATAAAAGAAATCAATAAATAAAAAAATTAAAAAATAAAAAAAATCTAACGTGCTGGTATACCAGAAACTCGAAAATAAAATGGTATACTGACACGACTATTTAACAACATTACGTAATTAGCATCCACAAGAAAGATACGTATTTGTGTATGTACATTGTGAAATATAAATAACAATAGAAGACGGATACTAATAATACACGATAATATGGCACAAAATGTTCATATTCAGCCTCAAAACAAGTTGACTACATATACATTTTATGGAATTTTACATGTCAATTTTACATGTCGATTCAGAGCAAGCATGGTGTCCAACCCCTTTTCATCGGTTTGGTAACAAAGGTTAACCACGCAATGTCTTTTAGTATGTGGCTTTTCACCGCTCTTCGGGCCGGTAAACCGGCCCCATTGGCATTTGCATGATACTTTCATGGTAATTTCGTCTCGACTTTGTTCGATTTTTGGATGTTGAACTGACAACACTTTTATAGAGAATCATAAATACAGAGCTTTTGGTATGAATCTACCTTGGTTAGAAATATATTTGAGATATTTAATAAGTAGCAGTAATAAGAAACATTTTTGGCAATTCGAATCGCTTACTCCCATCAAAAAGAGACAAACAATTGATTTTTCGCTACATTACACTACATTCCAATCAAAATAGGTGACACCAAAAAGTATAATAAAATAGATCACTCTCGTTACCGAAATCCGATTGCATGTATGCCTTCCAATCTTTACTGTTGTATGTCATTTTTGATTGACACAAGCCAAACAAAAACTAATGGAAGTTCCCTTTTACGATGATGCCGAGTTCTGTCAATGTGACATAAATGAATAACTGGGGTATAGATATAGGTTACTTGCAATCATAGCAACATTCCTGAAGGAACAGAGATAATAATTTCCAATAAATCATAAACGAATTGGGTTGTATGTCTTACGCAAGAGTAGATAATGTTAGGTTCGGCGTTCTTTTGTTTTCATACATGATCACTCCAATCGTTTTACTGTTCGTATTCCAAGTGCTGATATCTTGCAAAGACCACAATAACTGTCCAGGTCATAGAAAAGTGATCTCTTACTCCATTAATGTCACTCTGAACTCGCATTCTTTACCACGTCACATTTCCTGATATCTCCCAATGTCTTATGATCCAATATCACCACGTCTTTGGTCGCTCCTTTCTCTCCACGATTTCGAAAACCAATTAAACTTTTAATTTTGAAAAGAAAAGAAAAATTCATCCGTTCCGTTCTTTACCTGGATCGATTTCAGAAGTAGATGACAATCTAAAACCAGTTCATCTCAGTCGTTTGCTCATCCTCCTCTTCAATCATCTTTAAGAGTACAACAACATCATCATCAATTGCCCGATCTAGCACTTATTCCTTCTCTGTTCTCGCTGGAACTTGCGCATTCTCATATCCCACTCGTCCCTCCATTTTAGAACGATGCTCTTGTTGTCGACCACGATTCCGTCCCGTCTCGACGACGACTTGTCTTCGTCACCGAGTATCAAGTAGCGATGTCGGAGTCGTAGCTTGGGGCATTTGCAGGTCAGGTCCCGTTGCCGTACGTAGATAAAGCTGTTTCCACGTCGGATTCGTTGCTCGCCGCGCTTGTAAACGGTGACGATGTTGACGGTGAATTTGACCCACTCCTCCTCCATCTCTCGCGATAAGACGTGCGCGTGGAGAACTGCGGAAAAATGAAGGAGACAATATTTTCTTTATTATCCTTTATTTTCATATTTCTCAAATTACATATCAATGTAAAGATACAATGAACAAATAAAATGCACACATAGATAACATAAATGTCTAATTGGCCAGTATAGAGTAGTAATTTCATATAGAGAAACATGATGAGACCTACATGCTTGTAAAGCTGTAAGCCCCAAATATGATCGAGGATGACTTCATTATAAATATTGAAAGAAGTTTACAAGGGCCAAATAAAATTTTTAAAAAGGAGCAAAGAAAATGCCAAAAATAATGTAGAAAAGTACACAAACTTTATAATCTGTGGAAAAAAAAAAGAAAGAAGGAAATTTTGCCTTGGATTACATTTAACAACCACCAAGGGCTTCAATTAGAAATTTGGTAAATCATGTTTGGTCAATCAGAAATCTCAAATCTCACATAAATATTAATATATACACCCAACGTCAGGCTATGCCTATTATAAAACGTTTAAGATTTCAATATCTCGTCAGTCAGCATACCCTACTACGCTCTACTTATTCTCAATCCATGCAGGTCAGATTTCTAAGAATGCGAAACCATATTTCGAAAACCCTCACTCTATCAATTCCTTAATTTTGAAAGTATCATGGTTGAAGCTATACCCAGAAAGCATTAGAAAAACAACGTTTTTAGTCGCGAAGATGATACCCAACGCCCGAGGCAATGTTTAAGGAATACAAATTATAAGTCTGGCTGAATAAGTAAATTTAAATCGAAACCACACCAACTTTAAAGTACCTAAATTATGTGGGTTTGGATTATATTTTGTTCTCGGGCTAGGAAATTGTATATTTCGTCTATCCCCTTTTTATTGCGGCTTACTAATCTCTTTGCTATGAGAAGGGATTTTTAAAATCATATTTCAAGAAAATATTTTAAAATCAACAAATCTATAAAAGGAAAGAGGTTTGCTCTGTATGTTTTTTCTCTTTATCATGGATTTTTTCTATTAATATATCATGGATATTTCAATTAAAATGGAAATGTAATATTTCAAATTCTGGTTATTCTAATATTATAGTGAATTGTGAAATGCAAATAATGACAAGGCTCTCTCCACCCCCTCTCTCCTCTCGCTCTTGCTCCATTATTGGGGGCAATGACCTAACAAATTATAATTAATTCAATTTACGGGTACAATAAATGTGATAAACGAAGAGAATCCAAGATAAGACAAAAAAATAAAAACATGAGTAATAATTAAAAAAAAGTATAGAGATA
Source organism: Paracentrotus lividus (assembly GCA_940671915.1). Lineage (NCBI taxonomy): Eukaryota > Metazoa > Echinodermata > Echinoidea > Camarodonta > Echinidae > Paracentrotus > Paracentrotus lividus. The sequence continues at coordinate 19,506,610 of CALNVZ010003430.1, read as the reverse complement.
ATTATGAAAGTAGAAAGAGGGCCACAATATCACGAAAGAGACAAATTACAGATTAAGGCAATACGAAGTATTTCCAATTAAAAAAAAAAAAAAAAAAAAAAAAAAAAAAAAAAAAAAAAAAAACGCCGAAAAATATTGCAGGCCTATCATAAGTAAAGAACTCAAATAAACTTCACAACTGGCAATGTCAGATCGGGGTGGTGGGGTGTAACGGGTGTGCGCCCCTATATCTTGAAAAAAAAACAACCACCCATTGAATGTACATTATAAAATCAACATTTTTGGGGGCAGCACCCCCAATTTTCAAATCCTAGATCCGCCGATGGATTAGAATGGGGTGTGGGGTCCCGGGTGGAAAGTGTGGGGGGGGGGGATTTGATATAGTGAGTGGTAAAATGAATACCAACCCCACCACCACTCGAAAAAGGTTTTTGATAAGCTGTCTGAAAATAAGATTGTTACTTGATACACTGGAGGGTTATGCCGAGGCTATCACAACAGAAGGGAAATATTTGATACCATTCTCATTCAACTGTCACTCCCAATTTTTCCTTCCAAAAATGAAATCTCCCAAGCCACAGAAAGACCGTCAAAATAGTCGTGCGATGGGTGAAACTCACTTTCGTTTTATCACTCCCATAATGACCATTTTAGCGATGAAGCAAAGTTTAAATTCAACGATATTCGACATTTTATTTTGAGCGATATAACAACCTTCATTAAGTCATAACTTATTTTACCCCTGTAAATTCTGCCTCCAAGACAGCCATCGATGAATAATATATGAAAAAATTCACAATTTCGTTTAAATTGTTACGGTAATTATTTTTGTATACCCACAATTATGATTTACTTGATTTTAACCCACATGAGCGCAAACCTATATCTACTCTTCCGAGGACCACATTCTTACCAGCGCAAAAAGAGTCACTTTTATTTTAACTTTGCCATCAATGGTAACTTTCATGAAAGACTGTAAAACTATATTGATTGGCTGTTGAGCAACGTTCCCATGGTACCATGTAATTTTTACTATTCACTCTTCGAGCAACAGGGCCCAGATGAACAGTGTTTTTTTTATGATGAAAGAAATTCATAACAATTATTTTGTTTGTTAATCTGTTATTAAATGCAACAAAAAGATATTCGAAAAGGGAAACCCCCTTCTACACAGATAATTTATATAATATGTACTATAGTACATATGAGACGACCACCGTGACCCTAATTTTTTCCTACTCAGCTCTCGTTTTACGTTGTCATAGAAACAAGTGACATCTTTGAGTGTGTCATATCAACCCATATCGGATGCAAATTATTGGAGTTTTCCGCAGGGTAAAGTTATCTCGCACCCAATTGATCTCCGAGCGTCAATAAACAACTTGTCCTGTTTGAACATAACATCCCACATGCACATCAGGATAAAATGCTATACTTTTCTTCCATGACTATACTCTATTGCATTGTATTTTACTAAAATATCATATGATATCATACTATACTTTTCTCTTTTTTCTCTTATTTTTTGTAAATATGGTAGTATATCAAACTATAGGGCCTATCATTCTGTACTTTATTCAACAATTAGCCTATGAATTGAGCTACACTGTAAAAAATATTTGTATTTTTACAGCAAATCTGCTGTCAGCAGAGTCGCCATAAAAAATGTAAATTAAAAAATACTTTTGTTGTAAATTTCTCCTGCAAATAATTACATTAGAAATACAAAATATACATCAGGGGTAACAAATTTGTTCCGTTTTAACCAAATACGTAAGCTTTAGAACTCTAATGATTCCCCCCCCCCCTTCTCTTTTATAAATTCTTAGAGGAGAAATTTACAACAAAACTCTTTTTTAAATTACATTTTTGTATGGCGACTCTGCTGACATCACTTTGCTGTATTTTTCCCGTATTATTTATTTTTTTACAGTGTAGGATATAAAATATGATATATATATTTATATACATTGTATTCTCGTTATTATGGTATATTACATAGTATACTATGATTCTACTCTGATATACTATACTATTGACTACGTCATTTAATATTAAAAGGAATATAAAAATTGTACTCACCATAATCTTTTTTGCAGTATTTGTTTTGACTAATTTTTCTTGTTGAACCAGCGCAATTTCTTGGACAGTCTCCATCTGAGGACATCACAGAGAGAGAAAAATAAAAGGAATATGAAAAACAGAGGACTTGATAAAATTAGATTCACATAAATGGTATCTAAGAACTTACTTTCCTATGTAGCAAATATACCACGATGTAACGAACACTATTTAAACATATTTTTTCAAGAAATACACGTGACACCGAAAAAAAAACAAAACAAAAACATTTCTTTAAAAAAAAGCCACATAAAAAAAAGTATCGGGGCCGGGGGAGTGCATTTTTGTGCAGTCTTTAATCGTGCGGGATCTTTGGAATAAGTTTTGATTCTGCAACTGAACTCTCTTTGTGAGAATAATAACAATATCTAAATGCTGCCATAACAATCAATTATAATGATCATCATGACTACGCAGGTTAAGGACGTCATGCATTATCATTTCAAAAAAGTTTTGAACGTTGAAACAAGTAGCACCATATCGCCCATAACATGAAAACTAACTTTACACTTTTTTCATTTAGTCGGCCGAATGAAATTGACGCATGTCAATTATCATCTAAATGTTAATACTAATAATGTCTCGAGTTTCGCTTTTATGAACGATATTGAAAAAGGATGATGTTAAAAGCTAACATTCGTGTTAAACTCTAGCCACGCCATGTGTGCCTCTTGAGCCAAACCAATAATGAAATAGCGATGAAATAATCCGGAGGGAATTCTGGATGAATGAAATATTCAAACATTTGTCTAACTGCAATTTGATCAGCAAGCACTTGACTTGAATTGTAAGTTCGGTATGTCCTATAGACAAATGTCTGCAACCGTGACTGCAAATCGCACACATCGAACTGGCAGTACAAACAATGATATACGTAATTTGCAAAAAAAACACACAAAAAAACAAAAAAAAAAAAAAAACTTTGTCCTTCTATATTTCACCAAAAGATATGCAGTAGTAGGAAAAAAAAACCTCAAATTGATATTAGAGATTCATTTGAAAAACCGACACTTGACCTCAAGAAAGCATGCCAGAGAGTGAGAAAAGGACTGTGGATGAGGGTGTGTGCGTGTGTGTGTATGTGTGTGTGTGTATGTGTGTATGTGCGTGTGTGTGTGTGTGCGTGCGCGCGTGCGTGTGTGTATGTATGAGAGAAGGAGTGTGTTCATGCGTGTGAGTGTAAAAATGGGGTGGTGTGTATGAAATATAAAGATAATGAATGAGAAATGAAGGAAGAAACTTGGAGAGGGTTGGACAAGTTAGGTGATGTAAGAAATTGTTGTATTTGATAAGGGTGGTAAAAAGTAATCAGAATCACAGTGGCATTTGACCATGCACATTCTAGCAGAATATAATATCAGAGAGAAAAAGATATAGAGGGGAGGGTGGGGAGTGGGAAGAGAGAAAGATATAGTGAGTGAGAGAGAGAGAGAGGGAGAGGGAGAGAGAGAGAGAGAGAGAGAGAGAGAGAGGGAAAGTGTGTGTGTGTGTGTGTGTGTGTGAGAGAGAGAGAGAGAGAGGGAGAGAGAGAGAGAGAGAGAGAGAGAGAGAGAGAGAAGATGAAAACCGGAGCGATGAAAAGAGGAGAAAGGGATTAATATAGAATGACGCTGTAAAATGGAAGGAATTAGTTGGTTTCCGTGAAATTTTCATTAACCTTCTAGTTTTGCTGCAATGCCAATAAATTGATAATCATACGTTTCCGATAAAATCTGAGAATATTCTGGGCACATGGACGGGCGCCAACAGCTTTAAGCATCATCTCAACCAATTATGATAATGACGCTGTCTTCGTGAATTTTCTATTCACTGAGAGCAAATCAACCACGAAGTATTTCGACACAAACATGAAAGATAATATGCGATTTCTGTTCAAGATACGGCGCCCTCAAACACTGAAACGCCCATTTGCATTGCTCAATCATATCAACGATATCACAATGTGGTGAAATTATTTCATTTAAAGTTTCGGAGGTTTTTAGCTCAAATATTAAAGGAAAGCCTGGTATCAAGGCACGAAGAAATCGTGAACTTTAAAAAGATTTTTACCAGGAGGCCTTTTCCCAAAACCGTCATAGTCTAAGAGTGGTATCTCACTTCGCGGAGACGTCTCCGCGACTGATAAAACGTATTAGAGACGTCTCCGATACTTTATTCCGTTGCGGAGACGTCTCTGAGACGTCTCCGCGACAATTTTCAAAAATTGTCTCAAAGCAGTTTCAAAGAACCGTCTCAAAGTAATTTCTGCGACTCATGAAACATCGCGGGTACTGAGGAGACGTCTCCGCGACAAGTTTCAAAACCGTCTCCAAGTAGTTTTAAAACCGTCTCAGAGTAGTCCTAGTTTCAAAGTAGTTTCCGGGAAGTGAGATACCACCCTAAGTTCTTGGACAAGCCGTAGGAGCAAGTGTATATGTAACAATGGGATATCCACGAACTTATAAATATGACGGTTTTGAGAAACAGGCCCTTGAGGGTTTATTTTCTAAAACCCTTTCTTCTTTTTGTTTTTCTTGCATCCAGATCAGACCCCAAACTTGGCTTCATTGGCAGCCCATATCTCATTTCTGTCACGCCCCGTGTGAAGGGGTCAGTTGGCAGGTCATTGCAAATTGGAATGACAGGCGACTTTCTGAAGCATCTCTCATCTTGCAAAGTGTACTTCATACCAAAAAAAAATAAGGGTCAAATTGACCCCATTTAGAATCCTTTTGAGCCCTTACGCCATTCCGGGTAAACGGGGGCATGCTAGATATAAGGCAATAGTTGACCAAGAATGGCCTATGGCACAAATGAACCCAGGATGGGGTCATTTTGACTCTTCTATGCGGAGGTGGACCATCTCGACGCGACGCCATGTTCCGCCACTACACTGATTTATGTTTATTGACACTGACTGCAAGCAAAAACACGGGACCAGGATGGACTTGAACCACAAAAACGCCAAGTGATAGATGACGTACATCAATAAATAAGAACGAAATCTCGCCTGCCAAGAAGAACTATATAGAAGGACCGATGTATCACGCTCTTGATTTCTTAAAGGTATAGCATACGATCTTAGAGTCTACAAACTAGAGAACGTTTTTAACATTTGTTCGCTTGCCCAACAATTTTATATCCAATTTATGACTGTGCGAAGGCGCGGGGTCGCCGATTTGTAAGCGCACGACCCCAGAAGTTTGGTACAAACGCCATAAAAATTTCCAACACAGTGTTTGGATTTCTATGACGAACGCGCGAAGAAAGAATAAAACCAGTATAGCGTCATCTACGTCGCACACTCCACGTTCGTGTTCCTTTAACCCGTAAACTTTTGATCTTACACACAATTAACGCCTATCCCCCTTGGTACTGAGCAGACTGGTTCATATACATTAAAGTTGACTTCTAGAGAACATAACCCATTTTCAATGTCCCCAAAACTATGCTTCTTTCTTTTTCAGAAGACACGTGTCTTCAAATCTACATGCCAACTGAAGGCATAATTAATGTACATTTCCAGGAGCTTACACGATGTTTAGTCTACCGTTGTTCCGTCACCCATTTATCACCTATGACATCAGTGTCTTTAATTTTCACAGTTCTACAGTAAAAAAAAATCTCGGGTATCTAATATTTTGAAGATGAGGGAACGTTCTCACGTTACGAGATCACGTTCATGGACTCTTTATTTGTTTATCACTAGAAAACTACACCGAGAATTGAGAAACGCTAAAGTTTATTCTCGAAAAGAGTGAACAAGCAGGAAGAAAGACGGTCTCACAAAAATCCATCTTTTTGTTGAAACACTTACAAAGACATCTCCTCTCGTTTTTCAGCCATGAGTTTTGTTATCCGTAGTTTCGATTAAGAATCACGTTTTCGTGTCTTTTGATAGTAAATATTGACAACGCACTGTACCGCTAAATACCATTAATGGCCCCAAACTTCCTATATTGATATTTTGAGTGGTCTTGTATATCAGAGGCACTCGCATTTGAAAAAAAATGTCTTGAAGACGTTTTGTCTGAAAAGATAATTTAGATTTTTGCAGAGATATACTGTATAAAGGATGACTTGTTTCATGATATAGACTTCTTGTATACCATCAGTACACAAAGAAATGAAAGCAGTACTAAATTCATTCGATTTGTCGTATCTGTGCTTTTTATTGACCGCAGACTGTAACAGTAATTTCCTGCAAAACCCTTGACCATGATTCTGCTTCTCCGTCAAATAAAAGGAATTTGATGTTGACCTTTTATGAAAACTTCTCAAAAAGGAAGTACAAGTAGTCGACACAAGACAACAGAGTTGCATCTTTGGACAAAAAGTTTGTCTTTCTCAATAATTCTGGAGGAGAGGTTGCTTACCTGTACTGGCTTGTGCACTTTCAGGCTCGTCTCGCTGTTCTTGAGGTTGGCTTGTAATCCGAGGGAGCTCTGTAAGCGAAAAAAAAAAATATGAACAAAATATGAAAATAAAAATATACAATCGTTAAGAAATAAAATAATGACATGGAGGGAGGGACAAGGCGGGGTGGGGTGTGCAAGAATCGAAAAGGGAAATGTGATTTTTCTTTTCATTCACACATGAAGGATATGCTATGAATGCAAGTCATATAACTAATGTGATGTACTTAAATGAAGAGAAAATGACATTATAATATTTATTTCATCACACCAAAAAGTTAATGAACATAAGTTAACAAAGAAAGGAGAAGGTCGTCAGTCAGTGAATGATAATCCTTGTGTAACACGTTCAGGAGCTTAAACTTTAATCAGACAAGGACTGGACGTAATTTGTTATGAGACTGCCACCGTTTTTTTTAAAGTATATGGGGGGAGGGGCCTTTTAATGGTCATTCATGATGTTTACGCAAGGTTACACATGTTTTCTCAGGGAATGTTATATTCATGAACCAAAGTGAAACAACGTATCCTCCAGGAAAGCATAATCTGATTACATAAACTGAAAATAAAATAAGAAATATAATAACAAAGTCTAGGTGCTAACTTTAAAAGAGTTTTTGCTGCTTTAAACCGTCCGATACTATCTACCGTAGAGGTGTAATGCTTGTTGTACTATTTTCAAATTTCTGTGAGTATTTAGCATCGAAATATTTCAAACTAAAGGTGCCCTCACACTACGGCGTGTTGAGCTAACGTTTGACCAGCGTTCTTGGAATTTGGTGTGTACGTTCGAAAACGTTGCTACTCGTTAACCATACGCAATTAGTCGTTGTCTGAACGCAAATGTACGCTGAGATAAATTCATAATTTATTACACGTTCACAGTTTTTAGCGTTTTCTAGCGCGTAACAACGCACTTATCAATAGGTTCTGTATGCGCTGGGCATTAGCAGTGTGAACGTTATGCGCGTTGGATGGTCGTTCCCTTGTCGTTCTCTATTCGTTCCCTCGTCGTTCTCTGGTCGTCCAAACGCGTCTAATCTATCTCGGGAAGTTTTTTCAATTATGGTTTATTACTATTCTTTTCATTTTTTAATCAATATCTTTGAATGCATCGATTTTTTCCTCCTCGATTAAAATAACAACAACAACAAAAAAAATAACAATGATATTAAATCTTCCTATTATGTCGGAGAAGAGATTATGGGATTATGGGATAATCAATCGACATGTAATTCAATATAACTGTGGTCTCTTAATCTTTATTTCATTTTGGAATTAGCTATATCATATGATGTTATATTATCAATAATACCTGAATGCTGCGAGCGCCTTTCAGAGTCGCCTCACTAAGCCTGGTAATAAATTAGTTAGTTAACATTAAAAACCCTTATAAACACCGAGTAGGATACATGTATAAAGTGATACATAAATGTAACTATTATTAGTAATTACTCTATCATGCCATGAAGTAATGTTTAGAAAGATTTTCGTCAAAGTGGTATTTATGTAATTTAAGAAACAAACCTTCATATTTTGGTTAAGAAAAAAAATATTTATTAATGATGTATCTAGGAATAGGTATAACAAAAGCCTTGACCACGGGACAAGAATGAGGGAACGGAATAGAAACACAGATAAAGAGAACTGGTAGACAAAAAGGAAAGAGAGGTAAAAAGAGAATAACAAACAGCAACAAGAAACAGACAGAAGAGAGAGAGAGATGAGAGAGAGAGAGAGAGAAAGGGAAGAGAGGAGAAAAGAGATAACGAATGAATATAATATAATGGAGAGAGTGGAAGATGAAAATAGAAAAAGAAACTAAAAAGAGACATTATGAGTAATTGAAATATGAAACTCAAAAAAGTTTTATAATAGAACACAAGTCGTTGGAAACATAACATTGTGCAAAACATTTTCCCCGTTTTGTTTGGGGGGGGGGGGTGGAGGTTGTGGGAACTTTGTTTTATCTTCTATTTATGGGCACAAAATTGTTTATTCATTGATAGTATTCATTGTATTGGATGTGCCACGGACACGTTTTCGTGCAATTGTACTTAATTATTCATATACAATCGTAATAATTCATTTTTTCTTCATTGTGGCAGTATAGACTTTGCAAATGCACAGTGATTGTATTGTGTCTGTGGATCGATTTCCAGTCATTTACACACCAGCAATACTATTACATACCATTTTAAAATAATTTAAAAGAAAGTCTACTTTTTTGCTATAAATTAATATGCACGTTAAGAGTTAAAAGTGTTTGAACAGTCAATGCATTCTGATAACTGCACTCCATGAAACAGTTTGTTTTCCTTTTTGTTCTGTTTTTCCCATATAATGAATCCTGAGGTGTTATACCCCCTCATAATTATGATTTTTTTTTTATTTGAGCACTTAATTTATTTCAAAATAATTGATAGGTGAAAAACAAAATCAGCTTTCGCTTTTTAAATCAAAGATGATCGAAATTAGAATGGACGGCTTGTTTCATATTAAGATAAAATATACTTTTTTTTAATTTCATCACCCTAATCAAGACGAAGGGTCATACTCTTTTAACACTACATCTACACTCAATACAATATTAGGGTGTTATAAGATGGTATTGCTTTTCTTGAGATAGAAACATTACATTTTTAACTACACCGGGTATTGAATAATTGAAAAAAAAGTGCTTCACTCCACCACAATAACCATTCTGGCAATTTTTTTTTGACTTACCAAAGCCCCTCCGGTGCTATCACCATTGAATCGCTTTGAGGTGTAGGGTTGCTATTGGTCTAAAATCTAGGTTTAAAACAATGGTTTCTTGTCGCAAGTGAGGAGTTGAATCAAAAAGTGTGACGCTGTTAAAGAATATAAATAATACAAATAATTCTACCGTATATGGTAAAAACAGAGAGAGAAAAACCTTTAACAATCAAATTGTTATTATTTCTTCAATTTTTTTTCGTCTAAAAAATAACCATTAGCAGTAGTGGATCCAGGATTTTGAAATACGAAGTGTGCATCCTGAAAATTTGAGTAAAAAAATAGGTGTAGGTGCAGGCCGAAATTTTCCAATTTAACATATACAGTCCAATCATTTTTTTTTTTTTAAATCAAAGAAGGGGTGCGGGCTCATGCGCCCCGTTCTGGATCCGCCACTGCCAGGTTCGCGGAGAGTTGAGACGGGGACTAACAAATTCAAGAATTTAAGTTGGAGCAAAATGATGTGGCTAGAGCAAAAACAAAATAACAAAACAATAAACAAATAAACAATAGTAATAAATGAAAATAATAATAAATAAATAAACAATTAATAATAATAAAAATAAATAATAGTATCCAAGCTTAATGAACAACAACAGTGTAAATTCTGCGGTGTTCTTTTTGAACTTCGTATTTTTTAACGGTAATAAATTGCTCCAAAATGATAAATAAAACTACCAAATTTTTGTTAACATTTAAAAGTGTTTAGATACGTTAATACCTTGGTAATTCGCAGAAAACAATTACATGTATATTTCAAGTCCAAAATGTTTATATTTCATGATACCGAATAGTTACTTTACATGTAAAAATAGCACTTAAACAGGGAGGGAAAACTACTGAGCACAAACAGAATAACAGAAAAGCTTTAATCATTTTATTCGATAACACAAAGCGCCCCCATTTGGTGACATAAGGATATTAGGTAAAAACATACGCCCCCATTTGGTGACATGAGGAAATTGAGTAAAAACATATAAACAAAAGTTCTGCGTTGGTTGGACGCACATTCGAACTATGAACGGAAACGTTCATCCAAACGCTAAACGATCAAGTAGCGAATGCCCAGCGCTTTCAAAGCGTCTTTATAAGAACGCTGTTAGCCCCAAAAATTTTGAACATGTTCAAAATCAAAAATTGACCTCAGCGTTCCTCTGCGTTTCTTTGCGTATACCAACGAATAGCAAACGCTTCCTACGTTTGCCAAGCGATTTTCGAACGACAGTCGCGCGCTCATGAACGTACGCGAAAATGCAATTACATTCCACGAACGTCGGCAGTCGTACTCAATACGCACATGTTTGGCGTTTCCTAACGTTCTTTAACACGTCCAAACACGCTAGACATAAGTTGGACATCGCTGTTCAGTCGTTGCTAACGCTAGGCAATCGTTAGCGTGGACGCTAAGCGCGCGCAGTCATCGTTACCCTGACGCTATTTATTGCTTCTCAGTCGTTTAGAGCTCATTAAAATTCCATTTTGGACAGGGAAAATGGAGCGTTCTGTGAGCGTATTTTGGACATAGTCAAATTTCGAGTGAAAATCGTGAACGCTAGACACACGTTACCTCAACACGCTCTAGTGTGAGGGCACCATAACGTATGACATAAAATTAAGTCTACATGCACCTTTTTCATTCTAAATGTCAATCTTTTTAAAAAGAAATATTATCTGCTACTGCCTATAAAATGATTTTGGCATAAATGTTCGAAACTGAATGAAAAACGCCTTTAAAACCCACAATAACAACAACGTCAACAACAACAACAACAACAACAACAACAACAACAACAACAACAACAACAACAACAACAACAACAACAACAACAACAACCACCAGGAATTGTGTATAATGTTGACCATATAGCTACCATAGTTCACACCTAAATACACTGGCAATGATTTGAGCCTGTAAACATTGTATTTGTCCGGTCCTTCTTTACGAGCAGGGGCCAAAGATTATGAACTAGGTGTCAAAATAACCAGAACTGATAAACATCACCTCAAATGTAATGTTCTTTTTTTTTCGATTTTCAATCAAAATGCAATTAAGATGTTTATCGGCTATCCTTTCATGGGCCACGAACCCTCTCCCGTTGGACAAAATACTAAGTGGTATGAGGCCCTGCAGAAAATCTATTACAAATTTGCAACATTGGAATGTTGCCTTTTGAAAGATAATTGTGACCTTTAAGATTTGGATGGTTTTCGCTCCTTTCTTTCTTTCCCTTATACCTTTCACGTCTATCTTCTTGTATTTATTTCTTCATCACTCTTCCTATATTTCTTATATGACCCCCTCTCTCTTTCTCTCTCTCTTTCTTCTAACCAACTACCTGCTACAATGTACAGAGTATTAACAGGGGGTGTCGAAGAATTATTGAAGCTGACACTCCTTAACAGCGTATACAGTTTAAAGTTTATAACACTATTTTATAGCGGGGGGGGGGGGGGGGCTCGATTTTTTTTTAAAATGCAGATTCGGCTCTGTGTTCTTATTCATTTTCCTTTTTTTATTGTCAAATATCCTTGTATTTGTGTCAATGTCACTGTCTTTACACTATATCTCCACTTTATAACTGATTTATTTTCTTTTCTCCTGCATATCATTATATAGATGGATCATTTTGTCTCCTTACTTCACTCGTTTCTCCATTCCACTCTCCCCCTTCATTTCTTCCTCTAATTCTTTACCCCTCTCTACTACTCTGTGTCTCTCCCATCTTCGTACGACCCAGCACTGTGCGGAATATAGGCTCTGACATACTCACTGAAATCCGGGGGCAAAGTTTTTCAATATTTATAAGAAGCCCACGGAATAAGAACCTTGAGGCACTGCTTTCTTAGTTCTTTGTGCCTGACAAAAGAAAGATCTGTTTTCTCCGAGGATTGCATTTTATACTCAAGAAAATAAGCAGACGAAAAGAAAGAGAGAAACTTTTACATTTACCTCCATGTGTTACACCGTGTATTGGAATTACACTGTACTTTTGTGAAAAAGGGAAAGAAAGAGCCAAACTTAGACTTTCTCTCTATTCGTGTTCTATTTTTGGACTATAGTGAAAATCAAAATGGCTGTATTTGTAATTTAGAGAGCACGTGATGGAGGTCGGTTTGAAATTGAACGTCTAGTTTCATTTTGAACAATTTTGGAAAGAGCAAATTTAGGACAAGGAGTAGAAACTGAGAAATCATTCGAAATACATTGAATAAAAATTACAAGTTGAATCAGGAAAGTTCTTCGGTGCCCTAAAATATTTTGAAAGACCATGCTTTTGGATAGAGATGGAATTAATGACCATTTTTTGGCACCATGATATGTAGAAATATTTTAAATTATTATTGCTTAATTAATTAGTTCTTGACCCTTGAATATTACATTAAAATTTTTTTTCTAGTATAATTCTCAAAAAAGTTTGATAAAGAAGATAATGTAAATAGTACGCAATTTCGCTCTTCGTTATTTTGTAACGTAGCTTTTTATGTAATTTGATTTAATGTATCAATTTGCAGGTAATTTCATTTGATTGACATTATGGGTAATATGCAAGTGTCACCGATGCCATCACCACTATGACATAGCAATGATTTAATGCGTGATTGACACTTAACTGGTTACATTCACAATCTAAAGTTACTTAGAAATAAATGGCCATCGGAACACTTTTAACATAATCCTTCCGACTTTCCAAGGATTAACAAGAATTCAAAGTGTTCTGTACTCTACTTTAAAATAATAATCTTTTGGATAAACCTTTAGACAGAGGTTTTGCCCATTATGGAAGGTGACAAATACAAACTTGCTAAATATAATGTCAATAAAAAGTTGAAGGTGTTCTCATTCAAGAGATTCTTAGGCTCATAATAGCTTTAAACGACCTAAACATTTAGGGATAACACCTCGTCGAATGGAGCCTTTTACTGCTCTTTTCACGAAATCTTTAAGTCTTCTCCAATCTCCAATTTCTCATCTCCAGCTTTATCCTCCTATTCATTCCTTCGCTGATAAATCCACCGTTTTTCTATTTTTATTTCCGTAAAGGTTCAAGAAGAATGAGGAGAAAAGAGATTCGAACAGTACGCTAATGCTTGAATAAATACTACGCATTTTAGCTGTCTCCCTCTGATATTAAGCCCCCTCTTTCAACACCTGTCTATACGGTTCGCGTTACCCAAAAGCTCGCCGCTACATCTACCCCCAAAAGGCCTGTCCTTTTCAGCTCTTTGCATTCCCTTCATTCTCCTTTATATTATTATACTCTCCCTATTTTCTTGGTCTTTAATTCTTGAAGGTGTCAAATCTTTCAGTGCAAGCACGAAGAGATTAGCATCGGCGGTGCGGGCGAGGGAAGGCGGATGGGGAATTGAAGGACCGATCATTGTCGGTTGAGACAAAATATGATACCTTGCCATGTCTGAGGGTGTCATATCAACTATTCAGAGACAAAAGGGCATTAGCTTTTTGTTGAAATATATGAACTTAGCTAACTTCTCGCTCTCAGCAAACAATATCTCTTGTATCTAAACTGTACGTTGTTTTGAAAAGTTCTGCTATGAGCAGTATAGGTACGAGTAATATGTGATGCAAGGAGAAATAGTTACAATCTTTTAGAAAACCATTATTGAATATTAATATCTTTCTTCCCCCCAAAATATAATGATATATCCCTTGTCAGATTTACATAAATTCGAGACATTCGGTGTACATTTTTCTTTTTAAAATCATGAACAGGCTTTATAAATTTATTCCTTGATTGCAGATATACATGTAACAAGCTTAGCTTTTAACTTAGGCTCCTTCATATTCCTTTCTTATGCTTCTGATGTCATTCTTCTTATAACTTTGTCAAAATATTGTATTGATGTGAAATATAATTTTGTTGTTGTCATTGTTATTTGATTAGGAATATGGAATAAAACTAAACTGAAACTGAAACTGAGATGATCAATATATTCAATTGTATAAGAACAATCAATTCGTAAATTCGATGAAAAATCATCGACTGCAGTTAGACATGGAATCAATAACGTATCAACTCAGCCATATAAAGAATCAATAAATCAAATGAACATACTACATCCATCAATCCATCAATCATATTATGAAAGAAACATGCCGTTCAAAAATGTAAATAAACAAACATCATTAAAGGAGGAACGTATGATTGACAGTTTGTCCATGATGAGCAAGCCGTCAATCATATGACCTTCATTTATAGCTCTTGTATCTACCACAAAAATTTCTTTACGCGCCCAAATGTTACCCCAGACTTTAAGAGAAACAGCATACCACTCTAAGAAAAAAAAGTTCCAATGAGCACCCATATTTTGCCAAAATAACAGCACCCTTTTGGGTGCCCATGAACAACTTTTGGGTATTTATTAGTACATTATGGGTGATCACCAGTACCCTAGAATCCTTAAGGTGTTGGTAAATACCCTTTCTTGTACTGAAAGGTTCTAATCGGTACCCTATTAGTGCCATTATTGTGGCCAAAAAAGGTGCTCAATGGAACTTTTTTCTTACAGTGTGCATGTTTAATTATTTTACATATTCACAAATCGAATATTTCCGAATAATTATGGACCAACTCTGTTCTTATGTAAACATGGTTTCATAATTATTTATCTAATCGTTTTCAATAAACTGTTTATAATAACTTTGTTTCTCATCATGAGAGGGTCCAGTATGGTGTCCCCCAGGGCTCCACATTGGGCCCTCTCTTGTTTATTATTTATGTAAATGATTTATGCAATGTTTCCTCACTTTTTCACTTCATTCTCTTTGCGGATGATACAAATTTAGTTGCATCACACTCTGATTTTGATACACTTGTTAAAAAATATTAATGAAGAATTAGTTAAAGTTGAAAACAGGTTTAATGTAAACGAATAGTAATAAACCATGATAAGACAAATGTATTGTACTTTAGTAAAAAACGCAAAAAACATGACATTTCTGGCTTAAAGATATATATGAACAAATCCTTATTAAATTGTTGTAAAACTGTTAAATTTCTTGGTGTTACTTTGGATGACACATTATCTTTCAATGACCATCGTTTGGCCATTATGAACAGAGTCTCAAAAACTGTTGGTATCTTTTGTAAACTTCGTGCTTTTTTGCCTGTAAAAGAACTGTTTATGTTATATAATTGCCTTGCCTTGCCATACCTACAATATTGTAATATCATTTGGGCGAATGCAGGAGTGACGAAATTTGAACCCTTCCATAAACTACAAAAGAAAATATTAAGAATCTGCACCAATTCCTCGTTCAGAGCTCACTCACGTCCCTTATTTTTTAGTTTAAAAACCTTAAATATTTTTTATATATACAAACGTCAGATAGCCACCTTAATGTTTCGATCATTCAATAGTATTATTCCCAGTAACATCTCAAATATGTTTCTTATGAATAAGTTGGTTCATCGTCATAATACCCGTTCAAGTAACAAATTTCATTATCCAAAAGTTAAAACTCAATCATAATTAAATTCTGTTAGACATTCTGGTCCACGACAGTGGAATAATCTTCCTAACGATATCAGAAGTTCCTCTACTCTCACTGCTTTTAAATCTTATATTGAAAAAAAAAAAAATTTATTGATGCATATTCTGATGTACGTGTACCGTAACTGTTGTATACCATTACCCCCCCCCCCCCGTGTGCTTGCTGATCCGTTTTTGCCCGTATGAAATGCTGTGTGTTGTATCGTATTGATAAACTCTTTTTAAAATCTTATGCTCGGGATCTACGCCCAACAAGTTCACTGAACTTTTTTTGTAGTTTCCCTTCTTTTTCTTTTGTATATATGTAAACAGTTAAAAGCTTTTACATTGTATATGTTATATCATTATTGTAATTGTTTTTATTGATTGAGAAAGAATAAAATCGAACTGAACTGAACTGAACTGAACTGAACTGAACTAATAAAAACAATTAAAACTATATAGAAAAAAGAAGAAGAAAATTCACACCCCTTATGTTGAAACTTACCTTATACCTCACGATGAAATGAGGGTGAGAATATCCATAAAAACACCAAAAAAAAAAAAAACAAAAAAAAAAAACAACAACAACAAAACATTACCGACCACTTTCCCATGAAATAGCGGATGGATATTACATGAGTGCAAGTGCAAGATGAATAATTACCTTTAATCCCTACACGAACCGAGGCCCAATGAGTGAAGATGAGGATGATGATGAGGAGGATGATGATGAGGAGGCATGGAGGATGGAGAAGAAGATAAAATAACCATTGATAACGGAATCAAATAAAAAATAAACGGGATGGGGATAACAAATTAGTGTCACCCATCAACCAAAACATGAGTTACCCATGGAAAAGTATCCCATTAGTTAAGAAATGAAATAAATGAATGAATTAAAATAAAATATGTGGGAGGGGACAATAATAATGTCACCTGCAAACCAGCGTTGTATTTGGTTAAAATCTCGGTGTAAATTATTGTGATGGTATTTTGATGGTTGAATATAAATTGAGATTGAATTAAATAAATTGAAACCAAACACCCCATGTATGACTTAGGAAATCAAATAAATATATATAGAAAAAAGGGCGTGGGAACAAATAAGTTTGTTTATAGTGGGATATAACTAAATGCTATGACATCAATTAAGACAAAAGCTAAACAAAAGTGATGGGCAAATTAGTGAAACCTCCAAACCAATTATATATACTTTTATGTATGAATTTGTAAGGGATGACAGTCAGATGAAATCTATTTAGTCTATAAAAATCAAATCAATAATATCGATAATGGCATGAAAACAAAAGTGCAGTGAGATGGTAATACGTGAAGTGCAACTTTGGTATGATTATAATAAAATAATAAAAATGTCAACTTCAAAATATCTAAGGCAATAACTTGTCAATCCATTCTAAACGTATTGATAATAGATCAAAACAATTTCATAGGACTACGAGTCCTAGTATGATTAGAATAGTAGTCAGCACATCTAAAGGAAAATAATGAAATCCAGTCACGAAACTCATATTCACAATAGTTTCTATTGATACCAAAGCATTCATTCTCAACGAAAATGTTTTTTTTAAATGAAATAATATACGTGTAATATGAACCTACACCATTGTAGTTTAACATACACAAAAAGTATGTTAACTTGGCACCTTTGCAATTATGGGAGCACCTTTAAATGTGCAAATTTGCAATTAAAAGTTGAATGGTTGCACCACATACGCATTTATTTGCACCTTTATCGTGTAATCCTGCACCTTTGTTCCTAGTGTAAAATTGTCTAGACCTTTAAAGGTGCAAAATTGAACCTATTTTCTTAATGTGTACCTCTACATCGAAAAGAGACACCATTACTACGCGTATGGCACCAATCGTAGGAATGGCGTCGCGATGAAGACGCCATTTTGACCGCGGCGCCACTTTGTAGGCGCCATGCTTGTACTTACTTATACACGGTGCAACGGGG
Organism: Paracentrotus lividus; assembly: GCA_940671915.1. NCBI lineage: Eukaryota > Metazoa > Echinodermata > Echinoidea > Camarodonta > Echinidae > Paracentrotus > Paracentrotus lividus. The sequence continues at coordinate 19,488,865 of CALNVZ010003430.1, read as the reverse complement.
GAGCGGCTCTGTTGATAACCCAATGAACACCTGTTGCAAGTGAGACCGGTTACTCCGTCCTTGCACGGGCACTGGCCGGTGGTCTGGTTACAGATGCTGCCCAGAGAACCGATGGGGTGGCAATCACAAGCTGTGTTGGGGGCACAAAAGTCATAATTATGATAACAACAATAAAATTTAGAGATATGACATGTATGAAGCGTTTCAATTATTACCCGGTGCACGTGCTCAAACATATAATAAATCTACCTATCGGTACCCATTTACCTCACCTAAGTTGATTTTGGCAATTTAGATTAACGTTTTCCAAATGACCTTTTGTAAAGGACTGGGGATTCGAACCGAGTACCATGCAGTCATGGATCCAAGGAAGGGGAGGGGGCAGGGAAGGAGCCCATACCGCAAATTTTTGAAAGAGCACGTCAAAATGAGTAAAAAAGGGGTGGCTTTGGCTCCACTGGATCCACAGCTGTCATGTGATCGACAATCCAAAATGATATTGTTATACAAACATCCTTTTGAAAGTTATGACAGCAGTCAATAGGGAATTATTATTACATTAAAGGGATGGCATGATAATTCAAAACCAACCAAGACTTGTTTGATGGAGTACGTGCAACATTAATATTTTAAACAATATGCAACACTGTCATACACCTTTAATATCGAGTATATAAATATTTCGCTGTCACACACCATGCTTATATTTAAAAAGGATCCGAATAAAATGGGTAAAATATTTGATATATGATAGGATGCTGATGAAGAAGGAATGGATTATCGTTATCTACATACACTACATGCAAATATCGGATCTTCAAACGTTAAAATGTAATTTAGATTCTTAAATATTATTACAAAGATATTAAAAAAAAAACAAGATGAATTCTCGACCGCGCGCGGTCGAAATATATGCCTCCGCCATTGCCAGATCAGAAAAATACCGCACATTCATCTATTCATTCAGCTTTATATAATGACATTTTTTACTTTGACCTTTGACCTTGTGACCCCACACCTAATCAGACCATATTCCTCTGGTGATAGATACTACCCTTAAATTTGAAGTTTATATCTTAATTGGTTCCCGAGATATCGCGATGACAAACTCAATACATGGATTTCACATCATGACCTCTGTGACCCTTGACCTTTGACCTATATAATCCATAATCTAATCAGATCATCTTCTTATGGTGGTACATACTATCCCCAAGTTTGAAGCTCATATCTCAAATGGTTCTTGAGATATCGCGATAACGAAGTCAAAACATAGAATTTCACTATTTTTGACCTCCGTGACCTTGACCTTTGACCTACATACTCCAAAATATAATCAGATCATCTTCGTATGGTGGTACATACTATCCCCAAGTTTAAAGTTGATATCTCAAGTGGTTCTTGAGATATCGCGATAACGAGCAAGCGGGACGTACGGACGGACGGACAACCCGAAAACATGATGCCTCTGGCACCACCTTCGGTGGCGGAGGCATAAAAAAATTATGATGGTAAATTAAAGCATCAGAAGACGTAAACACCAAATAAAGACAGATTCACAAAGGGCGAGAGTTTAACTGATCATGCTGATCGAACTAATAGAAGACAGAACAACAATTAAAAGTAGCGCAAGAAAATGAAAACATCCATGTGGTCCACTTCAAGCAAGACGAGGACAGATATATCAAATCAAACAACAAACAAATAAATACATATCTAAATTACATGGCAACGAGATAACAAACATACAAATACTGGAATATACATTATTATACAGTAAATGGAGGACAAAGAAATACAATTTAAGGTTAAAACGACAAGTTGAGTTCCTTGACTAAATTAACGACATGCGAATACAGCAGTGCAGTAAAAATTAGAGTACAAAAACAATACACAATATTCATATTCATGCCCATTAAAACGTTCTCATCTGCCAATATCCTGAAATTACAATAAAATTTTACAGACTTGAAGAATACGAGTGCACACAATAAAAACACGACGACATAAAGATGAAAACTGATGAGGGGACAATCGAATCTCTAAAGGGGGATGGGGACACCGAAACTCTTTGTGGAGGGGGTGGTGGAGGGGTACAAATCTTTTGATAGAGGGGTACAATCTGTTGGTCTAGTGGGGTAGATCATCACCTTGCGAGGCATCGGAGAGTAGACCAGGGATAGATGACAAGTCTTCGGGTGCTTCGGACAGAGCTTTAAGCGTGAAAGAGAGCCGTGAAGCACGTGAAATAACAAGATTTTTAAAATATATTTTTTAAAGGTGTACAGAAGCCATTTTAATTGGTCAACAGAGTTTTGCAGATAAAGTGTAACCATAGCCACTAATCAAAGTGAAATCCTTTTATTGTAGGTGTTATATGCAGTACATGTATAGTTGTTTACATTATAATGTAAAGCAATGTTTATCAAACTTAGTTTCAGTAGGATACGCTTGCCTGACAAAGCAACACGGGCCGTATTGCTTCCAAAAGGGGGAAAATTTGCAAAACTCTGTTTTCTGATTAAAACGTCCTCTTTTGACCAAATATGACTTCTTATTTTGATATAAAGCGGTGCAAACAATACATATAGTAAATACGATAAATAACAAATATCTGCGGGTGATTTAACATGACTGAGTGAGTGAGTGAGACAACAGTATGTGATTTTTACAGTAAGAATAGCATAGTATAATCATGACAATAGCAAATAGCCTGTTTATAAATAGCAAAGCAATTGAAGAGCTATATATATATATATATATATATATATATATATATATATATATATATTGTTATCATGTTACTTTTATTTCACAGGCATATGAAATTGCAAAGTATATAATATAAAATATAAATCACAATTGTCATAATAACTGTTTACAAATAAATTAATATGTCATTTCCAGACAGGGAAAGAGAGCAAAAGACGAAGAGACATATAGATCAATGTATATTAATCAAATATAAATTGTGTCCAAACCAGTTTTATGTTCTTAGAATTATTTATTGTAACAAAAACATAGTATGGGTATTGATAAACTATACACCACACTAGGGTTAAATGGTGGTATTTTACAAAATGAACAAGCAATATATTTTATGCAGAAAAAATATTGATAGTTTAAAAAAAAATAAAATCGATTTGACGGGAGATGGTGTAAAAAGAAAGAATTCCAGGGGTGTTTAATCGCTTCACCCCAGGGCCTTTGGTGCAAAAGTAGCAAAAGAGAGAAAAGAGAGGTAGAGAGGTAGAGAAAGAGAGAGAGAGAGAGAGAGAGAGAGAGAGAGAGAGAGAGAGAGAGAGAGAGAGAGAGAGAGAGAGAGAGAGAGAGAGAGAGAGAGAGAGAGTGAGAGAGAGAGATAGAGAGAGAGAGAGAGAGAGAGAGCAAGAGAGAAAGGAAAAGGTTTTGGGGCATGGTTTGGAAGGACTTTAGAGTTTAGGATAACTAAAAATTGGACAAAGATAATCTTGTTGTGAGGACTACTTTGGTGAACTTGTGGCTTGGAAGCGGACTTGGACATGTCATCTCTTCCAGCACCCATGATTGCCCCCTTATAGGGATCGTGGTGGTGGTGTATAGGGGCTAAAGAACACCCCTCCAGCTCTGGTTTAGCCTAAATATTGGTAGAATAGACTACTCGCCTTAGGGTCCGTCTACTGGTCTCCACGAGAATATAATTGCTTTAGTTTCGTGTTGGTGTTCGTCCGAGGGAAGAAGGTCGGTTTTATAGAAATAGTTTTTGTTCGATAATGGGATGGGATTTTTTGACAAGACATAGATGAAAAATTGGCCAATCAAGAAATTGACAGGCTAAAGAAAGAAACAATCCCATCGTGCACTCAAAAGGAGGGTCAAAATTAGCTTCTTCTTGGGCAATTGTGGCTATACGCCATTTAGCATATTTAGGGTCAATCATCGCCATACATCTAATATGGCCCAAAATAACCAGTCCCTTTAAAGGAGAATTGTCCCTGTGTAGATAGTTGGCTTACTGTGGATGCAGAAAAATCAAATCAGCACATTAGTGAAGATTTGGTGTAAATCAGATAAATGATAAGAAAGTTATGAGTATTTGAATATTGAGATCTCTAATGATACAGGAAATCTCCCATTGGCAACGCGGTCACCATTTTGTGATGTCACAAAGGGAGAACTCCCCATATGGTGTGCACAAAAACTACTCAAAATGTCTCCTTATTTTCATTCTAATGATAGAACAGCTTTTCTTTTCATGATATATTATGACTTTCATAAATTTACAAGTCATCCCATAAAAAGATTCCTTATTCTCCCTTTAGAATCAAGAAAAAAGAGGATTTTAGTACAATGTGTACAATAGATATGGGAAAGATCTCCCTGCATTACATCACACATCATGGTCGCGTTGCCTATTGGATGATCTCCATATCATAAGTGATCTCAAAATCTAAAAATTCATATCTCTCTTATTCATTGCCTGATTTTTCTGAAACTTTCCCAATATGATTTGGGGGTTTGTCTCCATTCACTGAAGCTAAATTTCTCTGAGAGGTTAATTTCCCTTTAACATAAAAGATACAATCAATCTCACGATTAATTTTGATCGTAAATCTATGGCACACCGTGTACTGAGAGTAAGATTGGCCATATCTCTTTTATGTTACAGGTCATTGGTATGGCGTGTTGCCCAAATGGAACCAAAACGGACTCATTCCACATCTTGTGAAGATGTCCACCACATGGTAGCATATTTCCGGTTGATCTGTTTCTTTTTTTAATAACTGTGTGTAAACGTACGGAAAATTCACTTCCCTACAAGGAATATCTCTTTCCTGTTGTATATATATTATTTTCTTGTCTACCATGATTATTAAAGCTCCATTCTCACCATTTAACATCCATCAAGTGTATTATACTCTCCAATACATTTACACACCTCCCGACCGTCTCTCATACGCCGTCTTTGCTGCCCACTTTTCTGTACCTTCACGGATACCATAGCTCTGAGGTTGGCACCGTCAGGACCGTTGTGGTTCTTTTTGTCCGTATATTCAGTTACATTTTCAATACGTTCCTAATCGCATTTTCTCACACCTATTAGTTTCTAAAAGGAACCCTATTTTTTTTTTGTTATCACCCCAACATCGTTCATTGCCCGGGGTAAGTTGGTTCATTTCTTCTCAATGAATACTAGTTTTGTGTCGCAAAATTGAGACGGTTATCAAGTGAGCAAATTGGTTTTGTACAAGCTAACAATAAATGCAATAGGAGTTTGTCAAAACGAACATTTTGAACGGGACTTGTACAATCTTTAGGAGGAGAATTTCACGTATGATTCAAGGTATAAGTTCCTAATTAAGGACGTACCTGCGCCATTTATAAATATTCATGACATAGATTAGTTACTTTACAAAATGAATGCATCAATATTACATATTTTGAAATTCACATTTTCTAGAAATGATCTCATCATCATCAATGTGTAAAATCTGCGCTTTCTAGGATTTTGTGCAACGCAACCACTGAGCCCAATTGTCTATTAAGATTAAGGCAGCATTTACATTGTTTGAGCGTCTGGGAATCAGCCTACACAGCCCCTGAAATCGGCACTAATTTAAGTAAAGTTAAAATGCTATCGGAGAGTTAGCAAAAACAGTGTCCGTTACCCAAGACGCTTTATATTCTCAATGGTATACCTCTTCTCCTGTACTTTTCAAGTTCACCAAGCTGCTAATCCGCCGAGTGATGCGAGCATTCCGCCGACCCTAAGACAATATTTGAATCTCGTTGGGTCGGAGTGAGAGTAAGGTCGGGGTGATGAGAGGATGGGGGCGTTGGTGGGGGCAGGGATGTGGGTCTCCGATCCCTATTTTTGTTTTGGTGTAGAGCCTTAAATAATTTCCCATGCTTTTTATCATTCTTATCGTTTGGTTGTCCGTTTCGAGCATTGGATTAGAGGCATCTCCAACAATCACCTTCTAACTGATATGAAATAACAATAACAAATCATTAACACAGAATACAGATGTAGGATGTAAATGTAATGATGCATCCCCACCAGGGATGGGTTATACTTAACGAGGATATGAAATGGATTATTTTTTTGACAATGATGATTTATTAAATAATAATCACAGTGCCACTGAGAATTATTCAACAAAGGATTCTTTTTTGTTAATTGAAGCTAACGGTTGGTATCACTCTTTCGTTTCAACTTCTCTAGGAGTGAGTGAGGATTCGTATTAAAGTTTACCAAAAGTGTACTTTTCCGAATGCCAATGTGACAAGCGCGTGTCAGTTTGGCGGGTTGAGGGATTTCTTAAATACGCGCGGTTAGCCGCACAACTTAAAGTCGCCAAAGGGTGTCTAACTGGAGAATATTTGCAAGAAGGGTGCTACGAAGGGGGGCAACAATGACCCCCATGAGTGTCTCAAGATCGGACGGGTGAGCGGTGAATGGGTCATTGGCTGACAGTAACATGGCAAGGGGGTGGGGCAGGCAAGCACGTCTTGAGGTGTCCGATTGAGTACTTTGAAGGGGTTTCCAAACGGAACTGAGCTCTTATAGAAGAGTGCAATGAGTTATCCCACTGATGTGTCATCGTATCGGGATGTGTCTCATCCACATTTAAAAGCATCCACAACCTGATAAATGGGAAATATTGGTTTACATGAAGACAGACAAAGAAGAAAGGAAGAGGGAGGGAGATAGAGATGGGGAGAGAGATAGAGAGAGAGAGAGAGAACAAAAGAGATGGAGAGAGATTACAGAAAGGCAGATATGCAAGAAATTTGGTATTCCTTTTTTATATTGCGCCAACTACCAAGAATTTGCACGTGTAATAGTGTTAAAAGTTGTATTTATTAAACTTTTTTTAACAATTTTGCTATAAAAGGCTTTGTAAACATCTTTCGCATTTGTCGACCAAACTTTTTTTCCCTTCTAGTTACTTAGAAAAACCCACATGAAAACGATATGAAAATAATCCACATTCCAAATAACAAAACAATGTCTTAACAACAAGCCAGCATTGGTCGGGTTATTAATGCCTTGCAAACAGTTACACGACGGCAATTTCCTGAGCTCAGTCTTGTCACAAAAAGTCTCACCGCAGGGCGGGTTTAAAGCAAAATTATTCCCCTCCATTTCCATAAAAGAGAATCTCATAAATAATTATTTTGCTTCTCAATACTTTTCCCTTGAGGCACAGAGCGCGTATTGAAATAATACAGGATTTTCAATGGGATGGAGACTCGGAGTTGAACGGAGAAAAAGAAGGAAAATTTATCAAAGAAAGACTGAAAAAACGGGCAAATGTGTCTTACAAATGTACTTTTATAGAAACCTAACAAGCGCTAAATGATTGCGAATTTACATTGTATCTTATCACCGTTTCCAATCTCTTTTCTCCTTATCCTTCGTTATCACGGACGCAAGAATGAGGCCCCCGTTCGGGAAAAAAATGTCAAAGAAAGCGACCAAAGTTCTCGCACTTTTGTGAAACTATTTGTACTGTTATTTGACGGTGCTGTGACCGCGTAAATTGGCACAATTGTGAATGATACTGTATTGGGATTCGATACAATTTTTTTCGTGCAAATATATTATTGCGATTCTCTATTATCATTCTCGTTTACAAAACATATTGGGTTAAGCACATGGTAGGTCTCGAGGAACGACCAACAACGGTGGCAGCAAAATGCCCCCATCCCTGGGGGCTTGGAATGGATCGAGGAAACCCACACAATTTTGGTGGATATGTTCAAATTGATAATAACTAATACTGACTATACGACTTTTATTTGCCTTCCTTAATTGTACAGTCGGTCGATTGAAAGAGCTATTATAAAAAGAAAAGTAGTTTTATTTGTCAAAGCTATCGTAATATCAGATAAAATTTCGAAGCGCAAGGTTCAGACATTTAAAAATGAAAATCACAACCTTTTGGTGTGTAAAGCCTTTGCTGAAGTGGTTATAAGTATCTCCTCATCTGTCGAAGGGATATCAACCATGTTATATTTTCACACTACATATATCCCTCTTGTTTTACTATTTGTTTGGAATCTGACTTATCTCCGGTAAATTGAATATGACGGATGGCCTTGGCACGGCAACACAAAATATGACCAATTTCCCGCAATTTTATTTTGGAGTAAACTGGTGACCTCGATATCACATTATCAAGTGGAAATAAGATTCATGTTGCCCCAACTGACCTAAGGAGCTCCATGTGTGTGATATCAAGATTATAGCGGGTCTACTATAAAGTTGATATGCCAAAAAGATTTTGAAAAGTTAGAATTATGTCATTTGGTTTCAGCAACTAAAATTGTTTGAAATACCACTGAATACGTTACCCTTGCCTTAAAGTGAACTATAAAATGAGATTGAAATGTGGAAGACACTGTCTAAAAGTGTTTAGGAAAGGTTGATAGCATTTCACCAAACCAGTATTGTACACCAAAATGATAAGAAATTAATCCAATCGTGCTTGAGTCGCATGGATAACACGTAAACATGCATGTGTGGGACTACACAGAATGTTCGGCCTAAACATTTCACCTGTTTTGGGTATTATGGAGTCATAATTATTAAGACTCTTAGGGAAATTGGAAAGCAATCGTTTACAGTTGGACCTTTCTACTTTGATATTCTACCTAAATACCATAAAATGATTTGAAAGCTCACAATGGTTTTGTTCATTTTGCCCACAACACTATAGATTCTCTTTAAACATGTTGAAGTTAGTCACCAATTCACAGGTACTTTTTCTTTCCGTCTTACCACCATTTTTCGAGGAAAACAAAGATTTGTAGGTCAGTTTTTGGTCATGGACCTCTTGTTTGGCAAGGCTATGATATCTGAGACAGGTGTGGGTATTCTTCACGTTCCAATAATACTCAACGTGTTCTGTATTAACAAATATAAATATTATACGGATGGTTCTACTACCTGGGATGGGGGGGGGGGGGGGGGGGGTAACCCCAATATTTCACATATTCTTATACAAATGTTTTGGTTCTTTGAACCAAAACCGATTCCATATGCTTGCGTAGAGATTCAAACTTTTTATTTTATGTTGGCTTACACACTGTTGGTGATACTTGTATTGAAAAGGTAACTGGAGAATGAAGTAACAAAATATTAAAATTTCCTTCCCTCAATTAACTCCTTCTCTTGAAGTTCATACTGCTGATAAGACCCTTACCCCCTCTTCATGGCACCACCCCAGTCATCCTCACTCTATATTTGACAATGATGGTTATGGAAAAGGTGACCCATGAACCATGTTGGTGTTCACTACGTTTTCAAGACCCCCGTTGTAATGGAGTGACTGATACGGAGGTATAGCAAAATCTGATGGACATAATTGGCAGTAAAACAACTATAATTATGATACCAAAGCATTTCTTAATATTTTTTTTTCTCATTCCGTTGACATGATTATATTATGAAACTTGATTTAGTGAATTTAGTTATAACTTCTTTTAACCTCTCTTGCAAACGAAAATAAAGCAGTTTATGTGTTTAATACACATACATTAATCTTTGTGTAATATTCTTTGTAATCCTTTGTAAAAGCGCCTTGAGCTTTTTATCTAAATGGCCATGGAAAATGGAGCTAGAGATATCCCATGTATTATTATTTATTATTATCATACAAAATAACGTATGAATAAAGTTATCATTTCGTCGCTTACAAGGTGAATTTGTATAAATGATTCTTTTAAACGTAAACACATTAGTTACAGTTCATAGTATTTATTTTGCTGCCTATAGGGTTCATTCATTAATTTTTTTTCAAAGCAACCAATTTGAACACAAGTTTCAGAGTGTCTAAATGCCATATTACTATCTAGCTATCAACGTACATTTTGTAATAGGTTAAATTGGTCTACCGATTGATCTTCGAACGAAATTTGATATGGGAAGATACAGGGACAGGCGATCATCACTAATAATACACACGGTAAACTCGCGCATAGATGGAATCATTCGTTACCATGAATCACAACTTCTTGTTTCTCTAATTTCCTATATCATGTCCATCGTCTGATCGTGTCCAAAATCGAGTCAGACGTTTATTTTTGGCGCAAAAATGATATTGTGTGTTTTCTTGAGGACGATAGGTCTTTAGGGGCATAGTAAATCCATAGTTTTTACAGGCTTGTCCGTTCTTTCAACAGTAGGGGAAATGATAATTTCTTGTCTATCGAGATTCGTTTTGGGGTGAGCTTCTGGCGTTTGACATGGATAACATATGCCTGATGGGTGTGATTGTGTGTTATTTCTCAGTGAAAGTGATACAGCATTTCATGTCACACTTTAATAAGCACGTAGTCAATGTATTTGGCGGGATTTCAACTAACACAAAAACACAACCAAAACTAGTTTTAAATAATCTCTGTATCATGTTGATTGAGAACAATAAACGGAACCCCAAAGTGGACATTAAATGGTTACGTATTTGTAATTTATTATTATAGGGCCATGATTACTTGATATCGATTATAGATGGATGAAAATGAAAGAAGGATAAATGAAACTAAAAGTTAATAAAAGACAAGGGCTATCGAGAGACAGACTTGAAGATATTGAAAAAGATTGGGAGAGAGATATTTTTTTAAATTTTGGTTTATCTTATTTTCTATTATTTATTTGTTGATAATACTTTCTGGGGCAGAGGGGGAGGGTGAGAGAGATGGGGAAAGGGGTACTGGGTAGGTATATAGCCTGTGGAAGTTGTCATTGTGATTCAAAAGAAAGAAACGCACAATTAGAGAAATGAAAGGTGACGAGATCTCACATACACCCATAGGTCATGGCTCATGGCCATTATCCCAACCATTTTACAGTTGTCATGAGGGCAATTTAGAAGGCATCCCGAACAAGCCCCAACATTAAATGCATCATTGAACACTATAATGAAAGCATGAACGGATAAATGATTGAACATTAGTTTTGTGGCCGACGTGACATTTACCCACCCGCATTCGTCAAACGTGCCAACGAGCCTTGCAGATGTTTAGAGCTCGGTTTTGAAAATGGCGAACAGCCCCCCTTGTCTGTAAGCGTGCCCATGTGCCCTTTCCACCAAGTTTTTTTTTTCAATAATTTTTTTTACAGCACGGCGTTAAAAGCATTCGGAATGTTCAATGCGCACGTTTGTGGAATACAACTACATTAAACACGAACTAATACATCGGAAAAGTATTTTGAGAATAAAGTTCGTGATCACCCGCTTTCTTTAAAATACCGATATTAGAATAAAACAAGTTATTGGCAAAATGTCATGAAATTGTGTCATGAAAATCGATTGCTCGTAAGTAAGGAGGCAAATGTGCTTGTTCTAGTTTATCATTTTTTTAATAATGAATTTGAAGCTTTCATATTACAGGAAAAAATACGTGATAAAAGAGTAGCAGAACATATTTGATTGTACCACACTTTATAATACTGATAGATAAATCCCATTCCTTTTTTAATACAGTTCGTAAAGTTTTAAAATGATCTAAATTCTTCAAGTTTTGCTACGGTTGCCTTCTAACCTCCCACCGGTTTCTGCACAAAAAGATAATATTTGATTGTGACTGAGAACGCACTTTTGAAAAACTTATCTAATACTTTTAAATGTCTAGAATTTACTTGCACATGATATTAGATTACTTTTTCTGATATTAAGGTTAGGTCCAATATTCTAATCATATGGCAATATTACTACTTTTATTTATAATAATATAATAATTATAACTTTTAATTATAATAATTGTTATATTTGTTATCATAATTTGCATTGTTATTATCCTTAATAATAAGAGTATTAAAATTTGAAATGATTGGAAATATCATTAATATTTCTTATCATATTTTGATGATTAAAAGAACAGCATTAATAACTATTCAGTTATACTGACAGCATTCCCTCCACCTTTTACGTCTTAAAGGGACACGTTAACCAAAATCAGCCCCCCCCCAATGTCATCTCGATCTCCCTATCGAACCACGCACCATCATGGTTGCAATCCGCCCCAGCATGCTCCAGTGCCAACAAACCGTCATTCTCAACATGTCAAACTCAACTCCATGATGACTGGCCCGGTTCTTCAAACAATCGGGTTACTGATAATATTTGTCAATTAAACATGAGTGGGGGCACTTAGGGACATGAAGAGGAGGGTTGAGGCACTGTTTGCCTTTGGGACGAGACGGCAAAACGTGGAGAAGTCACGAAGATTGTTGCGGGGGGGGGGTTGGTCGTCTTTTTTGTTCTTCAAATAAACGAGAACTGTTTCAAAGAAAATTCGCAATCAAACTGCTTTAAAACAAGAAAGGTTAATTACATCATTGTCCCCAAAGCTTTGATATTAACTCTTTACCAGTAGAAATAATGATGGATACTATTTAATGTGTTCTTTTGAGATTATTATTAAATTGAGGGGGGGGGGTCGAAAGGGTTTTCGAAGTATAGGCAAAAATTATTTGTCAAATGACTAAGAATGAATGAATGAATGAATGGATGACGTAGGTCACGTTGAACATGACTTTAGACGGAGAAGAATGTCATGTCTAGCATGGAAGAGACATAAGACAATGCGAACATTACTCTCCACAAGAAAAGAAGCAAAATCAATCAGGAAATATGACTGACAGAAAGAACGAGAGAAAAATGTATGTTAATGTATTTTCGAGTATTTGGTGAGTGAGTTAGGAGTGGGGGCAGGGGGCATAATTTACGCTCGCAAAAAAAAAAAAAAAAAAAAAAAAAAAAAAAAAAAAAAAATAATAATAATACAAAAATATAAAAAAAGTAGAAAATGGTGGAGAAAAATAATAGCTCATAATAGTACAATTCTGGAATAGCGAAAAAAGTTCTCAATGTGCAGCGGGCACAAGATGACGTCATGAGATGCAAAAATAATGTAGAGATGTGTGTCGCAGACATCAGGGGTGGGGAAGAAGGGGGGGGGGGTTACAAGAAACATGTGAATAGAAGATGGTGGGTGTGATGGATGGATTCAAGTGTTTATGAGACGAGACAGCTCGTCAATGGTTGGGGCTTAGCAAAAGGTACATCATCAAATATACTTGAATATCAACCCTCAACTCTAAACTAAGCCTGCAACTACATGATCATGAGTACATGTAATGGTGTAGGGCAGAAAAGGTTGTCGATAGACCATTTTAAAAAGGGGGACAGGGTAAGTCTGACCATATTTTTGGACAATTTTACAATTTAAATCTTCAAAAATCCCTTAATTTTCTGCTATTCAAATTAAAAATTAGCTGACAAACGAATAATAAAAAAGGGGAGGCATACACTCTTACGCCCTCCCCATCATGGTGGAATTTATAATGAATGTGCAACACACTCTCACCCACAAGAGTACCATTAGTTAATAGGCATAAGACCTTCATCTTTTAATTTTTCTTGTAACCATGCGTTTTAATAATCGTGATACTATTGACATTTTAAATGGATAAAATTATTAATAAGAAAATGAACTGAATTTCAAGAAGAGAGAGAGAGAAAAAAAAGAGGGAAACGGAATAATTTTAAGCTGCTATATGCTCATATGAAATACTTTAATAACTATGCAGCCGGCATCACAAACTTATCCAAACCCTCCTCGAAATTTTACGAAAACACAAGCCTATTTATTCCTCAAATCACTCCGTGGTTAACGTGGTGCCAAGTAAAACAAAGTTAGAGTTATTCAATTCAGAGAACCAGAGAAATATAATTTCTGTGACCTTGGCAGTAAAATGAATCGAAAGCCTATCCTATGCGAGTAAATTAAACCTTTCGGCACATCGGATGATGCGAAACAGTAGCTAGAAACAATGACCTTAATTTCAAACAGTGTGCATGGACAGCGTGTTGAATTAACACAGAAAAAGAGAGTATAAAGAAAGATAGATAGATGAGAAAAGAGAGAGAGAAAGAGAGAGATTTGGAGTGGTGTACGGTAGATGAACAAGGAGCGAGATAAAGTGTGAAAATTTCAATCTATTTAAGAGATGACTCTGATCAGAAAGCAACAGTATAACTTTGTTTTGAAAAGGGCCGGTTGGTTAAATTGATTTAAATTTAGGCCTAAACAATACAAGAAAAGCATGATTCATTCATTCATCTGTTTGTTATAATATAAGAAAAGAAATAAGGATTAATGAGGTATATATTGATATTTTAAAGGAAAAAAAAAATAAAGGAAAATAACAAACAAATGAAATAAATTGGGTAGAAATGAAGAACCCCCCCCCCAAAAAAAACCATTTAAGCTATGCCCCAAAATATACTAGAAAAAAAAATGATATGAAACAAAAGGAGAGATAGAATAGATAAAGAGAAAGACAATGAACGGGGTGGGGGGGTAGTTGCATGACGTTCAGTGTACGAAAAGCATCGACGTCATAATGGCTTGAGCAGGCAGGACTAAATTGTAACAGAGTCAGAAGACTGGTATCAACGAGACTTGAACCAGGCTTCTGCTCCAGTTTCTTTTAAATTTAGACCGCAATATTGTGGGAGTTTAAGTTTGTTCTGTTTCGAATTGATGGTCTAACCTGATTTTTACCCCCATGGCTCTTCTTTGTGTCAAGGTCGGAGATGCTTGAACTCTATTAACCCTCGCCCAACTCATAAAGAGTCCCTGGATCAGAGCGCGACAGCCAAGAAGGATGGTGCTTGTCACTTCTCAGTGGCCGGGGAGTCATGACAAGCTCATTTAGCACCGTGTTACACGGCCGCAATAGTACAGCAGAGAATTGATACCATTCACAATATGTTTATACGCTGTATTGACTGAACATGTTACAAGTGTCAAAGGAATTTACCCATGCAATCGCATTGTGCACAACCAAAATCTAGAGTATATCAAGAAGAGAGCTTTTCTCTGTTACATCAACCCAGATTAAAGATATTTATTAATACTTACAGTATTCTATCTTCTTAACTATATAATTTTGTTCATCTACAGTAGATGTTAAAACACAGGATATGATTATTCACTATGTCATAGATATTAGTTTGTTAAAGTTTACAAAGAGCTGCTGCTATTTATGAAATAATGTTATCAAAGGACTGATATATCTGCCATGATAAATTATTCAAAAATTCTTGGCAAACGATCTGGTCCATGTGACTAGGCAGCCACGCCTAGCAACCACTCTCCGTATCTGTCCGTTGATGGGGAACTATGTTTTATTGGCGAGCTTCCCGAGTTTTTGTGAACGAACTAGGACAGAAACTGCATGGGGCTCCAAAAACATAATTGACGTATATTATCTAAATTTATGAAATTTCTATTGAAAGATTGTTGGTTGGATGTTTTTTTTTGTAGATATAGTTTGTAAAAGTTGGAAAGTGTCACCAACGGGGTTTACATAAAAAAAAAGAAGAAATTAAAGGATATTGTCTGATAGTCAAATGAAACAAAATATACTTTAAATACATTGTCATGTCAAAATATCACATCCATAGTTAATATTGCTGATGAAAGTCACATCAAACGGTGTTGCAGAAGTCACCTAATTAAAAGTGATTTCTGATAGTAAAGTTGCATCATGGCACAAAATGCACTGTGAATCCCTTCAAAGGGTAAAAATAAGAAGACAGAAAGAAACATGAATGGAAGATAAGAACCATGTAAGCGAATGAAAAAACCCCAAACATTTAACCCATTGACGACTGAAAATCAATGTTGTCTGTATTAAACCTATATGGAAATGAAATAACTCAGTATTCAAAGGGTTAACCAATGTTGTTTCTCACCTTTGCAAACTTTTCTGTGTGTAATGGGTTTAGACTGATCACGATAGAAGCCTTCTTTGCAGTAGTGGCAGTATCTTCCATCCGTGTTATGTCGACATTTGAGGCACACCCCACCGCTTTTTCTTCCAGACAGTTTGTAAAGCTCCATGTTAAAGCGACATTTGCGAGCGTGGAGGTTGCAGTTGCATGCTGTAAAGAAATGAAAATGAAAGGAATAATGATTAAACTTGGGTAAAGACAATGAATATTTGGATCAAACGGTGATATTACATGTTTTAGTAGCTGTATTAGAGGGCAAATTTTATAACATTGAAAGTGTTTCCATGCAGAAACAAAAAGGTGAACAACTGACACATATGGCTACAATACTTGGTATACAATACACCGCATTCAATGTAATATTGATGTTGCTAATTTTCATCACAAATTGATGTTATACATAAGAATTATACTTCCATAGGAACTTTCATAGTTCCATAGATCGACAACATTATGTTTTATAATTTATAATGGAGTCTCTCTTCAACAATTCATCCATTTTAAATACGATGAGGTGATTAAAGCAAATTCAGCAAAAACTCCCAAAGGCTTCTAACTGACCACAAGCTAGCCCAATTAATCCGCGTTGTTTGACCAAACGTACAATAAGCTACACTCAGTTGAATACATTTTGATTAAATTTGACCATGTCTAGCGAACCTTTGGGCTATTTTTATCACCAGAAGTAGTATTGACCTCTTTAGGATTGCTCAAAATCGACAAAAAGTGTGTCAGCTTGTCAGAAATCTAGAATAGTATGACAGTGCGGTCGAAACCTTTCAAAGCTCATCGACACATGAAGATAAAGCTGTGGGACTAGGCAAATGTCAAACGTGGTCAGACGATCACGCTTTGATCGATTTCAGGCAGTATAGAAATACGTTTGCATACTCTCTCGTCTCATAACCTATAATAATAATAATAATAATAATAAAAAGATAAATTATGTATTTTTTTCTGAGAATAAGAGCTAGAAAAGCAAACATGCGAGAAAAAAAAAAGCTGTATGAGTTAAAAAATATTCGCATGGTGATTGCAGTATTCGTAATTTATGATTTTTTTGTGTTTGTCGGTGACGTCAGTCCTTACATAATGTGGCTATTCGTCAACGCTATCAGCATCAGACTGTAGGCCTACAATATTCGTTCTAATGTTCATCGATTGTGTTTGAAGCTCCTTGGTATAATGATTGTGCAACAAGGTCTTAAGCTATTGAACAAATTCAATACATTTAATAAGCACATTTAGATTTAATTGGATTTTCGATCAGGTAACATGCACAAGAGAAGATTTTTATAATAAGATTATTCGAAGGTATGCAATATTCAAAGGCAGACAAAGATATACCAAGTTCACATGATTCTTGGAATATGCCTGACTTTAGAATTATATCGTTACTAAATATAGAAATCGTACAAAGTCAATTTAATTTCAAGTCCATTTGATTCCACGTCAGTTGACCAATTATTCAATCATACGCGTTCCTTCGCCGCATGAACTCCCTACGACCCAGTCACGTGGTGCATAATTGTTTAAGAATTAGAAACAATTTCAACGGAAACGGCACAAAAATAACACTATTCAATTAGTGCTGTCTGACACAGCTAGACTCGAGTCTAGGTGTGAAATGTAAACGGGAACACAACGCGCCCAAAAAACCCTAGAAAGTACAAAAATGAGCGCCACGCACGCAGTCGCCATGCAGTGCTCATTTGTGCGCAAAACGAAATTATTATTGACAGCCGTAGTGATGCACGATTCCTATTAATACCCAGTAGGAAGGGTTGGTTTTTACATGGATATATTGTTTTTACAAAGAAGTCAATTCGATAATGAACTTTAATTTGAATAATCATAGCGAGACAAGTCGGAAAACGGCACAAGAAAGGTGCGTTTCCATTTTTTTTTTTAAAGAAAGGAAAAACAGAAAAAGTTCTGTGTGCATGGTCCGACGAATTCAATTCCGTGTTGCAAGTCACTATTAAAATTTTTGATATGGCTAATTTAATTTTGGAGGCCGCTTTTTTCCTTTTTTTTCTTTTACAGAGACCGAAAGAACAGAGGTATGCCAATAAAAGATTAGTTCGCACGTGTTGGTAATTCAATCATGACTTACTGTGTTTGTGGTCAATTTGACTATTTGTCTGACTGAGAGATTTAAGGTGGCTCGTTCGACGGTAGACAAATAACCGTCCAATTTTGATGACCATGAGATGCATATTTTAGGCACGTTATATTCACCACAAAACTTCGAATCACCTCACCATTTCAGGGCCATTGTCACGTAGTGAAACCATGGTGAAACTAAATATCTTATCATTAATTTGTAGACCATGTAGATCAAGCTATGGATCTGACATCGTCGCTTCGCGTTGCAAAATAATTTATGATATGACCAGAAAGGTATTTAACAGCTTGAAGATATCATTAAATCATCACCTCATATAAATCATATCGCCTTTCCGGTTCCCACAATCCATCTCCAGCTTTGCCAAAAACACCTTCATGGAAATTCAATATAATAATATTAGTATGTGTATAGCCTACCACCCACTAATAACATCGATTTGCTTTTGGATAAAGGGGCGACATTCGGCCGAGGTATCCTGACTATGGTGGCTTTTCTGCAGTTTACACTTAAACGTGTTTTTAAATTTAAAATTTAGAATATATATATAGTTTTATTTATACAGGTTTTATATTATTCAAATTAATTCTTTAATAGACAGTTATAATTACTTAATGCAGCGTATTATAGTTTTCAGCGAAATTGGTGATCTATATCACTAGAACTGAATCTTCCATCGAAAGTTGTCTACCAGTCCAGCAAAAAGGACTTGGCAAACTCGTAGAAATGAAACTCACAAACAGTCCTGATGGAATTTTAATGAAATTTAAGCATCTATAACGACATAAGCAGGAGTTGGATAGAAGTGTTGAGTACTTCCAAACTTCCAAATATGACCACGCGACCCTCATTTATGAAATTCTAATTCAATTACCAGAACGGTTTTCCATATTTTCATTTGGCGGTTCTGCGGTAGAGGAAACAAAATAATATCACCGGGTTCGGATGTTTTGTGGATATTATGACGATTCTTATTTGAAATGTCAAGTGACGTAACAGATGGATCTGCGATTTAAAGCAAGGACAAGCCTTGGCCCATATTAATTATCTAGAAGTGATTATATAGGTGTATATGAATTGTACACATTTATACATATGCACTCTAAAAATGAAGGGTCAAATTGACCTAATTCTAGATCCACTGGGCCCTGATGGACCCAAAATAGGATAAATTTTACCCTTCATTTTTGGGGTGTAAGGTACATCTGGGATGCTATTATCAAATTATGAAGTGAGTTGCACTAATTTCAAAATATTAACGCATTTTTTTAAAGGTAAATATAACTTGGTATAACAAATATCATTTCTAATGAGAACCTAATGAAAATTAAATATGTAAGCCTCATATTCAACCCACTCAATGATTTAAAGCCAGTACGAACTAGCAGCCTTGTATAGCACCACCTCAAGCCCTCAACTAGTCAAATCTGCCCTGGTTCCTCACCCATAATGCAACGTTCTAAGCAGTGCAGTCTTGAAATATAGACCCGTTTTGGTGATAACACACTAATTCAATACTCAATACATTCATATGGCAACAATTATGTTACCAAAAAGCAAAACCAAATTATTCACTTCATTATTAAAAGTTTTCTCAAACGGTATATTTTAAGACCAGCTATTTATAACACACTGTCAATGGGAGGTTTGCTCAGTTCGCTCTCGCTTTAAAGGGATGTAGTAACACTGAATGATATTCAAATCACATTTTATCGAGTTAGCTTATTTTGCCAACATAATTATAAACACTTAGGTCAGTCTGGTATCTCTTCAAAATTGCAGGTTAATTGCTTGCTTTACCTTCGAGATATCAATGATTTCATACTCAAATTTTATAAACCAACACCGGATGGTTTATAAAACCATGTGCTTTACCGCACAGCACAACACACACCCATTTCCTGTTGTATAGTCCCCTTTCCTAGCGGCCTGATTAGCTAGCAGCAGAGGGTACTGGTGTTCAGCTGTATGCTTGGCATTGTTTTTTTTAAACACTATTTTAAGGTAGTAAATGACTTCCATTTGATCTGAAACTTTCAGTAGTTTGTTTTTACTGTTGGAACAATATAATTTTATTAATCTTGATCTAATTGCTCTTGTTTTTGAAAGTTACTAAATCCCTTTAAAGAGTCCACTAAAATCGTGTTTTTTCGATATAAAAACACTTTAAAACAAATAATTAGCTGACACACTTCCATGGATATACTATTGTGCCACATATTTAAAGAAAGACTGAGCTCTTTATATTCTCTGATAGCAAAAGTTATCAAATGCACTTTGCTGACAAATGGTTTTTCATTTTTTTTTTAGAATGCATACCCTAATTCAATGCCAATTATTGGCAAAGAACAACGTGGCACAAACTATTTTGATTCAAATGTTAATATAGTGTTGTAAGACCAAAAATCCTTATTTAAAAGCGGATATTTTTCTTTTGCTATTCAAATTATCTTTACAATAAAAGGCAAGCAAATATTGCTGATGTGTGTTTAAGCCGTGCATAATTCACAAATACAGTCAATGGGCAGAAATTTTCTTTTCAAACCCATATTTTTTGAAGAAAAATCGAAGGTCATGGATTCAACACTGAGGGTTACAAATCCAATATTGACACAGCGTATTTGCAAAATGCTTGCAAATCTGACAATTCAAGTCTTTGCACCCTTAAAGGAACAATAGGAGCCGTCCATATTTCTTGTTTGCTTTTTAAAGTGGATAAATATTTAATCCGATTAGGAGACACTTAAAAGGAAGAAAAAAGCTTTGTGAATTTTTATGAAAACGAAAAAGTTGTAATAGTTTGGAATGAGATAGACTTAAAAAGAACATCCATGATTTGTATTTAATGTATGCTACTTGATGTAGAAGATTGGTGGAATCAGAACACATAACTAGTAGTAGTAAAGTGTGAGATTTCGTGGTAATTTTTTGTTCGCGTACATAATGCTTTTACCTTGAATGAGAAGTGGGATTTTACACATAAATAGAACGCGTTTTTCTACCTCACCACAACAATCTATTAGACAATAGAAACACTGATTTTGTCTCAAAATATTCTAAAACTGTGACTTAATATGCATGAGAGAAGAATTGTTTTGCGGTTTGTTGTTACACAGCTTGAATCTGGTTGTGAGGGACGTGTTAAATCAAGGGGGTAAAATTTAAGTGGAAAGAGACAAAAGAGACTTGTCTAATTTGGGAAGACATGTAACACGGTGACAGCTTATGAATATTAAATAAAGAAGAAGAAAGATGAAATTCTACGATACAAGGAAAAGGGTTGCAAATTGCAATTATATTTGCATTCAATTTGATTTCAACTGCGTGTATTTTTTCACTTATCAATGGTAAAACTATTATATGACCAGAATGTTGAACACGTTTTATGATTCTAACACGTTTGGCATCATCTTGGTTTCATAATGTACGGCCATGTTTATCACGCTTTTATATGGCATAATTATATACAACATCCATATAAAATTACGAAAATAATTACAGTCTAACACATACGCCAATTCATCGTGTTTCTTAATAAAATGCAGTCCTAGGCAAACTTGGTAAACCGTTGCAAAATCAGACGTACTGAAGAAAGGGAAGAAAAAGCAAATGGTGAGATAAAACATCAAACGAAAGGAAATGGGGCTCTGCAAAAAACTCTTAGGGAGGGGAGGTGTTAGAAGTCGTGAAGCCCCGCTGTTGGCCAAACACACGTTATGAATAGAACATGACGCCAAAGCTTCCGTGCGGGACTACGTCTTCCATTCAGCCAGGCTCCAACATGTCGAAATATTCGCATAAGCTGCCAAAATGGGCACATTTCTGCTGTCCCGATTGCTGAGGGTGCAGCAATGTAACCTTCAGCTCAATGAAGACTAAAAATCTTCAATTTTCTGATATTTCACTACTTCCAAATCCACACGAAAAGACCATGATATTTCTGTGAAGCGTCTCAGGATCATTTTTCATCTTATCAACAATGCAATGCATTTATATCAATGTAAAAAGGAGACGAAAACTATACTTGAGTCGGGATTAATCTATATGTATATATTAATATATATATATATATATATATATATATATATATATATATATATATATATATATATATATATATATATATATATATATATATATATATATATATCTTTATATATATATATATATTTTAAAATAAAAGCTGATGAGATATTACACTGAAGGATTACACTGTTTGGAAATAGAAACTTAACAGTCGTATGATATCTAGAACAGAAAATTACTTTCTGAAAACTGTCTATCATCTTTGAACACGTGCATGAACTATGTAGTAGCTAAACAGTTAATTGATTTATTTTGCTTGTGCAAGGATAGTAAATATGAAACCCCCTTCACAAACATTATCTGCAAGACGCTTTCAGCAGCTTTGTGTTTTCATAAAAAGATTATTCGAAACTATTCACACGTTTACAATTGACTGAAATCTATAGCAAATAAAGCAGACTATTGAATCTAGGCGCGAAAACAGAAAAGCGCCAAATTCCAACCTGGAGTCTTATTTTCATTGCATCACGATTGGCAAGAAACTCAATAATGGAATTTTAAGTTTTGCCCGAAAGAGTCACATTACCATTCCTCCATAACCATCCATTTATTTTCGATAACAAACAGGCTTTTCAGCAAAATGTGATTAAAAGAAAACAGACACATGTAGGTCGATCGTTTTAATGGTGCCATCTGATATTTGAACCCTTTTATCTCTGCTTCTCTTAAACGTCACGCCACGTCACGATGCTCGTGAAGTTTCTCACATTTTCAACCCTATGTCATTTTCTTACTTGGGATTGGTGAAATGAAAAAAAAAAAAAAAAGAGTTTTGTTTCAATACGTGCTAAACATACTTTGACTGTGCCTTGTCTGAGGAGAGACATGCATATCGATTGTCTTTTAAAACCATATCAATTTACTTAAGTTAAGTAAGATAAGTTTAAAGTCAGTCGTGGTTTCAGGCGTGGATCCTGACGTGTGCCCCCTACCAATAGAGAGAGAGAGAAACAAAATCATTGACTGTACATGTGTAAATCGGAAGATTTTCGACTGCACCCAATATTTTCAAATCCTGGACCCGCCAGAAATATAGGGCAAACTTAAAGGTCAACAACCTTAAGAATCGTCGTTTCATCACGAGAAAGAAGGTAATTAACACACCGAATGCGGAAAATATGCGTCAATGGTGCGGCGCATTGTCTTTTTCATTGTCTCATAATCTGCTGCATCCGTGACGCATGTCTTTCGCAGCGCGACCAGTCCTTAATTTAATGGATCGGCATCAAATCGACACTTTAAATTAAAGCTAAACAGCAACCACAACAATCATCAAGAATGAAAGAGGTGTTAAAGTAAACGCTCTTCAAAGGGACCCGCCCAAATCAATAATGAGATACCACTTAGGATAACAGAAGAAGGTGACAATGCTTTTCGTCACGAGGCAAATGTTTGAACAACAAGAAGAAACCGGCAAGAGGACACCACTTCTTAAAATTTGAGGAGTGGTAGAACAATAAGGGGGTAAAGGAATCCCTCTTGGGGTGCATAGCTTTTTAGTATTACCCTTCGAATGTGTCAAACGAGTGGCGGGTTTACCGTGCAATTGATAGGTTTGAGTTGAACTCTTACATTACTACACAGTGGGTCATGAAAAACTAAAATATATAGTAGGCCTGCCGTAGTTCATTTTATATATGATATCGATGGAGTCTGAAGGGGGAATGATTATGAAATTATATTTAAACATAAGAAACTTCCATTTTCCACTTATAAAGTATATGAATGCAATTATTACATACAATTTTGGAACACTTTGTATTGATTGGTGAATGGGCTTCTATCAGATTTTGTTGATTGAATGTTTACTGCCCAAAAGAGGCTTTATTTTGGGAAACCTTTAAAAAATAAGCTTTTAGGGTTATCGGACTATTACCCCCTGTTATGGACAATTACCACCGGTCAACTACCCTCGCCCAAAATCCATCCCCAACCCTACACCTGCCCATCTATTTCTAGGGGTATATTGTCCTGGGGTAATTATCCTGGGGGTATTGCCCTGATACGGCTTTTAAAAAAAAAAGATTTGTATATCTTATTTAACTGACTGAACACGCGAAGAGAGGTCATGCTGTCGGCCTACAAACTGGTCATTATTTTTTAGACACCTTGTAGTGAGTGGTTCAGGGGGCTTTCAGATCGGTCGTGTTTGTTTGAACGTATTTTACTGATTGAACACGGGCGTTAATTACAAGGAGAGGTTCTGATGTAAATAAACAACCAGGTGTGAACGGAATCCCTATCGATCTGTTTAGTTTGGAACATTAGTGACAACCTTGCGATGGGGTGAACTACATGTATAGGTTCGTAAGGGGAGGGGGGAGGTAAGGGTACATGCTGTATAGGGGCGTTTTGATATACACAACGCATTGTTACATAGGAAAGGCTGATTTACAATGATTTATAAATATATAAATATTAAATGTTAGTTAAATGCAAACTTGATGAATCATGAAAGGTCATTGTGAAGACATTGATAAGGATTAAGGGAGTCACATCAGACTGGATAAAAATGTATGCAACGCTTGCTATCAATATTGTATACTAGTAGTGTATTTCAAAGTTTGTCTTGTAGTTTTGAGAATCGATGCTAGCCCTGATGAAATGGTCTGCTGACGAATAATGACTTTACAACCCCGATATGAAATCAAACCATTAAACCACAAACCAAGTTAAATGGACAATGGTACCAACAAAATTGCAATATTACATGAATTCCGAATACGAAAGAGACCGAATCATACCATAAACCTCATTGCCTCAGTGATTTGTGATAAGTATCATAATCAGGCCAGGATATTTCCCAGGGTAGATTCGATAGATATGCAAGACAATCATATCCTCATCTAGAATACATGACATTCCCTTGGCAAGTACGATCCAGAGCTACATACTTGACGCTAGGTATGCACAACATACCATCCAAGAAGTAGGCATAATTGATAACGATGTCTCACCAATGACTGCAGGTGCATTCCCGAGAATACATGTATTACCTTACTAAAGAGTTTTCGACTCAACCTTAACAAAAGATTTAAAAAAACCCCACAAAGACAGAACCCCCCAAGCAATAATGGAACAATAAAATTTATAGCTGACTTCTTTTTATTTTAGTTTGATATATAAATGTCATTAAAAATCAAATCAATGTCATGAGTTTAAAAATGAAGAAAAAAAAACAACAAGTAAATAAAAAAAAAACAATAATAATAATCATTTTGTCATTTAACATTTATTGATAACAGCGTTGTTACTTTGGATCATTGTCTTGGATGAAACACAGCACAATCATTATGCATTTTTGCGAAGTGTAACGAGACAATAATATCAAAGAGCTCTTATTTTCACAAAATAATATTCGCAAAAAATTCTCTAAATTATCGACTCCTCCCCCACCATGTCTACGACTACATCAGCTAAAGCAATCACCTCCGACAAGTGGAAATGGTAAACCAAATCGTGGTTCTGGTCTACGTCAAAGCGTCTATTTCAAGCAAGGCTTTTGACCTCCTTTTGAGTGCTGTCTGCATGCATAGGTTTTTATGGAAAAAAATTGAGCTATTTCCAACCCAATTCCTTAATTTCACAGCACGACACCATGGCGTTATAATATCTCGCAATTCGAGTGCTTGAGCAATTAAGCCATCTCTTCCGAAAACACTCGATATGATCCTGATAATGGACCTACTCAAACGACTGTCTGGGTAGCCTACAAAACCCACGGCACAGACATGTTCAGGCCCGGATAGAAAAAGAAATAAGCGGATGCTACTATACTGACGTTAACCACTAGATATTTGGAATTTGAGACATCTTAATAAAATTGTAACGAAATATTTAAGATTTTTTTTTATTGGACCAACGAGCTGATAATAAATCTCCATGGTCTTACGTCCTATTGCTATTGTCTCAATGGTCTCATTGGTGTTATGTCTGACTGGTCTACTGGTCCTAGTTCTACATTCCGCTAGGAATTGACATCGTTTCTTATTAATGTTATTGGACTTACGGTGAGCCTATTCCAATGCCCCCTGATCTCATCTTCAACTGATCGTATACCCTGAAAATCAGCAACCAAACCCCTATAGGAATGAGAGAACCATATTAGAAGTAATTCTACGCAGTTCTATGAAATACATATAGGCCTATATTATAGTCTTACTTTAGGACCTATCGCATTTAGTCCCAGACCATAGCTTCAACAGTTCGATATTTTGAAAGGGACTAAGCCATGACGTATCAACCAATAAATTCCTTTTGCAAGGTTTGCCATTTGATTAGTTTATTTGGTTATCCAATCTTATTTAAATAATATATTTAATGTTTCTTCCCAAAGACATCAATCGATTTGCAAACACCAACATATCTTTACATTAGAATCTTAATTGGACAGTGCCAGGAGGGTGGATTGAGGGTATAATTTAAGTTTTTAATACCCTTTTTGTTCACATGTGCAACACATTCTGTATATACGGGCCTTGAGAGCTGTTTAGAAAAGACAGGTGAGAACATGGAACCTGGTCATTCCCCTTTCAACAATAACATGTCCGCCGTTTTATATCTGTTTACCATAAATGTTTTCAGCTCAATCTCTTCACACCTCAGGTCCGAAAACATAGGTGGGCGGTCTCCATTTTTATCTGAAGGCTCCCGCCCCGTCGGGTTTCAGGTGTATCACATGCCACAATAAAACACCTATGATATACGAGGCATCCATATGACTAATTTGCTCGTAAACCTTGAGGGGTACGTCCGATGATGGTGTGTATGTGATACTGGAGAACGGAAAACAAACAGAAGGAACCTCATATCACGACGGGGACGCGACGGGGACACAACCAGGTATAGATCTGACCGAAAGGTGTGATGGCTAACATTCTTTTTGTATGTTTAGACACACACCTTTTCTCATACCAGACTCTTTTGTTGACCATTAATTTGATGTATTCGGCTAACAATGTACTCCGATGACAGACGACCCTTGTCCGTTTACATGTCGTATTTCTGTCAGTTCGAGGATGGAGGGAAAACATTCTTCCGTTTGGAACTTGTTGGCACCTTGCCCTTCTGAAATCATGCTTCTTTGTGAATTTCAAATATTGGAACATGTTTTATGCCTCTTTATCGTGATCATGTGACACAATTTGGTGTCTACTTCCTGCTATCATTCACATAAAAAAAAAAAAAAACCTTTGACGTATTCTGAATCTATTCTACCCCTCTGTGCAACATGTTGTCTGAATGTGAAAAAAAAAAAATCCCTGGAAGTACTGCATTTGTCTTTACATACAATCATAAGAAATTAACATAAACAGTACAATAATTCCCAAGAAACAATCTGACAATGGTTATTTATCATTTTAAATAAAACAAATGTTCAATGCATCACTTTATCACTTTAACGAGACAGAATATCGAATAGCAAAACGAAAGCCTTCCAATTTCAAGAAATAATTTCAAATTTTGGAATGAAAGCACCATAAACCAAATACAATCACTGGTTTGACCAAGGTCTGACCAGGGTCTGACCTTTCTTCGTTGTGTGTCCAATGAAGTATTTGAACTGGGGAAAATTCAGGTCACTGACGAAAAAGGTGACTACAAACAACAAATCTACACCTATTTCGCAAATTTAAAAAGACTGAACCAGCCAATATTTTCTCTATGGTATCTTTAAAGGGTCACAAGGGGAAATGTTTTTGAGACATCGATACGTCTTGCCTCCGAGGCATCTAAGGTTATATAGATGAGAGAAATGATGTCCCTTCATGCAACAGGCGTAGATAGGATGTGATTTCTCCTGGAAACCAGAAATAGAAGAAGAAGCAGGGAGAGAGGAAATGTTTCGTCACGGAATCATGGGGAGAGGAAATGCGGAAGGGCATGCCGTTGGCTTGGTGAAGAACCAACAAGTTTTCATGTACGTAGAGATCTGTATCTAAATATACATGTTTATATACAATTTACATAAAATGTATTTCATTTTTTTAAAAGAAAACTGCACATGGGACTTCATAAAATATTCACAGACGAGTAGATCTATGTATGGGACTACGTGAAAGTTCAACAAACGTTTAGAGTTATGAATGGGACGACAAAGATAATTTACACACCCTCCTATGATCAAATCGGAGATGGCTTAAAAAATAAAAAAATTATCTTTCAAAAGAGATTGTTTTTATATTTAGTATTCCGAGTATACGAGAATGTATAAAATTGATGTTCTAGGCATATGCCTATAAAATAATGAATAGACCAAATAAAGCAAATGAAATCCTAATATTATATTAAAGATTCTAAGTTTGATAAAATATTTATCAATGTGGGCGTTCATTTTAAAACCCAGCCTTCATTCGTCGACATTGTTTCATAATCTTCATGCCGTTTGATGACGTAGAATTGAAGAAATCTAAACCTATCAACTGACAACTACCATCCCATACTTTTCAAAACACAAAATCCGAAAATCCAAATGCAGAGTCGCTTACACATATTGAATTTACGTCAGCAAGTTGATGCATCTAGAAATATTTCAACTGCAACTTCAAGTTGATTGGACTTTATCGGGTAGGTCAAGCGATACCTGTCAAAACAGGGAATAGTTTTGGCGGTAACGAGAGCGGGTCGTCTGCTCCGTTTTGAACGACATCGCTAAAAGGGGTGATGGTTTTGCCAGTCCCGACTTTAAAGTGAAATTATTGTTCTGGTCATGAGATCCAAATTTGGAAGACACTGTCTAAAAGTGTTTTTGGAAAGGTTGATAGCAGTTTCCCTGAGCATTGTGGAAAAAAAAATCGCCCAAATGATAAGAAATTAATTTAATTTGGCTTAGAGTCACATGAGCTTACACAGAAATGCGTGTATGGGACAACACAAAATGTTTGGCCCCAAACATTTCAGCTGTTTGGGTATATTTTGTGTCATATCAATTTGACTTTTAGGGCAATTGAAGAGCAATCCTTTACATTGGACCTTTTTACTATGATATTCTTCTTAAATAGCATGAAAATAACAGGAAAGCTCACAATAATTTTCTTCATGTTTCCCACTACATCAGATTCCCTTTAATCTCAGTTTTAGTGGGTCCATTTTGAGTTCTGATCGAGGGTGTGAAATGGGGGGATTATTTTGTCAGCCGGTTAGCTAGGACCACTGGATCATCATCATAACCATTAGAATGTGGGATGGGCCCCCATCAGATAGCAAACCGACTTCGATCGAAGTGAGGTGCACCCGGGAGCTAAATTCGTCCATGGTACATTCGTCCGAGCATAACTTTTCGTAGCTTACATTGCGACCGAGCTGTGATAGGCCAAGCGAACTTTACAAAATTAGTTATTTGATATGAAATCATAATGAGATCTGTAATAAACGATGTTTCCGATATATCTATTACACTCTGTTTGTAAAATATGTAGAGCTATCAATCTCATGAATATCGGATAGTTTCGGAGATATTAAGAAGCAGAATATTCGTAATCATGTACCGTTAATAGTCGAATGAGGAAGAGTAAATAGATACAAAGAATAAACAAAATTATACAGAATGGACTTATGAAGATAAAGAAGGATATAATTATATAGGCTACATGTATGCAATTCAATCAAATGGACCTGTGGTCGATGCGTGCATATATTCATAAACAAAACTGACACGGGCATCTATGGTTCACGGTCATAGTCCCACCCATAGTGCATTCATGTAGCATTATCGCGGCATCCCACTAAACGATGCACAATATAACGTTCCATATCTTTCACCAGTAATTTAGAGTGGTAATTGCTGGCACCTGTTTCCAACTCCCACTTGGTGGGGATGTGGAACCCCGTCTTCAGAGACCCTTAAAGGGATTGTTAAGTTTCGTTCAGGATCTTAAAAAATACCATTAATGTTGTAATCATAATTCGCAAACCTTATAGTCGGACAGAAACCACCTGAGATTTTGAAGCTAATCGGTCGTTTAATTGCCGATATTTTGGTGACTGAATATCAACATAGTCATAAGTGTACCTTGGTACGCTTAAGTTAACACTGCAGTCTATAGAGGGAAAATAATGGGGTATTTTCGTTCACTTCATTAACACAAAATTATTATGATGTATTGTAATGATGCCTAGGAAATTGTGTTTTAGGGCTTCATCTTGACACAAAATCACATGCACTATGGATGGCCCCAGGCCCACAGCCCAATTCTTTCGCAAGCGCCATACAGTCACAAAATCCCTTTAATGGGAAGAATAAGGATAGATCCTGATTAAGAAACCGGAGAGGTTTAAAGTTAATATTGAGGAATGTGATATAATTTATAGGAACATGATATTATGAGCATGCATGCAGAGAAGAAGACGTGTGCCAGAGAAGAGTTAAGGATATTGTCGCTGCGATTTACTAAATATTGAACGATTTTACTGGCAATCTCGAGTCTCAGTGCCAAAGACTTTCACAGGTCTTAGTGTAAAGAAAGAAAAAATTGAAATCTGTCTATAAGGACATTTCATTTTAAGAGTCAGGATGTTTATTTTATTACACAAAAGTAGAGTGTATCCTCAGCGGAATTTACCTTTAAAAAAATCATTTAAATCTGACTTTCACCATGATTTTGTATCTTTATAAAGCATGAATTGAAGAAGAACAAAGCAAATAAAAATGATGGTCCCGAAATCGATAATACGACGCGAATTTCGTCTGCAATTATTTAGCATTAAAGTTGCGTTAATAATTTGTGGTCACCTAACGCCGTTCATGAAAGTTGCTGTGCATGCCTTTCCCCCAAAATGAGAAATTATCATTTTTTATTTTTTATTAAGAGAAAGTATTTCATCCAAGTCACACTACAAATTGACAGTTTAAACCACATTGGTTCATGAACCCATTTAAACTATTACCAAATTCTAAGCTATATCGTGACATAAATGAACCTCAGGCCAGAGATTTTTTTAAATGGGGCTGGAAATATTTTAGTTACGATAGTGAAGATTATGCCTTGGAGCAGTGACCAAAGAGATTGTGAAAATATTGAACTTGGGCTGGGAGAGACGCCAAGAGCAATCGAACTTTGGCGACATACATGTCAAGCTGAAGTTGAAAGAGAGATAAAGTGAAACTGAGACAGTGAGAGAGGAAGAGATATAGATAGAAGAAGAGGGGAAAGAAGGACGAATATAATTGGAAAAAGAGAGGAATAGAGAGAGAGAGAGAGAGAGAGAGAGAGAGAGAGAGAGAGAGAGAGACGCCAAGAACAATCGAACTTTGGCGACGCGACATAGATGTCGAGATGGAAAAAAAAAATGAAGAGAAGAGGAGACAGTGATAGAGGAAGAGATAGGGAATGAAAGACGGAGTTGGAGCAAGAGGGAAGGAGAGAAAGAGAGAAAGAGAGAGAGAGAGAAATAGAAAGAGAGAAAGACGACAATGCGACCTACATAATTATCAAGAAGAGGTTATTTGACTGTGAGAACGTGAATTATGAAGGAAAAGCAGAAGGAAGGACAGAGAGATAGATAGAAAGATGGATAGAGAGAGAGAGAAGGAGAGAAAATCAAGAAAAGGTTGAAGATAGACGAGAAGAAACGGAGACAACGAGGTAGCAAGATAGGGAGAAACAGAAAGAGAGAGGAATCATAATTATTATACACAATAAGTGATTGAGAAAAAAAAAGTATGAATTTCTGAGAAGAAAGGAGAGAGAGAAATGCTACAGCAATCTTCAGAGGAAAAAAAAAAGAAAGAAAGAGGAAGATTTTCGGGGAAGAATCAGAGTTCAGTAATTCGGGACTCGTGACCGGGTGAGAGGGTGCTCAATTTAAAATGAAAACACCCTCGAAACTTGACTGCATGTCTATGTCTCCATCTCATGCCGTCTGTCTGTTATACCCACTTCTATTTTCCAACAAAAATAATATTAACCGCGACACTGAATTTAAAACGTTTAAGCGAAATACGTCTTTCAGGAGAGATGAACTGCTGAATGATATATACTTCATAGAAAGAAAGAATTTTCTTTGGAGACATTAAACTTTTATCCATCGATTTTTATCTTGTAATCATTATTTTGTTAAAACTTGTATTTCGTTAATAATTAGAAACAATGATTATACAATTATTGCATCGTGTAAAATATGTCGGGGTGTTAACGTATTAAGCTGTGTCGCAAAGTGTGTAAACTTGGAAGGGTAGAATTTAGATAGACATGATGTGATGTGATTTTGTTGCCTTGGGTTCACGTACAAGTCATCGCTATTACATCAGACACCCCTCGATGCAAAAATGAGCTGCCATAATCATAGCCAATTCATCTGATTCGTTACTGAAACGAAAACCGGCGACGTTTAGCTAACAGCCAATATTAAATCCAGGATTCTATTCTTTAAGTTTGGTTAAGTTTAGTCTGATCTCCTTAGATACAAGATAAGCACTTCTGTGATATGGGCGTTGCGCCATATTATGTGAATAGAGGTCTTTGAATCTCTGTATAAATGGCGCTTCATTGTATTGTTTATGATTTCCGACTGTATTAGTTGAGATAAAGGTCTGTACCTCCATTTGTTTACCACTCCTCCTTTACAATTTCGGTAAGTCTGCTTTTTCAGTACTTTTACATCTAACAAAGATAGCACACCATTTTTATGCAATGTTCACCTCGTATTCTTTGGTTCAATCAACTTGAATAAAATAATGTGACAATTCTATACCAGGATAAGAGTGCTTTGTCCTCTCTTGTTGTTTGCAATGTGTTAAGATTGATTATCCATCTCTTACCACTTCGGGATGAATGAAAAAAAAAAAAAATTCACGTTTGTCTTGGTTTTTAAAGGATACCATAACCGTTTGTAACACCGCACGTATGGTGCAGACCGCATTCAATTCGGACGAATGAAACGCTAATAAAATTTATAAAAATGACTAACACGCCTTTTCCGCATTAAATTAATAGACCGAAAACATGCAATTTCATGCCTCAAAGTACACACTTTTTTTTTTTTTTTTTACATGATCAGTCTTGAAGATGTCACCGTGATTATTGTTTGCGCGTTCAACCGAGTGTCCGAATCATAACACCGGGGCGCCAGCAGCTCAAGATGTTCAGTCACATAGGCTTAACTAAACCCAGGCCGACATGAAACCGACCGTTAAGATGCCATTAGTTGTAATGTAATCTTATGGTCGATCTCATGCCATTTTGGATTCTCCCTCACAAGTGTGACTGTAGATGATAATCCATAGTATAGTTCATTATCGCACTGTCTGTGACTCAACCCATCAAGCTTCGTCTAGGCTATTGTGACGTCACAATCACAATGGTCAAAATGATAATTCGTTTGTCTAAAGAAAAGTACAGCAGTTGTACCCATCGCTATTCTAGCTGATTTGAGTTTTTATTTAACTGCATTGTGAATCACATTCTGCTCCAGGGATCCCATATTTATAACATAATCTGCATGTCTGAGGTGGAGACAAAGGGCCGACCATTTTAGATAACCAATCTAAAATTTCGTCAATCATAACATTATCCTAGCAACATGAAGTGTATCCTTAATAATAGGTAAATGGGATCAAAATCATGACAATGTATTATTCATGTAATCCGAATGCATGACAAGGATGTTGAAGGAATCTTCAGTCATTATGTTAGTAAAAAAACGTAAAGCACCACAAAATATTGTGTAGAGAAAAGCAAATTCAAAGCCGGTCGAGATCTTTATACATTTAATATGATGAACAGAAACCTGCGACCAAACAGATCTAACGAGGGACCTTCTATGTCAGAGGGTTAAAGAGGCATTTACGGTCCACCCACTGCGAAGGTTATTACCAATTATTCAAGATGGCGCCCAAACTTAACTCGCGTGAGGTTCGGATTCGCAGAAAGAACTCGGCCAGCCCGCTGCGTTTCAATTTGAAGAGGACGTAGCTCAAGTTTGCGATGCTTCTATATCCATGCTTTTGTGGTCTATTATGAGTGGAAATTTGCAACTATTGTACCGTTAGAACCTCGGATATCCGACTGAAATTAGGTTTGTTAGGAGAGGCAGAGACTGTCGTTCGACCCGCCAGTGACCCGACGTGGTTGTTCAAAGAGCAGACTTGGCCATGGGTATTGTTTGACCAAATTTCCGATTTGGTCTATTTCGGACACAGTCCTATCCAAAGATAAGGCGTAATTACAAAAAGTGTGGCTTCTTTTTAACTGGTCGACTGTACTGCCATGACTACAGGAAGGGGCGGTCAAATTTAAGGATTGGGAAGTGTTTTAAAGTGGTCTAATATCTCTTGGGAGAAAAATAAGGTGTTACTTAACGGATGTATACGTAGTATCGCTCTGGAAATTGTTGAGGAAAAGACTTAATGGAGGATTATCACTGAGCGTCAGTGTAAAAGCTTGTAGTGGCAAAAACAATTTCAAAACATACTCAACCTCAGACCTAGGCCTATTATGCGCAGGTTAAATGAAACAACCTTCGTGTATTAAATGGATTGATTAGATAGTCATATCATATACTGAAAATCCTTAAACATAACTTATTTAGGGCAAATCTAAGTGAAAGATATCAATATTCTTTAAAGCCATAACTCAAACACTTTAACATAATCATAGTTCGGGATCATTTTCTTATACTGTAACAAGCACAACTATTCCAATCGGACTTGCTTCATTCTTGGTAGAACCGAATATATATATCGACATACGAAGTTGAATCCAGCTATTTATAAACATTCGATAAGACTTTCGGTTAAAATTCAGACTGATTTGGTCCTTCTTTGTAAGACCCATGCTTTTGACAGAAACGCATTTTCATAGTGCATCCCCACTGCGAATAATCACACCTCACGTTTGGCGCATGGCGAGACGGTTGTCTTAAAAACCCCAACAAACGTTCAAAATTGATTCGATAAATTCACTAAACATGGTCAATTCTAGAAACATGCAGAGAATATGTAAGTGCGTGTATGTTATTGGGAAATTCGATTATGAAGGGAGCAAAAATTGTCACTTGAATATGGCACGCTCTGTCGTCAAAACGAAAGTCATTCGGGTGCCTCAAAATTAACACCAATGCTAGTTTTAAAAATAGACACGCCGTGGTTAGTTTTTGGGGGCATTGGTTCTATTTTTGGGATGTATTTGATTCAATATTGTCTCGTATGTCTGGTGTACCTATAATCCCATTATGGGTTCAAAACCATGTATTCGCAAGAAGGTGACATTTGTGATTTAGGCTTTGCATTTCAAAATGACTCATTCAAGCATTGAACACCTTGTGAGTGCTTTCACTCCAATTATATTGTGCAATAATTATTTCACATATGAAATTATCACAAACAAACAAACAAAAGTCAAGTTTACAACACAATACCTTCATTCATTGAATTAGATAAGTGGTATTGTTTCTGCAAGAGAAGTCAAAGTTTTAGAGTGATTTTGGGGAATCTATTACAAATCGGGCTTGTATGATTGTATATTCCCTTGGTAACAATGAAATGCAGTCTTGAAATTGTTCTTACTACTGCTGTTGTTGTTGTAAATATAGAAAACCGCAATTTATAGCAGTAAATTGGGTAATTAGATCAAATGTATTGATTCATTGAGCGCTGGACGTAACGGTATTACACGCATTTTATTTGAAGGTGAATGGACCTTTAATTTTACTCCAAGGACTATTCAAAGAAATTGGTTCCAGCTGGGTTGTTCAAACGAGACTGAAATGACTGATTTTGTTTGTAATGTAACAGGTCATTGTTTGCCGAATGACGACATCCCTCAGACAAAAATTTACAAATCCCTCATTCCTTTGACACATCCTGAAAACTAATAAGCCTTATGGAAATCCTTTTGTATTTTCTCCATGGAGAACACCGTAGTAGCCGTAATTAGAGCGAATCCTTTTTTGCCCTTGAGTGTTTGCTTTTGGTTTTTAAGCGGGTTCTTGACAGTTTCACTCTAACAAACGTCTATACCCTATAGGGTTTCGCTGCTTCTAAAGATGGATTTTAAGCTCATTAACCACCTATACCGGTCAAGCCATTGCGCTTCAGCCTCTTGACCGGTAGACAGGCAATTTCTTTTCAAGAAACTGACCGATTAAATTAGAAAAGGGCGGAAAATCGTACCACCACTCCATAATAAGCATGACAAAATACAAGCATTATAATAAAAACCTGTAGGCTTGAGGATTATGGACCACCCCAAAGTTTAAGACCCATTTTCCTTCGGGAAAATGATATGATTACAGTTTCTTTTTCCCTCATTAAATCGTAAAAATAGAAAGAGATTAATTGTTGTTCTATAATTGAATCGAAACTGTAAAGATGCTTATAGGTCATTACGTGGTTAACAATCGTTTATACCATGCAACATGTATTCATACAGACACAACAATTCAGTGTTAGCTATGCGGATATATGAGTGTATAGTCTTCTGTTACTGGTGTCGGATGAAAAAGAAACTTCGAGGTCGGGGAAAAGCTCTTTTTGAGGTATGACGAAAATAGTAATCCTCCCTCAAAATCATCTTATAATAGATGTTTAACTTTCACTATCCTTACAATTTCCAGTGCAACTCCAAAATCACCCTATTATGAAGCCATTATCTACTCATGTTTGCTTAATCTGCTGGAAGATCGAAACTTTGTCCAACAAAGTCCAAAGCTCGGAGTAAAAATGACCCGAGTGTAATTCCTCATTGGCTTCATGTCATACAATTGGAAATAAATTCAGCATGCGTGTCGTTTTCGTCACCTTTCGATCCAATTAGATTACAGATATGACCAATTCCCAAAAGATTAGTCGTGGTTTAACCTACCTTTGATGTTAATAGTCCGGATAGGATGAACAATAGGAGAAATGGGCGTGAGGAAGAGGTTGAAATTTAGGCGTGGCCTCGCGTGACAATAGCGACATTAGTCATAATTCGCAAAATAACGTCAAATTAAGAGCAAGAGACTATGCATGATCGCATCATCTATCACCGTTTAACCTTTTGTTGTAATGTAAGGACATAAATGGTGTTGATTTGTTAATCCGGAAGGTATTAATCTAGAATTAATCTCTGAATCAAAGACCAGGGGATAGCGAGAGGGAATTGATCGTTGTCGATGATTGGTGAGTAAGATTCTAATAATAATATTGACCATTAATGTCAATCAGCCGATTAACTTTTGTCTGCCATCGTAAAATCGTAATATTTTTTGTTTCATTCTTTAGAGAGAGGATTTGAACCCCCCAACACAACCATCAAACCTTATTCAAAAGAACTATACTGCTACCGTGTCTAGGGAAAGCCTTCCGGTAATGGTTTCAACGTCACGCAAGCATTACAAGAGGAGGGAAAGAAGTGTTTTGTTTTTTTTTGTGCCAAAAAGTAATGTGCCACTGAAAGGGTTTGTATTTCAAGATCGTAAAACACAAATGTTGTTTTAAGGCGTTGAAAAATTAATGCATCGCATCACATCACATGGTATACATGTACTTCAAAAGCGCATGCATGACAAAAAAAATATTGATGAATCATAACTCGTTTTTCAATGTGATGAAAAATAGCTCATAATTTCCAAATGTCGACAGTTGGACTGAAATGACTTATTACTGTCTTTCAGTTTATCCATGTTTACAGGACAGGCGAGTCAGTTTACCAAAGCAAACATCTTAAATGTCCATGTTTATTTTCTCCACCTCTTTTGACGAAAACAATTGACATGAATTTTCCGACAGTGACGGTACGTGACAAAAAGATGACACCTTACGAAAAGACGAAAAAATACTTGAAGTAAAAACTATATGTGAAAATGCCGATAAAATGAAGCGAAGAAGATGAACGAAGACTTGGCAAGAGATGGAGAGAGAGAGAGAGAGAGAGAGAGAGGGAGAGGAGAGAGAGTATTACAAATAACGATGTCAAAAGTGAACAAATAGGTGCGTGTTCTCTGGTGTAAATAAAAACAAGAAGCAGTATTTCATTGTATTGGAGGAGATCGCGTTTTAAGTTGATAATAGTGTCAAGCAATGAAAAAGCATGCTCTGTAAAGCAATGTATTGACACGTAACTACCCAGGGACACATATCAATGTACCCCAAAACGTGACTTCTCTCTCATTTGTAAGACCACACCAGAAGTCAAGAGGGCTAGGAAATAGGGTAGGGCTAGATTGAAAGTATAGAAGGAGGGGTACAGGTATGGAAAGGTACATTGAAATGGTTAAAATCAAACATTTAAGTGAGGAAATAGCATCATCATTACAGAAATTATCTCCCAATATCCCATTTTCTGAATAAGAATATTTTTCACTTCTTTCCCAACCTTAATAGTCTACAATAATAATATCGTGCACATGTTCGAAGACATTCGAGAAAGTAATTATAACACTGTTTCGTCCAGCACCTGATAACATATCAATGAGGAATAAAAACATTATACGACAAAAATAATGTTAATGTTAATGTTAATATACAGATGTAGATGAGGATACAGGAAAAATGAAAGCAGAAAGAATGGAAGAGAGGGAGGCAGGGGGGGGGGGTTAATATATTGATAACAAAAGAAAGTAAGACACAGTCATTGACAGTGAATATTGAAAGATACAGAGACCGCGAGGTATCTGTAAAACACATTGAAAGCTAAAAGTGGATGAAATAGAGAAACAAAGAGAGAGAGAGAGAGAGAGAGAGAGAGAGTAAAATAGAAACAAGAAAAGAAAAGTCAGATAAAAATAAACAAGAAAGAAAAAGAGACGGAGAAAGTAAAGCCCCTTTTAGATTGTCATACACGGAACGTCCTCCAGAGGACATCCCAGATTTCGTCTAAGAGGCACCATCAGAGATACAGAGGCAGTGTGGAAGATGTTGATGAATAAACTAAAGACAGAGAGAAAGTGGAGCGAATTAGAGACCGCCGGGGATCTGTCAAAGACACTGGAAGTTGTTAATCAGGGTCATCCGATGTTCTGGAGGTGTGAAAGATATGTGGATGAGACTCAAGAGGACCCCTCAAGGTGTTATCCCTCAGGGGTCACACGTCTGACCCGTGTTATTCTGTTGATCATTATCCCAAGATAACGATCTTATCAATTTTTGAAAAAATGAGAAGAATAGGAAATCTCTTGACAGGCTCAGGTTGAAAACAAAGACAAAGAGAAAGTTTCAAACATCTCACCTTTTCAAGATAGAAAAGTCGCGGCGTCACGCAAGGAAACGAATTGTAAAAGAAGAAAACCGTTGTTTCCCGGCTATACTGAACTTACACAAATGGATAAATGATACAGTATTGGTTATTAAATTTAATTATGTGTTTTCTTATAATTTTCACTCCCGAAGGACTTATACAGTGTTCAAATGGGAGGGTTAAGATAAAAAATGAAAGAGAGAAAAAAATGTAGGTGAGACGGGTCATAATTTGAAGTACACGTAATGAATGACATTTTGGAAAAGAAAGAAACCCATTAGGCCTTTTGCACAAAAGCTTTTCAAAAATACTAGTGCACAAAAACTAGGTCATAATTATCATCTTTCAATCATATTTTACCATTTTTCTTTCCGCCGCTGATGAGAGGATGCGGAAATTAAAGATGATTTCTCGATGGTTTTTGAGGTGCAAAGGTGAGGACCATAACAAGCCTGATTCGCGTGTATGTTATTCGCGGATTCACTGGGGATTACCCTTAATATGTATGAATAGGGCCAAGAATATCATCGCTCAGGAGTCTTTATTATTACTTCAAACAATCTCCGATTCTAGAGTTTAATATGGCTAAAATATAGCAAGGGAGAGTGAGAGAAAGAGAGAGAGAGAGAGAGAGAGGGATGGGGAGGAGGGGAGTTGGATCTTCGATTTGTTTCTTCAAAATCCTTAAAAGTATGATCCATCTTTTGTAGCTAAACACGTATGTTAAACCATGGAAATTAATTTTAAAAAATTAACTACCGTAAACTACCGTATGCATATACCAAAATATAGTCCACGTTCTGGACGATATAATATGATGCCCCTTGCCTTTCCGATCTACGCTAGTCTGCTGCGCGCGATTCCTAAATTCACTTCACCCAACGAATTCACTTATCCCCACGAATTCACTTTCTCGAAAAAGTTAGGTAGTGATATTCTGCGTGTACGTGTACGTTATGTGGGTACGTACGCGCCGTGTGTGCGTATGTATGTTAGGTAGTGATATTCTGCGTGTACGTGTACGTTATGTGGGTACGTACGCGCCGTGTGTGCGTATGTATGGTAATACCAGTGAAATAATGAACTACAGTCCAGGGGGTGGACTAACCAAAATACGGAATGGAAATCCAGATCACCATTAAAATAGGATGATGAAAAATAAAACTTCAAAACGAAAACCTGTAAATAGTTTTGGATGACACAGAGGCCTACATAATACTTTAATACAACAGTAACCTTCCAACTTCCAGATCGAAAGGTAATTATATATCAATTTAGCCTATATGAGAAAACGGTTAGGTAAACTTTAAAAAAGAGTGTTACCAAGGAAAAGAGGGAGTTACGGAGTAGGGGAAGATCCTCAAAATGGCATTAAATAACCGGCCCATCCTAATACCCTACAAGTCACATGGGAGTAATTACCATTACCCCATGACCTCACCGTGAGGACAACGACTAACGCTGGCAGGTGACATCGTAAAACATCAGGAAATTACGCCTCTGTATATTTTCAAAGCAATAAACAAACAACAATACATTCTCACAGAAAAAAGCAAAGAAAATTATTCCTCTCCATCTAATGTTTTGAAAACTGCATAAAAGCTCAACAGATAAAGAATCTGAACATCAAACATTATTGTTGCCTCAACCATACCGTATAGATTGAATAAATGTAGAATGGTTCCTTAAAAAAAAGAATAATATACATTCTCACAAAACTCCATAAAATGTGACTTAATAATGGTTATGCCAGCTATATGTTTTCCATAGTTTATTTTTAAGTATCATCAGATCGTTCACAAAGAAAATGAATGCTGAGAGAAAACTCGTTGAAATAACAATAATCTTACCCGCTTTTGGGGTATTTATTTCAATTCCCTAGGAGTCACCTAAAGTTTGGTTCCAAAATGCAAACTTGCGAACAGTGAACTCCAAATCGGCCGCCTTGTGACCCGTTGGCCATTTCCAATATAACTGTGTTTTTATTTTGACCACTTCTTACTCGTGTTAACGAGTTTTAAGCTTTTGCAAGATAAGCCCTCCAAAGATTTAAACAGGAAATCTCTTGTGCTCGAAGAAAATAATTACGAGACCATTTACTGGTTGTTTAAAGTCTTCCCAGCTTCCAATGATGACCCTGGTCTGCTTAAACTTCCAGAAATTATTTACAAGAATAACAAGGTCCATCTTCGAGGCAAGTTTAAGGTCCAACCCTCACCTCAACTTGTCAACAGTTTGGACTCTTACCAGAGGCACAATCCGTAACAATCGGCACCGACTGAAATGGAGGAATTGATGAGGAGAGAAGGATATGTCATGACAAAACAGTAGTGTTGGACTTGCTTCTAGCTTGCTTTGTGGTTATAAAGAGCCACTAAATCCTGTTTTCTCGAAGGAGGTGATATCCCTGATGAATTTCTACCAAAACAAACCCACGCCATTGGTTATGGCCAAGTTCTTTGATAAGTCCTCACAGGTGTTTCTCCATCAACTTAAGGCCCCTTCTGGAGTGACTGGCTTCCTCTCGAAGACCGCACCGCACCACTGCAAATTATCCTCAAATCACGTACTACCCAATACATTCTTATCACTTCTTGGCAGTAGCAGAGTGCGTGTTGTGGGTGAACACCACTTCTTACAAGAACTTACTTTCCTCATTTTAATCTGATTAACCTCCCTCCCGGAAAGTGGGCCCTGTCTTAAGGTTCTTCTTCATTAAGTATTTATAATTTCTGCTTCAAAGTGTCAGATTAGCACGATTATAGGGAGAAACTAAGACCGTCTTGACGCAATAGCCGATTGAGATTATCAAGTTTAACACCTCCATAATTAAAGGGCAATTGAGTTTATATCAACGCTGTCCACTAAGCCTCTAGTATAGGCGTAGGCTTACATGTAATTTTTTTTTTTTTTTTTTTTTAAATTTGTTTTATTCATGAGCATATAGGTAATAAAACCAACGAAGAAATAAGAAAATTATTGAGGAGATTTCAGACCATACAAAATACGTGGTGGTGGGAAAGTTGAGGTTCTACAAAAAGGGAAAGTATTCAGTAAGTTCTTCTATTAATTCGTCAAATAAAAGCATTACGACAATCTTTAACCATCAAAGATCATGATGATTAGACATAACAGTACTTCACTATTATCTCCACTGTTGAAATGTAGGCCTATTTGATATATTTCATTCATTATTAGCTCATTTACACACTACAAAATCGAAAATCAATTTGTATCTCGCATTATGCTCAATAAAAGTTCGGACAGTTTCTAGGGCAAGCACCATGACTATGGTACTTCCTAGAGAAAGCGGGATTGTGGAAACAAATTATCTACGCCAAGATTCTTAAAATAAATTTTGAAATTAAGGAAGAGGAAGAGATATGGTTCCTCCGGCGGAGAACATTCCTAGATCATGTTGTTATCAGTGAGAGCTCACAGCAACACACGTTAATGTCAAGCCGTGAAAATGTTTCAACCATGCTGATCATAAGAAAGGTCATGCTATCTCAGGTCAAGGGTCATCGCCAGGAGGTGATGGAGGTCACGAACATTATATCCGTTATCTTGAGAAATAGTATATCTCTGAGAGGGTATCCTGGGATGTTTAACACTAGTTAAACCCGTTGCCTACTGAATTTTCGTATTGACATTGTAAAGACCATTGTTATTTCCCCGGATGAAAAAATATTGCTTCAAGCACTGAGGGTGAAAATGAACCAAAGAAATTGGTTTAATTGTCGAGATATGGCTGAATTAATATCACAATTTCATAAGAGTACCGAGGGACACTTAAACTTAAATGCAGTTTACGAATGAAAAAAAATCTGGTTATACAATCCCTTTAATTCTTCACCTTCTCTCTTTCAGGGAGGGTGTAGACCTGTTGCTGTGATGTCAGAACATCCCTGTTTCCTGTCTAGGGGTGGACCTGGTGCTCCTCATCTCACTGAAGAATCTACAGTTACGACAGGTCTAAACGCCATCGCAGTGTCATCCCCACCAGCTGCACTGACACAGCATACCTTTCAAACTTAGCGTATTATCCCTTATGAAACATATGTGTGAAATACGTTTTGCATGAATCTGTACAGGTTCAGTATTTTGGTATTTAATAACTGAAAAAAAAAAATCTTTCCCGAAAAAATGCACAATAAACGGACTCTCACCATGATCATTCATATCAAAGTTTAATCATATTGGCTGTAAAAAAAAAAAAAAAAAAAAAAAAAAAAAAAAAAAAAAAAAAAAAAGTCTATTTTTGTTTTCTTTTTCATTACTGATAACATGGAGGTATCTCTAATATCTCTATTATACATTCATGTCTATAAATATATATTTCAGAGCCGTCTTATCTACTTCTATATTGCAGTTGATCATGTTTATGATGGGATATTGTGCAAAAACATGCAAATTATGCAAAAGGAAAGTAAATAAAATCATTACGATTCATGTTGGCCTGAATTTTAATCCAGACATTAAATATTTGACTCGCCTCTTGACACAGGTACTTTATTAAACTCATTATACAACAACATTGATCCTTGGGCCTCTAAACACCAAGTTCACCGAAAAAACCTCTGATTCTATACTCCGACAGAACAAAAGTGCAAATGCAGTTCACAGAAATCAAGGTATGTAA
Source organism: Paracentrotus lividus (assembly GCA_940671915.1). Taxonomy (NCBI): domain Eukaryota; kingdom Metazoa; phylum Echinodermata; class Echinoidea; order Camarodonta; family Echinidae; genus Paracentrotus; species Paracentrotus lividus. The sequence continues at coordinate 19,445,059 of CALNVZ010003430.1, read as the reverse complement.
TTTCAGACAATGGGTATGTAGCAAAGATCGAAACTGCGAGTGTTTTCAAACATGGCTGATCTGTCGAAAGAGGGGCTGAGACCCAATCAAGTCGATTCATCTAGCGTTACACCTTCGTTGATTTTCTTTGGGTTTAGCCATGGTTTCTATTCCATTATAATGTTACCCGTCCGACTCGACATGAATTTGCACATAACCAATCACCAATGTTCAGAACTTGGGACAAGCCACCGTTGGCTATTGGATGTCCTTACGCGTATCGGGTTTCGCAATGGATTCTAAACGAAAGGTGAATCAGCGAAGCGATGAGTTGCACTGACAATTATTGACAACGAAAGACCACAAACTGCCAAGTCATGTTTGAATCCAATTGATCTGATCAAGTGTGAGTTGATGTGATTTTGCTTTTCTCTCCCCCACTTTTTTTTTTTTTTTTGGGGGGGGGGGTCGGTGAATCGTCTCTCAGAAAGTGTGTTTTGAGAAAGACAGATAGCTACGAGTCATCCATCATAGGCAGTTCAAGAACTATCTGCAATTATAGAGAGGTTCCTTTTTTATTCATAAAACAAGTTATTTTATCTGAAAACACAATAAATCAGCATCCAAGGAAATGTATCCGCCTACTGATATCCATATCAAGGGACAAGAGAGACAGAGAGATGGTCGGTATACTGCTATTACCAATATTCATGCTTTTTTTTCTTAAGACATCTCGAGTAAAGAAATACGTCTTTAACCTACATCTTGGTATGCTTGCCTATGACCCGAGGCTATTTTCAAAGTTCAAACATACTAATTGTGTGATATCCCTTAAGGATCATTCTTCATGTCTTTCTTCTGTAGCTTCGCTTTGATCGATGTACCTCGATTGATCTGAAACGACCTATACAGACAAGACGGTAAAGTTCGCCGAGCAAAACTATCCATTTTCGTCAACAATTCCATTTTACCTGCGGATGTGTTTGCTAGAAGGTTTAGACTTTGCATTTTATATGTCTCGAACATGATATTTATATATATTTCAACTTATTGAGGTAGATACAGATACCAAAGTAAATGGAGATGGACTTGCATTTATTTGCCGATTGATTATATGTATTTTCAAAATGTAGCAAAGTTCTTTTTTAATCATTATATACATAGGGAGCATTCAACATGTTCAAAGCAACAATGTAAATGTTAAATCTTACTCTATTTAGGCATAGGCCTACATTAAGTACAACATGACTGTACAATGTGCGATTGTAATTGTTTGTATATTTACATGTATATGACAAGGGACCTGATGGATCACTGAATAAACAATCATGGGTAAATTAAGTATTTATAGAATAAAAACATTTGAAGGGACCTTATTAAAAAAAAATACAAAACAAGTTGCATCTTCATTATGTAACAATGTAACGACACAGTGGATCCAGAAAAAAATAATCAAATTGTCTATTTTCAAAGGTTAAAACCATCACACTATATTTCTTTCTCTAGGCTCGGTGCTCAACCGAACACCTACAGGTTCCAACATAAAATCCTTGGTCACACGATGGTAAAGACCTGTAGGAAATCCATTGAGGTGATGACAGCCTCGTTTAGCCATCCCTCACCCGACACTCGAGCCGAACTTCTCACCTGCAATGTCAAAGATCTCACATTACCCACAGTGGTATGCGCAGTAGGAATCCCCCAAAATCTGTCACAACACACAGACATTAGACCAGACACTTTCAAAAATCTAAATCAATAGGCGATGTCGCCACATGAAAAGAGAGGTGGCAATTGTCACATGCTATTACCGCTGACAATACAAGACTAGTGTGTTTGAACTTTATTTTGGCATCAGCGCCGAATGCTTATCCCTGATACGTTGTCTGTTTCAAGATGTAATCGTCTGATAAGTCGAGGTTATTTCAACGATAACTCTTGGGGGAGATCCTCTTAGGATTCTTCATCTCCTCCTTTAAATACCGAAGGAAGAGGCCACATTTCCGAAAACTGAAACATTGAACAAACCAGGGAGTGAACTCCCTGAAGTAACTCCTTGAAGTTACTTGTAGTTCTGTAAAACACATGCATGTACACCTAAAGAAAGGAGCACATGACCATGATCTTCATGGTAGTAAAGTTGAAAAACTTAAACCCCACCTTTAAACGCCGAAGGAAGGGGCCGCATTTCCGACAACTACAACATTGAACTAACCAGGGGGTGAACTCCCTACAGGCGCGGATCCAAGAATATCGAATTGAATGCATTTCGGGGGCCCAGTTGTCTGGGGACAAAAGCGGCTCTATTATGTTTACGCATGGGCCCGGTAAGTTCATTGTGTGACTCCGGTCTGCGTCCGCTACTGCCCTAAAGCAACCTTGTGGATTTTGTAAAACACATACATCGGTAGAAACAAACCTTGTCAAACACATATGGACGTACATGTATATGCTTTTGAGGGTAGTAAGGTCATGTTAAGAACTCAAACCCCTCCTGTAAACGCGGAAGGAAGGGGTCGCATTTCCGTAAAAATGCAACATTGAACTAACATTGCAGATTCTGTTAAACACATACACCGGTAGAAACGAACATTGCCAAATATATGAAAGACGTACGTGATTATCATCTTGAGTGCATTATACTCTTGTTTTGTAAACAGATTGTCGATATGCAGTTCACGTCTTGTAGAAAAAATATGAGTCAATGACATCGAAGACAATAACAAAATATAAATTACCATTATTGTCAAATTCTAAAGAAACGTAAAGAGGACACCATTCAAATGGGGATGTCGGAATTATGCTTTAAAAATCCACAGGCAAACTTGCTTACCGATCACTTGCAGTCCTGGAACAGACATCATATTGGCTTCAACTAAACTTTCAACAGCTAAACGATCCTGGTGATTCCAGGTAGATAATTAGAGATAGGATGAGAAGCAGATTGGTTCTGATACCATCAGTCATCTCCTAGTCAACTGTTCCGTATCATATGGTTCACAATGGCCCCACCTTAGGCTCTTTCCAAAGACCTTGTCAACCCTGGATAACCACAGATTGATGCACCCTGTCTAAAGTCATTACAACCAACAATTCTGCTTTAAATATGTAGGCCACACAAAACATTGAAATTTATATCAATAGCATTTTGAAAATGTTCTGTAGATACGACTTCAAATTTTTATGGATTACCTTAGGTAACTAACATGCCCACCCCTCAAAAAAAAAAAAAAAGGAATCTGCAATCTTTTCGAAAGGACCTGAAGATTGCCCTCGGAGGAGTTCCCGAACTTTTAACTTTTCAGCGATGCATCATTTAATATTTTAACAATATTCCACTTATTTTGCGAATGCATTACAGATGCGTAGGCTTATGATAATATGGAAACTTCACACATTGGAAATAATGAACGACTTCAAGAAAACAATGCTATTGGTCGCAGTGTGACAGAAACTGCTTTTAAGTTTAGGTAAATATTTAGTCGAAGCCTAACTTAATTTCCGCTTGTTATAACCCCTAAATTGTTAAATTAATGATCTCCGTGTTTAGGTGATATTGATTCGCTTCCATGAATCTGACGAAAGCCTTCTTTTCAAATGAAAATCTATTCATTTCATTGTACAATCTGCTTTAAAAAATTGACAGCGATCGGTGTACATGATTATCCAACGTAGTTTCCATTCCAATGACATTTACTTTTATTACAACCCGTCGCTCTAATCATATATGGCTGCTGGGTTAACGATGGGGTTTACAAACTAGTTGATTGGAAACCATTTGATTGAGAGAGATCGTGTTCCAATATGGGGAAACATTACACACGCTAAATAAAGATATTTCTGGACTAAAAACTTGCATGAGTGCTTGCTCAAATAAAAAAAAAATGTATCCCATCCTATATCAAAACAATGTTCTGGCGGCGGCAAATACTAGTGCTAGAATCAAGACAGGTTTAATAGTGGTCTATATGTTCAAGGTCAATCTTATTCAAACCAATCAAACACAACATTTTTTGGACATTAGCTGAGCTGTTGTAAGACCATTTTTAACCCAAAATGAAAAATTAACACACATGTTTTGTAGGTCTTGGCTCGATTTAAAGCCATCTGATCGAAGTACATGCGTTGTTCGCCAAACTTAGTGGGATAAACGTCACCTAGTCAAATGAATTGTATCCACTGTGGACCATATTCTAACTTGGGCAAAACATTACAGAAAACGGTAACATCAGGTCATTGGACTTTACCTTCTCCCCCAAATGATTGATTTATGAGAGGGTGTAGTTGGTTCCTTTCTTACTCACTTCATCCTGTTTTATTTTCAGGTCGAGGACTATTACAGCTGCACCAGCAACTTTTTAGAGATGGAGGAGGTTCAACCAAGGACTATCTCCTTGGTTCAACCCTCTAAAATCAACTGATGCTTTCGGACATTCAAGTGTCTTCAGCTTTCTTGGTTATGCCCCCAGTGAAACCAAAACCCATTTAAGCCATTCTACAGGGGTAACGTGGAAATAGTGCGCTACTTTTGACTAACTGTCAAGGAACATGAGGAAGAAGAAAACTGCTAGGTTTGTATAATTTATGAATTCGAGCAAGCAATGGGAAGGAAATAATTATGCATTAAGCTGCGGAAGGGCAGTACACTCATTAACCGTTAGATTCTGCTTGTATTACGTAGTTCGGGAGGATTTTTGTAAGTCAGTCTTCCCTGAGGGAGATCATGTAAGGGATGGTAAAGGGAAAGGAAAGCAACATTCTCTAAGGGGGAAACTGTCGGAAGTAAGAGTTGACTAACACGAACAGGTTTTTCTTTCTTCCCAGAGAGTGATATCTTGAAAGCTCTAAGGAGCTCCGACTGGGGAGAATCATGTTTATCTATAGGAAGCCATCTTAATTTTGTTTGAGTCTACTGCCCCTTTTCCTCAAGCGTTTCGTTCCTTTCCGTTTCTGGTAAAAATTAATGATGATCAGACGCGTGATGCAACGAATAATAATATCTGGAGGAGCTCAAGCAATTCAACCACTAAAGTGTATTAATGCAACGCGGGAAGTGATGTCCAAGTTAACAATATCAGTATCATTCGTTCATAGTAATAACTCGGTCTGGACAGTTATATGTTTGGATGAGTGTGCAATGTGCATCACGATCTTTACTACAATAATTGATACAATATTTCCGATCTGAGCAGTGGTAGTCCTTGTCCCTTTAGAGATTTATCACTCTTATCTTACTTTTGCCATATGATCCAAAACAGGTTATATTTCACCAGAGAAGGGTGAAAAACGAGAGACGATACTTTGCCAGTCAGATGTCTAGACTCTTCAAGATGTGACATCTATGGTACCCAGGGGTAACATCATACAAACCCAAGACATAGCTGGTAAAGAAACGTTTATTTTGGGGTTGTAATGGGAGAGCTCTTCACGAATTAGAGACTTGGGGGTCGGAATGCATTTCATTTAGACATCCATAAATTTCCAGTGACATTTGTTGAACAATATCCACATCTCGTCTTACATAGGTTCCGTTTCAAAAAGAGGTTTTTGAATACCAGGAAAACCAATTTAAAGCAACAATAGTTTAGGGAAATATATTTAAATTGAATGCCACCCCCAATATCCTATAATGTTTGTAAAGGTTGAATGACATACCACATGAAGTACATGTATCATATTTGATATAAATATCTTTATGAATGACCATTTTTTACGAGATTTAGCACTTACGCAAACCATTGGCTTTTCCGTATTAGTGTCTCCATTGACACACGGGTTGTGATTACCTGATGTGCGATCGAGTCTTATTATCAGTCAAAATAACTTCATTTGAAATGTGCTCACAATAGCTCTTAAAGGTATTCGGCATGGGATATAAAGTAATAATAGCACATTGCCACTGAATGGCTACTCTTAAATACAGAGGACCAATAATTATTTAGGAGTGTAAAGGAAAAGAATCACTTGACGGGCTTCAAAGTGGGAATATTCCAGGTCAAATTATCAGCGTTGATAAAAGAACGAGCATTGAATTGTACACTGGTGTTGTCCGTAGTTGTAAGTACTTTATGTCATTTAACAAGAGGGTGATAGAAAGAATAGTGTTGTCAGCCAAATATGACGCATCCCGCCAGAGGGGCCCATTTTATTTTGGGTCTTTTCTTCTTTGAAAGAAACAACCCCCTCCCCCAAGTCGATCGGTGTCAGTGGCCGATCAAATGGGGTCCCAAATGAATATTCTCTTCTTCCGATCTCTGGTCTTGATTCGCTCAACCTTCGGGCATAAAACTCACTATAGGTCTACATGCTAAACCTAAAACTTTTGATACAGGGAGATTATAATATACTATGTCACAGAATAAATTTCTCAAGGAAATTGTATGAAAGTTGCTTTTCTTTCCTTCTTCAAATAGGGAGGTCGGGTAAATAACAATTTGTTAAACCTGTAGCTACAATAAAGTTAATTCTTCATTCAGCAGATCCCTGTAGGTTTAACAACAAATTACAATAGCACTTTGTTGATCTGACACAATTTCTATATAAATGATCTCTAAGGGTTTGGTGTTTATAAAATTACTATATGCAACCCTTTAACAAAATGACTAGTAATAGAGAAGTACGTGGTAGCAAGAGGAGGAGTCTTATTAGGCCTATAGGGTGATATCACCATTGTCGTTATAATACACTTTTCAAATATTGAATTTCTTGGGTAGTTTTATGATTTCCCAGTCCCATTTGCCCCAGACTAATCAATTTCCAAGGTATTTCAAATCAAAGCAGAGAAGCTTATTATCACGTAGCAATTCCGTATAAGCATGATAAGGGGTGGGGAGGGAAGGGGAGGGGGAGGGAAGGAGGGGGTCTTCCCCAAGGGTGGTAGACAATTCTATTCAACATACCCTTTTGTAAGATGAGTGGGGTCTTTGAAGGGCTCAAGGATTATTCGAGGACTTTGGTATAAAGGGATAAAGAGACCGTAAGATGTTTCCTTTGTCATCGCAATAAATTGACGCAATTACCCCGTCTATTTCAATTATCGAGCACAAGCACCTCTTGTAAAGTAGACATGAAAGAGGCACCTGTAACTTCGTGGTTTAGATCACATTTTCACTTTGATGAAACAAGTGTCAGGAGATACGCATGTGGTATATTTTCGGACAGTGCCTTTTAAAATATGAATTGATTTTTTTTAAATTTTATTTATTTCATTTATTTATTTTTATTTATTTATTTATTTTTTTTATTTTTTTTTTGGGGGGGGGAGGTGATTTTATTCAATTTAAACATTTAAAAGTCGTCGGCTTTAATGTTAGCACTGTCTTATTTTTTCCGCCAGTGCCGAGTTACAATGTTTAAGGATTTATGATATACGAGTTTGAAATAGACGATCAAGATAACGTGTAATACTAATAAATAAAATAATATCACTGAATATAAATTCACGACAATGTATCGATTTAGCAAAGTGTGTACATATTTTTTAAATATCAGGTCACATTTATTAATGGCCTTTTTATCTATTAAACAAGCAAACTATTTATACAATTATGTTTCTTTTTTTCTTTTCTTTTTTTTTCTCTCTCTTTTTGTAATGTTGACAAAATACCATGTACATTTTACTTGTGAAGCCTAATAAATTCAATTCAATTCAATTCAAACAAATGCAGTCAATATAAAAGTGATATATTCTCCGTTTACGGGAGTGAACGAATGGTTTTAATTCCCAATTTCTCTGGAATAAGTACGAATGACCGAAACCACTGACACCAAGATACCGACAAGTTCACAGGTAATGAAATGGTAAAGTTCTTGAATGGCTGAAAAGGGTCTTGTATCAAATTTTCGTAGAAAGTTGCCATTTTACCTGAACTCATTGTTACATTTTTGTACCACAACGAGTGGCACTCATCAATAACATTTAAAGAGCAAAGAAGAAAGTGTCGTTATGAGGGTGAGTAGCAATGTGTTTCCTAAAAGGAAATTCTTATCAATCAAACGAAATGCATGCAGGCCTTGGTTACGCTTGGGTATCAAAAGAAAGGAAATGTTGAAAATTCCAGCTTGGAGAAAACCTTCGCGGTGTCATATTAAACTTTGAAAAGAAACTGCACATTTCTGCAAAACATCGTGACAATGGGGCAATGTTTTCATGCTGGCAGGCAGCCATGCAGTAATAACAGTGTCCTCCATTTTGCAGGTTTCAATTCGATTCCAAATCCGTGATATGGGGGAAAGTTGCTCTCTCCTCGTTGAAGAAAGTAGGTGTCATCTACCCCCACTTCACACAATACAACACAAACATTATGGAAGAGGGATAGCCACATTGAAAGTTGTTTTTTTTGCAAAAGTAGGGAATTTGAGAAAATGCCCTGGATAAATTATGCGTTCACAACTGTAAGATGCATGGAAAATAATGCATATTTGTTAACAGATATTGGAACACCAAACCCCCATATGGTTCAATCAATCAAATTTTAAATCATTTAATTAATCAATGAACTACATGTAGGCCTAAGTGTTAAAAGAAGTCTCTGGTCTCAGGCTTAGACGTAAAACAGTATCAATTCCTAACATTTTTTTTTTAAATAAAGCATTTAAAAACAATATAATCAAGTAATTATGGAGGCTAAAGCATAGACACAAAATAGTTTTATATAACTTCTGTTTTTTACCATTTAGTCTACTGTCCATTGCCAAGACACGTAATATGTTTTATCACCACCACACATCTTTCGAGTATACATGTAGAATCAAAGAATGAGGAGTACTCCTTTACCATGGATCGACGGGATTAACAAAAGAAGCTTTGCTTGTTTAAAGGTCTATCGTGGCTATTGTCTCGAAATGGATCCATTTACCCAACACCTTAGGTGTGAAGAATGCCTCCGATTCTATTCTTTGAGAAGACGTGATTAAAAGAAGACACGAGAAAGCCAATCTGATGTGGGTTTACCGCAACTGCACCTCAAATCAACACGGTCTCGAGTTGTCGTAAGCGTGTAAATTATAGGTGTGAAACTCCGAGAGGCGTACTTTTATAAGTGTGAAAATTACTCGTTTTTCTTTTTGTCTGAAGAAAAGTCATGAACTAATGAGGATTCATATCGATTTCATGAGCAGCACACATTGTTTCCCCAAAACACTAAGCAACAAATAAAAAACAAAACATAAACAAACAAAAAAATATCACCCCAATGCATTTAATATACCGAACGGTGTTGAAAATTTGATGATACTTCGTTAGACAAACTTGTTCGAAACAAAAGTTTCATATCAATGCGAAATAAAATGGGTCGCTTTTGTATTTAAGGGTTATGGGGGATGTCAGCCTCTTTAATTTGCACTCTATGCATACTGACAATCGAATAACTCTGTGCAACAATCCAACAATATGAGAGATGCTGTTTTATTGGCAAATGATCATGTACTACATAGTAACGACACAAACACATCCAAATAGAACGAGAAAAGAGGCATTCTTTGACAAACAGATAGATAATAAAGAAGGACACTCATTTGATTGAGAGACGCGAAGGTCAAGTACTTTAAAACAGGTTTTCATGCATGTAGGAGTATAGATATTCAAAAGAAGCCTACGGCGTACACAATTTAAGTCATGGGCAAGGTTAAAAATGAGTGGGTTGAGTGCTTCAAAAGTCGCTTGAATGCTAATGTTATGGAGAAGGATGCGGGATAGATAATTAAAAGAACTGAAAGTACATATAACTGATAGCTTTATTGAAATTAATGGCATTTGTAACATGCTTTGTTTAAGAAAATAATTAGCAGACTTGAATGTCTTAAATTCTAAAATGCATTTTAATTTGATGTCTTAAGGTGTCGGATCTTCTTAACACTATGTGAAAGTACATGAACATAAACGTTATTTTGAAATTATAATGCTTTTGCTTTTGGATACATACTGTTGTTTCACTGACCAACATTAAATTATGTATATTGACTGATTGGTTGATTTGTATTTATTCTCAACTACACTACTGAATTCAGGAGAAAGCTTTATTACCTAAAAAAAAAGTCAATAACAAACAATTTTTATGTTAAAAAATGTATCAAAATATTATCAGTTATTGCATTCACGATGGAAACACGTGTACATGTACGTATTACACATTAATAGGTCAGAAACGCTAAGACATCTGCGAGCAAATATTATGATGAAATATTGTACAAAAATCAACGTGTTTGACTTCTCTCGCTTGCATTCCTCCCTTCTGAAAATAAAAAGGTTCACTCGTGTCAATACCATCAGCACAAAACATCAATACTTTGTGAATGAAAGTCGCGGTGCTTTATCAATAAGAGGAAGCAGTCGAAAAATTCTTTGAAACGGCGTTTGCGTAACCTGGCAACAACCGCCAATAAATCACACGGATGGAATCATACTTCTATGATCGAATCGAAGTCTATGCGATATGTCGTCTGAATGGTGTTGTACTTCCAAGCGTATATATCAAGGCATAAAACACAAGTGTTTTCGATCGAAAGACGGGGTCAGAGGGAAGGCTTATATATCTTCGAAGTAACGAAAAAAAAAGGTCGTTTTAAACATGCAGGAGCAACATATTTTGGTCTACAGGTCGATTTGCACAAAATAATTTGGAATGTATGAATGAAGAATTATGCAGTATTAACGAAATAATTATGAATATGCTTATGTAATCAAACAGTTTGATGGTATACTCTCTCTATTACATTATTGTTAATTGCCATACGCATTAGGCCTAAAAGGAAAAAGGGTACGTTGTTTTTTCTTTAAAACAATTCTTTTTTTCAACGCGGATAATTTGACCAGGAATATTCAAACATTTTTATTGAAAATATTATCTCCTTAAACATGGTTCCCGATGAACTTATTTAACAAGGGTATACCGCCAAATTTGAGTTCCAAATTCGTGGTTAGAGTTAAGAAGTAAGTATAGCTAGAAATTCCATGGTTATGAAACGGGTCTTGGAGCAGCGTGAAATATTCATAGCGTGAAGAAAACTGAATAATGCAGCGAGAAAATAATCGCCTAGAGCTTGGAGTCTCTAGGAGCCCTGGTAATTCTCGCTTCTTGGTCCCCGACTGCGAACCACTCTCGACAAGTTTACTACAACCCTGGGACTTTTGATTCGTAAGTACAGTCCCGTCCAATAAGATGGAGAAGAGTGGAGATGTACGATAGAAAAAGAAGAAAATCAACAACATCAACAACAAAAAAGAAAGAAAGAAAATAAACCAAAACAGCAGAAAAAGAAACCCTCAAAACAAACAACTCTAAAAATAAAACAAAACAAAACAAAACAAAACAAAACAAAACAAAAAACAAAAAAAGAAAAAGAAAAGAGTGGGGAAGGAAAGAAAGACGGAACAAAATAATGAATACATAAAAATAACAAGAATCTAAGAGGCAACTTTGTGGTAAAATTGATTAAAGATCTATCAAGCTTTATCAATAAATTGTTGGCAATATATAATGTACGGTAATTCTATATAATGACGAATTATGGAAACAAAATGAAAGTTTGGGTTGCATATAATAGAAAAACACGGTACTCGACTTTTACCCTTCACAAAAAAGGAAAATTTCTCTGTTTATACTAGAATTATGTAGGCCTATTTCACATTTTATAATTGAATACGAACTATTGGTAAAGGTAGATTTTATTTATATTTACATTTATTATAGGCCTTCGATACCACATGCGCTCTCACTCTGCTTTATCACAGTTTCCATAGGCAATGAATACAACCCATGTGTTTATGGAACCGATTTGACATACCATGTAAACCCCCTTCAAGAATTTTGATTAGCTACCCTCGACAATTCAACTTGATCAAAACAAGGTACCTTCATATTTTTGTGACGTTTATGGGTAGCAAAGAATTCCACTGCAGTTTCGATAAGTCACGTTATTGTTGCTATATAGTCTATTCTACCACAAAATATGACGTGTTCTGTGAACGCGATACTGGGTGTGAGACATGCAGTGAAATTCCTCTTTATTCCACAAACGGAAAAATATGAATAATATAAATTATTGATAATTTGGATATTTGAAAACATTATAATCAGAACAAAGAGCTGAGAAATTTGAGTTGTGGAGGGAGTTGAGTCGTCAAAAGTTTAGAAGTAATTTTTATCCCAAGCAATACATAAACAAAATAATAACAAAACTATGATTTGTGCTTTCAGAAAGAGCCCATTATAAGTATGTTTGCATATTAAGCAGTTTGATTTTTTTTTTACAGGTTTCTAGTAATTGCATCTAATCATTGATTTCAAAGTAAAAATAGAGAACGTCTTATGTTATAAATCCTATGTTGTTCATTTCCCCCTTTAAATGATTTCCCCGCTTATGATTAGCTACTACAAATAACGTACAAAAAATGGCGTCTCTGTGACTACCATAGAAGTTCAAGGGTAGTACTTAATGGGTATGATTTATTTTTCATAGTGTTTAGGCACATTTTAAAGCACCAATACCCCGCCATATGCCGCAAAATCACCCTCAGAATTAAATTAGGTGTTAGGTTTGGCACGAAGTCCATGATCGTCCGCTTTCCCCCGTCCGGCCCCGGTCATGATTGCCCAAGGGTCCCCCCTGTAGCTCGCTCAGTAAACCCGCTGGGATCCTGTCCTAACCACATAATTTAGAGCTACTATAACGGCGATGAAGGGAACAAAAACTACTTCTTTACTTATTTACTTCTCTTATGCTTTTAATCGGACCATTTCTTGCATTCACAGGATATAATTGTTCTATATCTACTCTAGATATGCCGCATAACGATTATCAGCGAATCAAGATCAAGATTCTACTGAAATATATAAAAGGCGGATTCTGATTGGCAGATGCAGTAGTCTAGGTATTTGAATAGAGCTGTTATTATTAATTCGTAAAGTCCATGAAATATTGATAATGGTGCATTTATATAACCCACAATATTAATACCTGCATGCTTTCAAAACATGTATAATATGCGTTATCCTTTCCATTAAACTTATCGAAAGAGATAATCGTTATGATCATAAATTTAATCATACATTCGAGATGAAGGGTTAGTATTATTATGTCATAAGGGGTGCATCTGAATACAAGACAAATATTATCCGAATCTATAGGGCCTATGTGATGAATTGAAGTTAAGATATACACTTAATAAAATATCCCATGATAAGGGTTGAGATTGTCAGTGATTGTTTGCGGAAAATTCCGAGGCCCATATTGTGCAATACATTTATCATCACTTGCTAAATTACTCTCTTGTGACAGTGCCATATATAGTTGGACGTGACAATGTAGTTTGCTAAAATCGTAACTCTTGTTCAACTTCAAAATAGATGCTTTTTTACGATGCCAACATCTCTGTTTTCTGAGAAATCAGCAATATCTATACATCAAATAATATGTTTTACGACGGTTACAGTTATGATTCTAAATTCTACAAAGGGATGATTTGCGATTTGGTGACCTTTGATGTACTTTTAGAGGTGCCTTTGTACGATTCTCGCCCTGTCTGATTTTGCGTCACAACAGGGATATAGGTCTCGCTATTTTTACCCCTAGGAATTAATCTGTCCCACGACAATCTTTTATCTCCGTTCAAATAATCATTCATGTGCAAGGATATGAGAAATCGTAAATAAACATTCACGGTGGTTCGATGATAATAATAATGAGAGATTTTAATTAATGAAAGAGTTCCCGTAGCCAGCCAATTACCATTGCCAGGAAATTCTAATAACGGACAGCCCACTTCAATCGCGGCTCCTCGTCGTATGAAGGGGGAACACCCAAATATTGACGGTTCAACATTGACAATGACATTCGAACGTCAATATTGAAGACCGGGGAAATTAAACACATCCTCTACGATCGCTGTGGGGACAAGTTGACCCGCCACCCCCTCATTACATCTCAAATTTAAACCTTATACATTTACAGCGTTTAAAGATATATTGTGTAGAAGAAACTGTCCCAAAGCGATTGGGAAAGGTTTACAAGAATGCTCCTAAGAATTGTTTGCTGCAGGATTGCAAAAATTCAAAATCATTAATGAATTAATTAAATTCTGCTGAGAGTCACATGTATACTATTCACAAAAATGCACGTATGAGACTACATCTTAATGTTCGCCCCGAACATTTCAATTTTTTCCCTCTGTAGACTCTAGTGTTAACTTAAGTGTACCAAGGTACGCTTTTGTAAATAGTGATACTCAGCAATCAATATCTCGGCATTTAAACAACCGATTAGCTGAAATATTTCAGGAGATTCATGTCTTCTTGTGTTTGTGTCATATTTTTCAATTATGATTACAAAATTGGCTGGAAGAGTATTTTTTGGTAAAGATCCTGAATGAAATTCCCTTTAATGAGTCTGATGATAGACTCATCAAATCGGCAGAGAAACGGAAGGATGTGAGGAGTTAAAACTACAAGTTCATGGTCATAAGCAAAGAGAGGGAAACGAGAGATGATATTATAGTTCCGAAGGAGATATTTCTTCGCAGTTTGGCAAAGCGGATAATGGGATCTAATTCGATTAGATAGGATGACCCTGAGCGCTTTGTTCCCGCCAAGGCCTCCGTGTGATTCCTGAGTCACGTGATAAAAGATGACAATTGTCACCGCAGACCGTGGACCCTTAGTTTGGCTTCGAGTTGACGAACATTTTCTTTTTAAGTTTGGAAAAAAATGTCTTCATTATATCACACACGTGGTATTATCATACATAGTTAATTTTTTAAAATAAGAAACACTCATTTTCAGCTAGTGACACTAAGATAAAGAGCCTATTATAATATATAATTTCGATGATAAAATTTTGTTTATACAGCTGTTAAAACTCACGTGGAATGACAACCTTGCTTTTGGATCGTCAAATGTTAAGAACAACTTCTTCAGACGCTATTATGAGCATTTACAATTTAATCTGCACCGAACACATTGAAAATCCTCTTTTTGGTGATTTTTAAAATTCTAATCTCATGAACAAGAGACGATACGTATACTTTCACAGCTTGATCAAGATCTCATGTATGTCACCCAATTTACCATGGAATCGATCGACTAATAATATGCGAAGTTCAACCATCTCGGCAGCAGGCATGACGTTAAAAAAAGGGGGGAAAGACAAAAATGAAGATAAGTATCAGCTCCTGCATAATGTCATTCTCTCTTCTTAGCTACACAGGTAAGCGTCTAGTTTGATACAAAGAGGATGCGTTGCTATGGCGACCGCAACACGACTATTCAAGTTGAAGTGATGCGAAGATGGGGTTTATACACTGTCTTACTTCCTCCTCAGGTGAATACAAGGTGGATGCGAGGAGAGACAAAGAGGAATAGAGTGATAAAAACAGAGAGAGAGAGAGAGAGATAGAGGAAGAGAGAGAGAGAGAGAGAGAGAAAGAAAGAAAGAAAGAAAAAACAACATATTTTTATATTGAAATAGAGGGTATTACTTCCATGGAAATGAGGAGAGGCAGAAGGATAGTGGGAAAAAAGGAAATATAAACGGAGAAAATGAAAAGATCAGAGTGGAAAATTAACGTCAATGAATGAGAGAGGGGTTGAAAGAGATACAGACAGTGGGAAAGAAGGAGAAGGAGAAATATGAATATAAATAGAGATGTGAGAGACGAACAGACAGAGAGAAAAAGAGGTGACACCGGCATTAGTATTCGAGAAGCTTCATCTAACAAATTCAAGGACATCGTTCATTTTTTTATTCAATGTGGGCAGAGGCGGCGGAACCAGGGGGGCAGGGGGGGGGGGCACTGTGACCCCCCACTTTTTCATCCTGCCTAAATGTGCCCCTTTTCATGGCTAAAAAGTGCCCCTTTTCTTAGCTAATAAAAGGCAATTTTTATAGTAAAAAGGGGCACTTTTATTACTAAAAAGGGGCACTTTTAATACAAAAAAGTGCCCTATGTTACTCCATATGTCTTTTAAAACCCAAATTTTCGGCTCGCGCTTCGCGCTCGCGGACACTTAATAGGGTTTTTAATGCACAATAAACTCAATTTTTAAGGTCGTAATTTCCAGCTCGAGCTTCGCGATCACGGATATTTAATAAGGTATATGATGCACAATTTACTCCAATTTGGAGGTCAAATTTTTCGGGCTCGCGCTTGGCGCTCGCAGATAATAAATAGGTTATAATATAATGCACAATTAACTCAATTTTTCAGCTCGCGCTTCGCGCTCTCGGATACTATATAGGGTCTATAATGAACAATTATCTCAAAATTTTCGGCTCGCTCCTCGCTCGCATTCCTTTTGTTTATCATTAATAAAATACAAAGCCATTAAAATTTTCTGGGCACCCCTGCTTTTCTGATTACTTTTCTCTTCAAGCCTCTGGTCTCAAGTGCCCCCTTTTCAGAAAAAGTGCCCCTTTTCCATCGTGACCCCCCACTTTCAAAATCGTTCCGCCGCCTCTGAATGTGGGCATCGCATGATTCTGTAAAACATCTCGCTAACACATCGAACATGTCAGAGTAGTTATTGGAATCCTTTTACGTGTTTATGAACCTGAATGTTTTCAAGGTTGATCATAATCATTACATGAAATGTGTTTCGTTTCGCATGAGCTTCAGATAAATTCATTATTTCTTTACTGTCCTTCCCCGAAGTTAGCAAATAAGTGCCTGCATAAATTTCATTACGCATCTGATTAATAGTTTGTCATACTACTAATATAGCGTCAATATAGTTATGGATACAGAAGTACGAATCGTGTGATATTGAAAGGATTGGATTCGTAAACGTGAACGTATGAGTAAAATTGGCAACTGTAAAAGGGAATAAACGGAAATATGAATTACAAGTAGTTTAATGAATAATATTGCACAATTTGTAATTTAGTGAATAATGATCAAGACGATAATGACATGCATATAATAATTAGCTGAGATTAGAAAAAAGAAATATTAAAGAAAATACATGGTACAATAGTAGTAGTAATTGAATGAATCAAATTAAAAAAAAGCCAATGTCGACATTTTAATTGCGGATCATTTTGATGAATTAAGATAATTTTCAGATAATCAACTCAATTCCGATGATCAACTAATTTGAGACCACATACGTTTATGCCTACAAATCAACAGGATAAAATGAATTTTAGAAAAGGAATCAGCATAATGATGTTGTATAGGTTTTCTTCCCCAAATCACCATATCACATTATGCTTATTACCGTTTCCTACAAGCAAAGTACAACCCTTTACTCCCTATAAAATTTTCATAATTATTTTCAGTTGAATTGTCGCTTTAAATTCATATTTCATCAAAGAATTATTTTCAGTCTTCTTTGCTTCATTGATTGACAGCCGACCTGAATTCTAAACATGACAAACTGACAATGGCGAGCCAAACGGTGATGATTTATTTAATTTATCGGGGACCTTGAACGAGAACTGTGCTCATTTTTTCCATTCTATCTCCAATTTTTAATCTCTCATCCTCTCTCTCTCTCTCTCTCTCTCTCTCTCTCTCTCTCTCTCTCTCGTGTCTGTACAATTGTATCTCTACTTCTTTATCTGTCTGTGTATGTCTCACGACATAATGTTAAATACATTTTTATTTATGTTATGTATGTCACTCTCTCTCTTTCTCTCTCCCCCTTTCTCTGTTAATTTGTTCGCCCCTTTCTTTCTGTCTCTCTTTTTTTTGTCTCCCACTCTCTATCTCCACCTCTATCTATCTATCTCTCTCTCTATCTCCACCTCTATCTATCTATCTCTCTCTCTCTCTCTCCCCCTCTCTCGTTAAGTTTCCCTCCCACACGCCTCACCTTCTATAATGAAATTGATTTTTCTTGTAATGGATGAATAACGATATAATCAATGAGCACACTTTTGTCCCTTTCTCATAGAATGTAACGCAAAGATAAGCATGGATGGTTTGTGCTATTTTATGGCCACATTTTTTAAACACAATTCCTATTTCTATTACTTCATGCTTGTCATGTTACATGTGTAATCTGTACCAATTTGATTCACAGATTTACTGTATTAGATAGTAGACAAAAAGTATAAACTAAGCACATACAGTTTAATTACTTACATAGTTAAAATCACTAAAATGTAATAATAAAAAATTGTGAATTCTTATTCTTCCGGTGGACGAATGTCTTATATCAATGATAAAGTATATAATTTGAAATAAACAAATGAATAAATCATCCCCTCCCATTATCTTGAAGAGAATCAAAAGCCGGAATTTATGAAAAAGCACCGTATTGACAGTACAGTACCTAGAAAGTATTGGACAAATTGCTCTCGAACGAAATACAAGGGGCCTCCTATATCATTTGGTCCCACGCACAGCTTTATTTGTCTTGTAACGGTTGACCCATAGCTGTTAAACGTGGAGCACCGTGCATACAACTTCTTGTACGCCTAATTTCTTTTTGAGGTGATCTATATTTGATTATTTTGCTTCACAGATTGGACAAAACATCGAAGCCTGGTTCATTATTCCTTCTTCTTATTATTATTTCTGAATGGTAATATGAGCACGAGAATATTTGTTTGACAGAGTTTGGTACATCATGAAAATTTTTCTTTAGGAATATGTTGTAGATGAGGATGCCTAAGATTATTTTCTTTTATTTAAAATATTTTTATCTGACAGGAATGATATAACATCATGAAATATATTAAATTTTTAAAACATGAAAATGTATTATAATATGTGACATCTCATATTGTGAAGAAGGACATTCTAAGACCATTAAAGATGTTTGCATTTTTACAAATCGTGCGGAATGTCATATAAAATACATTACAACAAAGATATGCATGATTATTCAGATATTAACACCTACCCGTTACTTGTATTCGCTTTCATGTTCAGTACATGTTTTTGTTGAATACATTTCGTTGAATTTTTAATGTGAATATTGACTTTCAAAAACCAAGTGACAACCATGACAACTGAAACCAAGGACTAAAACGCTCCACAAATGAGAAACATCCTCTTTTTGAAATTTAAACCGATTTACTTTTGGTTATCTTTCCACACCTCGTCAAACGTGTACCGCTCTAACCTTTATCATTCACACCTATCCCCATCCGTCCAACACAAGAACACGTGTTGATGATTTCCTCGAAGACCTCTTCCAACGCATCTTCACCATCTCAAAATAACTTAAGAACCCCTCTCAAAACCAGTCAGGGCTCCTCGAGCTCTCTCTCTGTTCTCATTTCCGAGTTGGTTTCCCTTGCATGACTTGGTTTCATCGCGATCGCCTTCGCGCTTGACCGAGAACCGAAGTAGAACGTTAGAGGCCCATCTTCTTCAGTTTATGCTCCCAGCCTCTCAATCAAGAAAATCGATGGATTCGTCTTAAAGAAATGTTTATCCCCTCCAAAGAATCAGAAAGACAAATAGATGTCTGCTACCAACCAACGATGTGGCCCTTGCGGGAAAGATTTGCGTGAGAGGGGAATACTTCGCCGGAAATCGGAAACTCAATTGAAGAAATGAAACGAGAGCGCTTTTTGAGATGTGAACTATGAAAAATAATGTAGATGGCAATTATTTTCCTTTTACAAATCAAAATATACATTTTTATTATCAGAAACCTACCCCCTGCAACTTATATGATTCATAAATAGTCAAAACGCGTTACCGGGTGTGTTTATCGAGTTCTGTTTATTTATATCCAAACACTTGAAAATAACAAAGATATTTAGATATCTTGAGGTTCAAATGAGTTCAGGTTCTGAATTTACGAGGCTCTAACACCAATGCACTTGTCAGAGACAGAAACATTTACGACGTGGGGCCTTCTGTCGTGAGTATTTGAACATTTATTCCAAAAGGGTTTAAATCCACTTTTGTAACTTTAGATAAAATGGCGCTTGTTTTTCAGATTAAAAAGGCGTCTATAGAAAAGTGATATTAAAATATAACTTTTATTATGGTTTCTCTTGAAATTAAGATTAATACTTAATCACAGACAAGTAATTACCTTCATGATTGTCTGATATCAATAACTCAATTTTCATCGAAATCGCATTTAGCCCCTTTTAGAATGAAATTCTTCACTTGACTACAAAGAAAACCCGACGGAGAAGTAGAATTTTAATTCCTTGGTTGACAGAAGAGTTCTTTGAAATGATCAGGTGTTTAATACATAAAACACAAATCAAAGTTTTCGTCTGTGATTTTGAAAACTTCTGACCATGACCTTCAAGGTGGGGGAAAGTGAGCGATGAGACTTCAAGCCGAAGGAGGCAAAATAAAACTTAACAATCTTAGCGAAAAAATAAAAATAAATATGAAATCGTAGGAATTATCCGTTGAGCCACGGGAGGGGCCATAAAGGACTCGATTTCTATTCATCCGACAACTAACTAATTTAGCACCAAGTAATATCAATTAGCTTTTTCAGGGTTAACCCATCAAATGTCGAAAAAATACTGTTCTTTCGGGTGCGTGCACGGATGGTTCAATGGAAGCAAAATGGTTAAGTCGATGGCTCATGTGAGAACTTTCATCGCTTCATGAACATGAAACAGATCATTCTTAAGCCCACGGATCTCTCAATTGACAGTCTGATCTTTCGATTCTGCAGCGAGAAGCAGAAAATAACAGAGACATTATTACCTGGGACTGATTGAATGATTGGGGTTATAGGAACAGGAGTGTCCCCATTGCCTTGTCTTTTTCATTCCGTGCCAAATGATATAAATGCACTCTAAAAACTGAAGTGCTAATTTATGGGTGCTCGTATAGTGACTGCACTTGAAGTGCTAAATCAGCACCTGAAGTGCTGTTTTAGCATTTACCCAAGTGCTAATTTATCAACAAAGAATGTTCATGGTCGGTATGGGATTCGAACCGGGTTCACCTAGACGTGGACGTTACCAATAGACCAACGGAGATCTCGCTAACTGGCTTTAATTATGAGAGCATAGTAGATGATTATGGCAAATTTGAAGAAAGTTCATCATGGAACAATATGATCTGCTAGCAACCGTGGGATGTGAATTGGTCTAACGTGCTCGTCAGCGCTTCTTATGCAGGGGACCCATGTTCAAATCCCAACGAAGTCACGCCGTTTTTGCCCATTTTTGCTGAAAGTTCAGCTCACGTGAAAGTGCTAAAACAGCACGTTGAGTGCAGTTAAACAGCACAAAGTGCTGATTTCAGCCCTTCAAGAGCTAAAAACAGCACTTCAGTTTTTAGAGTGTGTAGGAATCTCGATGATGATGAAGATGTTCCAGTTAGTGCTACCAGTACGCCTGAATGCTACCACATTTCTCATTATCGAAACATTAACTCCAGCGTGTGTTCGAATTCTTTTGACGAATAAGCCTATGTGACTCCCAACTTAAAGCGTGTTGTCTTGTCATGTTCGCTATAATCAGTATCGCTTGTGCAAACGCTGCTGAGGTGTGGAAGGCTATAGTGGTCTCGTCACTCTGGAAGGTCACAGGTTCGAAAGCAACTCGATGCGCTGGTGCAAATTATCGAATCAATCCTCATTATGAAGTCACCAGGACATGACTTTCTGCTCTATGTCCCTCTGTCCCCTATACTCGCTTCTGAAGCTTGAGTAATGTAACATAAACCATAATGATCATCATCAATATTGAACATGATTAGACCGTCCTACTTAAAATCACGATTGATGATTACCCAACGCCCAAGGTGATTCTTGCAGGTCAACAAGCGACTGCTTCAGTCATTCCCGCCTGCAAAGGTAAACTTGAGTTGACACTTCTGGTGCAGTCATTTTGATATGTCCAAAAAAATTCCGCGTCGATATTACTTCCTCATCATCATCATAATCATCATCTTGATCGGCAAAACGGGCCCACACTTTTGAATACCAATCATACCAAAAATTGTATATACTTTGACTTTGGTGTTGTGGTTTTCGTGATGTCCGTTGGTGTCCATGTTGGTCTTTGGCCATGATGAGGGCACAGTTTGAGTTTACCTATAGTTCCTGTTCTTTAATTTCAGGTAATTGAACATTCTACGGGTTCATTGGACAACCTCTAGCAAGGCCCTGGTTAGCTTCACGTGATGCCCCCCAACACGTGATCTAAATATGTAATTGTAAGTAACAGGGATTTCTACCAACATGACCAAGGGTAATGAAACTAAGTTCAACTAAAAAAAACACAATTAATTTAGTTACTCTTTGTAAGTGCCATAATGTTTTTCTAAATAGTTTCCGAAGTCTTTATCACAGGTATGTGGGACCTAAAATCATACTTGGAAATCCAGAGCCCTGTTGCATAAACTTATCATTAATGGTAACTCTCCCATTAATGGTAACTACCATCATGACCATGTCAACACAAGTCAATAGCCAATCAAAATCCAAGATTATCAGGAAGTTAACATCGATGATTGATGTCAAAGTAACCACCAATGCAACAGGGTCCAGTTCTCCAGCGTGAACATGCTTTCAAGAGTTGTGGGAAGACACGAAGTTGAACTTCACACGTGACCTCATGATAGAGTTCATCTCTTTCCGAAAATATTTGGGAAAGTCATCGACGATCCTAATGTTGTTAGAGCGAATCGAAGGAAGACGTTTCATTTCCCATGTTCATTCTCGGATGTTCGCTAATAAGTTGGTGAGATCGAAAATAGAACATCTTCCACGTCTTCAGACGGGTTGAACCCTTCGTACGACATTGGTTAAAATAAATCGATGTTGATGCATTTGTCTCATGGATAGTTATTTATGACATAGAGTTTGAAATAAGAATATCCATAGGTATTTAATAGAAAGATTTTGCAGTTCAACAGTGCATAAATCATTATTAATGAAGCTTCAGAAAGTTGACATGATGCACTCGAGCACCCAATAGTTTTCTGTGGATGAATGTTTCCGTGTCATACATTTGGGACAGAAAACGCCTTGCTAAAAGAAGTTAATACATGGTTGGATCGGTAAACCCCATAAAATATTGACAACAATACTCCGACATTTCTTTGTTGCTGCATGTTACCTAGGTAACGGTAAAAATACAATTTATTTTGTCCATTATTGAGTAAATTATTTTGTTTTTCTTTTCAAGAATTCTCCAAAGGTATTTTCTTCTAAATTTCAGGTGTCTGGATTTTCGAGCGCAACGAAACAGAAAATCAGCTATCAAATCTTACACATGTTTTTCTCTGGCAGCAAGGTCGCTGCAATTTTTTCGTACCCGACTTGAAATCAAAGGAAATAGAAGTTTGGGGAATGTTGGCCTTGATCTTCTAATGAAGTTTACAGATTTGTACCAACCCCTGGGTATGAGTTTACCAGGCACGCCCTCCTCCTGTCCCCGCTGCAGCACTGATGAATGGGTAAGGGGGTGAGTGGGCGATGGGGGAGGGCTATAGCCCCAGCTGAAAATGACATAAAAGTGGGCGCTGGGAAAGTTTTGTCCTAAATCATTGTAAATAATTATCGATAGAAAAATTTTACATTCCCATGTTTTGGTACAGGCCCCTTATATCGAACGGATTCAAAATATTGCCGTTCGCAATATTTGGTAATTGCGCAGAGGAAAAAATACCAACCCCAAGCTACAAACAATAATTGATCACAAAACATGTGCATTGAACAGTCATGTTGAATAATTGACAATTAGGCCTACCCTGTCTTATTCATGTTTTGAAAATTGTATTATTAATTATCATTATTATAATATATGATTGAGGTCCATATGCTTTATTTATACATTAAGTCAAAAAAAAAAAAAAAAAAAAAAAAAAAAAAAAACAAAAAACATTGTGAACTATATAAATCAAATGTTTGATAAATTTTGTTCGCCCCCACTCCTGAATAAAACGAAGCTGGCTACGCCCCTGCCAGTCATGGCCCATTTTGTATGATAGACGACTGTGACTTTGCAAATGGGACACAATTAAGGACATCAGGGAATGAAATCATACATGGGAGTCCATGGTCGTGGGTTTTACACGGAATGTATTTACGTTAGAAAACCTTTTACCCAGGCCTGCAAACTTTTGGTATAAAAACGATAAACGACAGACGGAGCAATTATTTTGAAATGACAAATTATTTTATTACTAACCATTAAAGAATTCAATTTCCATTGTTTACGACCATAAACATGATAAGCGCTTTTTGAGTAGTTTTTATTTATGCTTAAACAGTAGAACATTGAGCACCGATTTACTGGTCAATTAAATGACGTTTCTCTGAAATTTTCAAGGCTAGTTTCCCACCTAATAAACCTATTTCAATTAGTCGATCATCATTTTGTATTATGTACAATGCAAAAAAGTGTTTTTATTAACAGTTAGCCTTCACAACGCAATATTTAGCTTATAGACAAGTCCAATGACATGGTACGATACTATCTAACCACAACGGTTGCTCACTTGTGCACAATAGCTTATGGCGAAATCCAATTCCAAGGGCATCGATTAGGGTACAATCGATCAAAATCAGACGATGCCTCTGATCGATATGCCGATATCTTGACATTCAACGGCGCCTGTTTTATTCTCCTAATTTGTCGTCTGCTTCCAGATTTTTCTCACCCTCTCTCATTTTTTTCTCCGTCTCCTTTTCTCTTTCTCTTCGTCTCCTCTCTCCCTATCTCTTTCTTTTTGAGCTCTATTTCTTCATCTCTTTCTCTCTCCCTTTCTCTTCATCTCTCTGTCTATTTTCCTCTCCCTATCTCTTTCTCGTTTGGTATTTGCCTCTCCCTTTCTCTATTCCGTCACGCTCCCTTCTTTTCTCTCTCTCTTTCTTGCTTTCTCTCTCTCTCTCTCTTTCTCTCTCATAAGCATATAAATCTGTTTCTATCTCCTTATTCATCACCTTGTATATTATAATGTTTGCTGTTCTTCTATCATCTTTAACCCCCCTTCAACGGTTAAATTCATAATTCATTGTACTTATCTTTGTGCTCTCATCATTGCTCACAGAACCTACATTGACACCCTATATCACGACCGCGGACTACATTCGCTTATCAATAATTCATAGTTATCACATCATGCAATATGCAAACTTTAGCCACATTGCCCACATTTTATGGCATTTCTATCTCACAACATTCATTCGTTGTTGTCTTTCCCCCCTTATTCGTGCCACTTCTCTCCTCATTTTCCGCCTTTCTCCCTTTCTCTTTTCCCTTCGATTGTGAGTTTGCTGACTCGAAATTCACATTTGGTTTGTTTATTTTCTTTCCCTCTCTCTCTCTCTCCATCCCTTTCTCTTTCTGTCTATCATTTCAATTTCAAATGTACTCTATCGAAATTCACAGTTGCTGTGGTTATTATCACGATTATATTTCCCCATCTTTCTCTCTATCTACCTCTTTCTCTTTCTCTCTCATTCCTTTTTCAAATCTTCTTCAAATCGACATCCCAATTTGGTTTTATGTATTTCTCTTGTCGTCTCTCTCCTCTAATGTTCGATTCTTGCTGTCTGCGACTCGCCTCCTTATATCGATCCTAACCTCAAGCAGAATCAGATTCATTATGTTCCCCAAACCAGATGTTTGTGTGTTTGCCGATACCCTCACTCATTCCGCCAACCCAACCAAACCACAGAACTTTAAACCAGACTCTTCTTCATTTTAGTGAAACTTCGGTATCATCAAAAAAAAAAAACCAAAAAAAAAAAATGTAACGTTATAAATATCCACAGGAAGAGAAAAAATGACAGGCGAATTAGAATTAATTCATGATGCAGTTTATTAAAGAACAGTTCGTTTGAATGAAAATAATATGTGAAATCTAAAATGGCAACAAAATGGAAAATCACTATTTTGTTTTGCACTAATTGTCAATATATTTCGATGCACTCTGTAACTTTAATTGACTAAATGTGATTCGTACTATAGTGCATTAAGATGATGAACTGGCTAGAGTAAAGCTTATGTTACAAAGAAAATTCAGAATTCAGCGAACATGCCATTGTCTAAGTTTGCTTTTTCATTTTTTTTTTTGTGATTAAAAGTATTTCATTAAAAATACATGTTTTTCCTAAGATCTGTTCACCCGTACAACAATTAAATCGGCGGACTCAAGGAATCTCTGATCAATGAAATCTCTCATGGACATTTGTAATTAGGTTTAGAATGGTTACGTTAATTGATCACTGCGAATTCATTAGTGATACAATGTCTAACTGTATTCAATTTTTACGCTCGTGATTTGAAACCACACAGATTGACGGACGCCTTACGTGTTGGCAATACATGGTGTTTACATGCCTTGTTTTACATGAATAATGTGTTATTGGAACATGGTACAGATAATATATCCGATCATTTTTCATTCAGGTCACAACGAGGTCAACTGGTGCATCTTGTCCCAATTCCCCTCCACAAATCTTTCAAGATGTTTAAAACACGTGTCCAAAGTTCACGGCCCAAGTCGTTCAAGTCACACCTAGAGTTTAATCGGCTGTTGAGACATCTCATATTTCATACAGTTTGTTTTCTTTTTACTCGTGTTTATACATTTTTAAAGAATACCCCAATGTTGAACTTGAGTTCATTTCATCGATATTATCCATCATAATATTCTAACAAAACGTGACTTGCGGAAACAAACAGAATAAAAACAAAAGGGGCCCCAAATCGAAAATACCCCGTTATGAAATCCGGATAAGATTCCACTACTAAGATTACAAGTGCCTGAAGAAAAAAAAGTCTTGTAATTACAATATATGTAAGACTAGGAACATAATTATTGTGTATTTTGTAGGCCTACATCCTATCCCAATTCAGTTTAGTTTAAACAATGTGAAGTGGAGCTCGCTTATCACTTTCAAATTGACAACACTCTCGAGGTTTGTTTAGTCGGGTAAGTTCGACCTATAGCCATCTATCGGTAACAAAAACTGAGCAAAGTTATTATACGCCGAAATGTCACCAAATGAAATCGCAACAACGAATTCCAACAGTCGAGAAAAATAATTATAATTCAATTCGACGACTGCTTGTTGCACCCAGCAAGCACGATTTATATTACAAGGGGCTGATGGGTATAATGACTTCACGCTGAGTTAGTGACGATAGCTCTTTCCAGAAAAAGATTTGAGACTTTTTAGTTTTTACTTTAAATCTCGAGGAAAACCCCAGTGAATGTCTCGATATTTAAAACAAGTCAAGTCGAATGCTCGAATCCATGATAAAACTAACAGTTTTAATCATATGGTGTCTGGCTGAATTCAACGTCATTGTGAATAAGAGACGAAAAAATATTAAAGGGGTAAACGCTACTGGGGAGTAGGGGGGGGGTCGAGTGTTTACCGACCCGATTTTGAGTGAGGGTAGTGTACAAATATCAGGATCAAGAATGAGAGAGAGAGAGAGAAATAGAAAGAGAGAGAGAGAGAGAGAGAGAGGGAGAGAAAAAGAGAGAAAGAGGGATTGGAGGGCCCAGGGTGGGGGTAAAATTGAAGAGCATCAAAAGTGAAAAGCAAAACTCAGAGACTATAAACTGGCGCCCTTGATTTTCGCCCCTAGCTCCGTTACCATGAGATTCAAAGACGAACCCGCTAAAACATCCCCCCGTTAAAGACATCTTACTCATAATGAAATACATCGGTCGACCCCAGAGGGCCAGACTGAACCTTGGGAAAATCAATGACATGAATTATTCAAAGTAATTAATTACGATTTATTATGCAGTCTGATTATAAGAGGAGACAACATTTCATCAGCTATCGCTCGACCAGGCGTCGACATGATTTGTATTGCATTGACATGGCATCAAAATGTGTGAAGGAAAACAAATATGTTATTTCCCGAGATTTGTTTTAACACTTCTAATTTAGCATTATTAATTGTAAAAAAATAAATAAATAAATAAAAATAAAAAAAATTACGTTTTTACTAATAATGAACATCAAATTGGTTTGACGAATGATGCACATTTTCATATTTATTTTAGTGTAGATTGCAAAAACAAATCCCAATAGAATTTATGTATTATTTGCATTTTGATCTTATTAAACAATTAATAAAATCAGCTACTTTTCACAGATATTCTTTTAAATTTTGTAATACAGAATACATACATGATATACATGGACGAATAGGGGCTGATATCAAGAGTTATAACAGAGGTTTTAACAATGAGGTGAGTTATAAATGTTATCATATCTTGACTGTTGAACAATCATAATTATGATGATGTGTACATTCCATCTGAATACAGAATTTTGAGTCGAAATTTTCATCACGAAAATTGCCAATAGAAAGAATATAATTGCAACCTCGACTCGGGCAATGGAATGTAAGAAAATCAATTTAACTTTGTGGTACGCATTCAGTCTTTTCTCACCTAAATGTCAGAGCACAAACGATCTGATCCGAAACCCTTTCAGCTCAATCGAAGCATACTCGGGTTTATTTTATATTTTCAACAAGAAACCTATTTCACGCTTGCATACCGTAACGAATTACTTTACACAAAACACCTCCTTTTATCCCATTCTTTCCATTGGTCAGTTTTCCTCTCAAACCGTAATACGTGCAGCATTATTTTGACTTCCTATTATTTCCCTTTTTTATTTGTTCTGTAGCGACACCTCTTCATGAGATGTAAAGGTAAAGTCCAGTCGCAGAGTCCCTGTCGCGAGCCTATAGTGATGCCTGCTGTTTGGGGTATGGATCGGTTCATGGATAGCTCTTCAAGTTTGCCTGACCATGCTAATTGGGTCATTGGAAATGACTGACGTTAATGAGAGGCAGGGAGGGGGAGTGGAGGGGTGAAGAGGGTCATAATGGCTTCTGCATATGAATGTATGAATGATTTTGATTTAAAATATTAAAAAAAAATAATCCATGGATATTAGCAATTGCATCATAAGTTCATCCTGGTATGCTACATGTATTAAACAAAAAAATAATAAAAAATAAATGGTTCGAATCCATTCTGTGCATTATAGACAATTACATTAAGGTTGAGTCAACTTTATAGTTGGCGGTTGTTGTTGTTGTTTTTATGTCCGTAAATTATGAATTACATAAAACTTAATACATACTGAAGGATGAATACGGCTGGCAGACAATCGTACCAGGTTTTATATTTCTTAAAACTGAAGTGTGCACTGACGAAACGACTAACAGAGTTTAATGCATTGGAAGAGCAAATAAATGGAGGTTTTTATTATCATGTGGTACATATTTGCTACACAAAAATTAGTTTATCGTTATTATCAGTTTAATTACAACAAATTATAAATCATTATGAATTATTTCAAATAGATTTGTCTTCTGTCCCTTAATACCCTATACCCAAATCAAGCCCCCAACCCAGGCATATACTGCGATCACACTGTACAATGTATTGTATTCATGACGAGTTAATGGACTTTTATTGCTTTCATGCTAATCGCACAGCGTGTGAAAATAAATGACGAAGAAATCAAAGTCATAGAATATGAAAGACGAATCACAATGGTAAATGATACGCACAATTGGTCATAAATGGCACACAATACCTAATAATTGATGGAAGTCACAAAGGTTTATTTGACTCATGGAACAGCATTCTTCAGCCATGCAATGACATCAGCTTCTGTCAACGTGTTCATGTTCTCTAATTATCAAAAATTCTCATGTAAAATCCACGACGAGAGACGAAAGGGCCATTCACGTTTAATTTTCAAATAATATTATATTAACATTAATAAAATGAAATTCGTAACTTTGGTTGTGTATCCCTTCCGTCCATCCTAGATTTGAACATTTTGAACAATTTTAAGCGAATAGGTTCAGAATTGAAATGGTTTCTAAACCCTTTCCAAAATAAAAAACTGTCTGATCTTATAGTACCCCTGTGCAAACAATGTACACAAAGTCTACATTAATTATTCTTATTTTTCCCCCTCGATTAAAAAATATCTTAATGTTTTCGTGAAACACAACCCAAACTTTTTATATGTTTTAGACGCGAGACTTTTTTTTCCAACTCAAACCAACGATGGCCCTTTAGTCACAACTTGTTTGTACCCCCTAAGAAAGAAGAAGAAGAAAAATATATACGTATTCTGTTTTTCTCGAGCTCCTAAACTCGAGCGAAAATTCGTTTTCTGGGGTAAAATCCTCGCTATTTCTCCGTCTCCTCTCTATATTTTTCATATTATTTTAATCCAGACGCTCGGCCTAAAGCTCGTCTCGAGTTTCGCGATATTTTTCTCTTCAAAACAGTAAGTGTTGGTGAGGCAATGATTAAGTCTTGAGTGCCCCGAATACTAATGCCATGGTGGAAAATACTCACGACGTAAATAGGATTGAAAATGAAGAAATTGAGGAAACTTTAGCCAGAAGAAATCGTCAGTTTCTGAAAAGGTTCTTTTTTTTTTATTAGAGCCGAGGGGATGAATGCTCGGGGGCAAGAGTGAAATGCATAAAATGAATGATGGTGGATAACTCAATTACAAAATTCATTCATTGTTAATGATTTCAATTTCTAGAATTGCATTTCAATAGAGTCACAGCCAGCAAGCTTCATTGTTTTATTCATGACGAATTACAATTTTCAAAACGTCTTCGAACCGAAAATATTGCAATGATATATATCTAAATTTAAAAAAAAATGGTTTCAATTTCTGCCTTATTTAGATATCTGATATTTCTGTCAATGATCTTTTCCTGCTAAGGTTGAAGAATATTCGGAAAATAAGTCTGCAAATTTAAAAATAAAGTAGCTTTATTATAAATATGCTTATAATTAAATGGAAATTTCGAACAACAAGCATCTTAGGCCTAAATGTAAGTTCGGTTTGAAGATGCCCCCATTTTTGACATTCGAGCATTGTTCCAGTTCAGGATTTCTTCCCTTTTTCCCGTTTTTTTGTTTTGTTTTGTTTTGCTCGAGAACCTCAAAGTGCTGGGCAAATTACGTCAAGTGATCCTTTGATTATTCCAAAGTGTTTGTGAATAGTCCAATCGGGTACTACATTTACATTATACCATCGGCACTATGCCAGTGAACAATACATTCTTAATTTTGAAGAACGATGACCTATTTTACAAATGGCAACGAGAACACAAAGGAACCTATAGGGGGTATTCGTCTAGCCGCTCTTAGATTTAGAACCCTCCAATGTTACATTAACCCTCTTATCACCAAGAAACCCTCAAATACATTGACTCTGTACATGTTATCCCTGCTTGCGGTACTTGCAGGATTAATAAGGGACGAGGGTCTTATTAATTCAAATGGTGAAGGGGAGTCCACCCCTACGGCGGACCAGTAGCTAAGAAGGAATTAGTCACAAATGCAGCGCTTCCTTGTCGTCCATCGGCCACAAATTAACCATGATTAGAGGCATTTCAAGACACCCCATGAGTGATCTATGAGGCATCCATGGTGTCCTCACATGTGCGTTAACATTGACAAGATGTTTTGTTTGTTTTGCGGTACTTTATAAGTCCATAATGCTTATAATCTTGTATTTACAACTTCTACTTTTCTGCTGAATTATTATTCGTGTTTAAAGGATCTGTATTCAACGCAAAAGCAGGTCATAATGTTATATAGAAAGAAGATGAGTTTTAAAAGGGGGCAAATCTTTAAAACAAAATAATGAATGAATCATGAGATATCGCTTTTTGCATAACAGCTACTTGTCATCATAATTCAAATATTAGAAATAGCCACAGTTTGGCAATGGAGTCTGTATAAAAAACGCGACGAGTGTTCCGTTTCTCAATTTACGAGACACTTCTTGTATATTAAACTTCATCGTGTTCAAAAGCAATCCCGTAAAAATTTTCATCATCTGAACAAACTGACAATGGAAACATTCTCTGGATAAATGGAGGGAGGGGCAGTGTCTAGCCTCCTATGATCCCATGGCGGAGTTTGCAACAATTATTACTCATGAATTTCAACACTTGGATCGCATTTCGGGCACTCAATCACGGGTTGAATAAATTCGAAGGGGAACGATGCAAGGTAGCCGAACATAAATTACAACAAGGTATATGTTCAGAGATGTAAACTTTATTTACCTCAAAAAGAAGAAGAAGAAAAAAAAAAAAAAAATCTCTTACAACTTGTGTCATTAATTGACTACCCGCTGAAAGTGTCTTGACTTAATAAAAAGTGATATATGTTTCGTCAGCATGATATACTGCAGTAGGCCTAATTTTTAAAAGTTTTTTTTTTATGAAGAAGAGAGCAATAAAGCCTTGACACCAAAAACTGAGTTTTAAAAAGGCTTCACTTCAATCTCTCATTAAACATCACACATCACTGTGGAATCTACATATACAAAGTATATTTCGTATACATTACGTTTCAAAGTATATTTCATATACATTTTTTGCAAGTTCCATGAGCAGCAGTGATGAGCAGGATGGATGCAAATAATAGATTCTCTATCTTATCACAGATTTCATCCAAATGTAGCTTGCGAAACTAATTAACAACGTGGTTTGCATTTCTATTCAAACTTCTAACGATTTATTAGGTTTCTTCATTCAATCAAAATCTTTTGATCATCTCCAACATTACAAAATTATAATGAAGTTTCAGATCGAATCGAAAGGAAAGCCTGAATGTGACATTTGGATAACAAACATGACAACATACCAAAGAAGTCTAGAGGAACTATAGTAACAAATGGGGATGGCATATTTTGTACTTACGTATGCACTCGTTGGCTTCCTTTGTAGTAGCTCTGGCCCAGGGTCTGTCGTAATGGAAGGTCTTACAAAGCTCACATTCTCGACCAGCTGTGTTATGCTTACAGTCACACTCCATCTCCCCGTCCCGTCCTGGGCCACAGCTTGACGCATGTCCGTTGCATTTGCAGCGTCCACCAACGGACAGATCGGAGAGGGCGTAGTAGAGACTCTCCCGAGGGTTCTCATCCTCAGCCTCACCGAGGATCGGCAACTTGTTGAACACGATCTTGATGTCGGTAGCTGTGACCCAATCCTGCAGGACGGGACTGTTGTCGAAGTCGTAGGCGGAGGGACGTCCTTCCAGGGTGCTGAAAGCAACTCGGGAACCCGAAATTAGATCCGAACTATGAATATCCGTACAGGCTGGTTCCTGCTCGTTCTGCTTGGTGATGACAGCGTTCTTGGGCATTCCATAGGTCTTTCGGCACTGGCTCGAGTAGTACTGATAGGGTTGCCATGTCTTGCCGAAGTCCTGCGATTTGAAGATTACCATGGAGTCAGGGTGCAGCCAACAGAACTCCATGGAGATGTACGTGATCTCGAAGCGCTTTGTCAGTGATAGCTTCAGAGTGACGTTGTGCTGACCTTCAGTGAACGGTTCAGACTGCCAGCATGTCAGGTTGTTGGGATTGTGCAGATCGGTCAGGTAGGAGGCTGGGTGGCGGCGTTTCGGATGACTCTCGTCGCATATGAAACAGTTCCTCTGTCTCTCGCCTTCTGCTCCACTGGACAAAGCGCAGAAGCGACTCGGAGGATCCCCACACGTGCTGGATGCCTCCACGGGAGCCTGGAAAGCGGCGTTAACGAAGTCCGGCTCGCATCGTTTAGGGACGTTGTTCTCCCCGTAGCATGGGTCTCGCCTGGAGTCTTGGGCTGCAAACATGCTGATACCCGTTCGGGCTCCCTGGCAGCTGCCAAATCCCATGATCACAAAAATACTAACCACCCTCAACCACAAAGCCATCTTACCACCAAAATTAGGATCCGTCCTCGCTAGACAAAGACTTACAATTTTCATTGAACTTCAGATATGCTTAATCCAAATCAGAAAAATTGGGCGATATAAATCCAAATTATTCTGATCACTTGAACTGTGATTTGTAAGTATTAAATCCACAACATATAATTTAAACATGAAATTCATAGAAATCCCGATGAAAACACTTCATCTCGAACATGTCACAAATAGAATTATCCTCTGGTACTCCTTAATCACGAAACAAATTCGTTTATATTCATGTATTCCGAGAGAGGACGAAAACATAAAACAAATCTCCAAGTGGGATTTCAACAGTGAGCAATCACCCAGAATGGTATAGCTCTGTCGAGAGTAACGATGTGTCCAAACCCTCACAAGCGGATATTTGAAGAAGACGGGAAGAAATACTAATCAATACGAGTTGATTACATCCAAATTATGTTGCGATCAATAAACATCCAGTCACATTTTGGGTGACATTTCCTCCAGTCTCTCCTTCTCTCTCTCTCGATCTTTTATCGGCTCTCTCGAGAGCTCATCCGCCTGTCACAAACCCTTGAAATGAATTTCTATCGGGTTATGATGAGTGCAGTTGCAAGAGCGAGCGTCGAACCATTTACAAAGATGCGAATACAAGCAGCGCTGGATATTATTTCCTTGTGTGTCCTCTCGCTTTTTGGATTGAGCGTCAAATACTCTGCCTGCGTTCAACCGCGATTTCGCTAAGAAGATTCAATGCAGCGGAACTGCGCGTGCGTTGGAATTAACCAATGAGAAGTTGCAGTGTGACAGTAGTTAGTCCAATATAATTTGAGGTTAGTATTCCATACGTGTGGTCTGCAAAGCTTTTATTCTTTTTTTTTTTTTTTTTTTACGCGGACGGGGGTGTGAAAACGAGGGTTTTCTTTACGCTTTTGTTTGTTTCTTGACATTTCTATTTGTGTTCTATGTCACGGCTACCAGTCATGAGCAAAAGACCTTGTTTGTACTCCGCTTTCAGCCGTGAGATTCAGTGACAGAATGAGAGAAAGAAAGAGAGAAAGAAAGAGAGAGAGAGAGAGAGAGAGAGAGAGAGAGAGAGAGAGAAAGAGAGAAAGGGAAGGAAGGAAAGGAATATAAAGAAATAACTTGATTGATATATAAATGGACATAAGGATAGTTTAGGAGAGGGTTGTAGAAGGAGAATATTCTGATGACATGATTATTTTGCTTAAGAATATAAGAAAGGGTTTAAAGGAAAAAAAAAAAAAAATGGTATGTCACTTGTCCATTATCTACAATCCCTCAAATGCTCACAACTGCAGGCTTGAAATAATTTTGGTTTAAGCTTGAATTGGGAAATGTTTAAACAGAGCAACTTAATGGAAACAGTACAAATGAATAAATGCAATGGTGTCTGGGCATCATGGAAAACCATTATTATCTTAATAAATAAATAAATAATAGCATCACGAACAAAGCTAGCAATATTGATGAATATTTTCGTGTTGAATATGCACACAGTTCAATAGAAGTGGAGAGAGTGTGGAAGAGTGAGTGAGAGATAGAGATAGATAGATAGAGAGAGAGAGAGAGAGAGAGAGAGAGAGAGAGAGAGAGAGAGAGAGAGAGAACAAGAAATAAAGAAAAACTAGATAATCTAAATCGCTAATAAAATGCTTCCTAAAATGTGCTTCGCTGAAAATTAAACATTAAGTTAAAAGCGTATTGGAACAGTCTAAAGTAAGAAGATTTCCCGATGGTTTTATAAACAAACATTCCATAATAACTGCGTATTTTCTGGTGTCAACTCCCAAATTGTTACCGCAGAATAAAATGAATAGTTGCCAAGTGACGACATCGATAAATAACAATAATAAAAGAAAAATACTACAAGGTAGAAATTGAGCTTTATTTGATGGCCTACAATGCAACATTGTATTCAGTAAATGACAAGACCATTTTGAAATTGTCTCTCTTGGTATTTTTCATTGACTATTATCTATCAATCTGTAAAAATAGAATTCGAAATCTTCAACAAAGTATTGTCATCATTCAATTTTATTTCGAAACAGTTTTAAAAGATGGACACCCTTTTCATGCCTTCTTTTAACAGGTTTCTAATTCAGAACGGCTTTTTGTAATCTGGCCGAAATGGATGTCGGTATTTTTAAAGATCACTCTACTTTGTGGAAATCTCTTTCTTTTGTTGTAAGCCAAAATTGGTCCATTTTATCGGGGGTGTTAGGTCCTGTTAAGATGTCATTAACCCCTTATAATAATCCATGAGATCATTGACGGATTTAAACTTCCCACTTTTTATAATGGACATTCCTCCGGTCGGAATCAATTAGCCAGATTTGGGACAAACAAGTCTTGTCGAAACGACACCCGGTGAGCGGACCTCGGAGGCGCAACCTCCCCGAACGTCCCCGGGACCGTGGTCAGAGGCAACGCGAGTTTCAGCTGGTTTTAGACAACATGCTGAGAGTCTTGGTCATCAGTGTTAGTTCTATAGCAAATTTGATATATGAGACCTAGAATTTGGCCCTCAGAGATGAAAACTGATATTCAGTAATCATGTTATTCCATCATCACTGGTGCCAATATTTCGAATTTTGGGGGATATAACTGTGAGGGAATCAGCAATTACCCGTCCATCAAAATTATCATAACCTACATAATTTATTACCATTTAATCACATTTGAAATTATGAAATATGATTATCTTTTCACTTCAGCGTATGATTAGATTATTTTGTTAATTTTTGTCTGCACTGTTACCTTTTCCCTATTATCTTGTACTTACGTAAATAGAAGTTGTCATTTTCTTATGCACACATGCGCTTAGAGCACCTATCTTTTGGTGGATTTAGCGCATAAGAAGTCTCATATATTATTATTATTATTATTATTATTATTATTATTTATTTGGTTTTACCAGGCCTCTGCAAATTTTCACCAGTTTCCAACACTTAAATAAAAAATTGATAGCCAGTATTGAGTTTTTAAATTTTATTTTTAATGCAATAAATTTGCTTGAAAAATTAAGTCAAAGACCGTGTTATGATTTGGATCATTGTGTGTTTTCTGACACTTGATGTTTCAATTTTGCAACCAAATGATGACATGTCGAAAACATGGAAAAGGATATGTTTCTGGGGGTCATCTTTCATGATGATTTCTCGTAGACTCAGATCACGTGACTTACCAACCGATGGTGATTTTTGTTTTGTTATCAATCACACGAGTTAGCCTTTGTATTAATCATTTCATTCCCCCCCCCCCCATTTTCATAGCATTTCGTGGTTCTAAATATGGATTATGGATCTAGTTGAAACATTTTTAGTACTCTCGTTGACATTATTGTATTGAAAAAATAGTCATTATTAACTTTATCGGTCAAAATGTTGAGCCGTTTTGTATAAACTGATGACCTATTAAAATCAAACAACACAATTAGAAATTGAGTGTATTATTATGATCAATATTCGATTCTGTTATTTGAATTGACCAACTAATTTCTTCATCATCCAGTTAATTCATAAAGTGGGTGAAACGAAGTTTAGTTTAATACTGTAAAGCGAAGACAAGTTTCAGAATATACTTTGAATAGTAATGTTAAGACTTACTTTTTGCAGGACAATATACACATAAATTATGCTATTTTATGTTTAATTATCCACTCCATCCCCAATGAGTGAAGATCATTTAATTTTTCATTAATGACAGATGTCTTGCAGATAGGCTAGCTTATTAGTCGATCAATGGAAAGAGATGGAGCAACGTGTCAACGACCGTTCCATGGTCATCGTCGTCTGGAGAAAATATTTATTTTCAAGGCAAACCTTTGTCAATCAATGCAGAGAGAGAGAGAGAGAGAGAGAACAAGATGAGGAAACAAATTTCTATTACTTTGACATATGCCTCACTATATTTTGCTGTGGTCCACTTTAATTGCTTTTATTAATTTGTGACGTCATTACATAATATAGATATCAAGATATGCCAAGTAATATCTTTAAATATTGTAATGAGTCTTATTTCCAAATCTTCAACCTGTATTCTCTAAAGTATAAAACATGTTCCCCCTTTCCCCTATATTTATTTATTTTTTAACTTGCCGTCCTCAATGTCATGCATGTTGCGACCTCATTTCTGTCTTGTTTTTATTTTGGATTACACATTTTGTTCTACATCAAACTAGTATGTTCTGTGAAGTCTCCATGGACCTCAGCATCCAGTATTCATTGTGATTGTGATTAAAGGAGAATGAAACCCTAGGATTCAATAAAATTGTATAAAACAGAAAAATCAAAGAAGCAGAACAACAAAGATTTGAGAAAAATTGAATAAATAATGAGAAAGTTATGAGCATTTGAATGTTATGATCACTACTGTTATGGAGATCCTCAAACTGGCAACGGGTCCAAGATCTGTGATGTCATACATGAACAACTTCCCCATTACTTTTGTACATATTTCACTTAAATTGTCTTTTTCATCAATTCTGTCAGTAGATCTGGTATTCTTTTTGTGGGAGGACATGTAATATAGGTTTTTACAAAATATAATAATGGACAAAGAATCTGTACTACCATTAGAAAGAGGAAAAAAATTTTTTTGGGTATTTTTCTGTCCACTAAAATGGGAGAGTTGTTCATGTATGACATCACACATTTTGGGCCTGTTGCCAGTGTGAGGATCTCCATAGCAGTAGTGATCACAACATTCAAATGCTCATAACTCTCTTATTATTTATTCAATTTTTCTCAAACTTTCATTAATCTGTTTCTTTGATTTTTCTGTTTTATACAATTTAATTGAATCGTAGGGTTTCCTTTTCCTTTAATATCAGATGAAGAATGTTTCTTTCTCATTTTCATTCCTTTTATTGTGTTCATTTTTCACTCTTTTGTTGCTCTGCTATACTCCTTCTGCTTTTTTTTAGTCATCGTCTAATACTTTCCACTATTCACCACCTACTCCTCCTCCTTTTAATTCCATCTTTTTCTTTTCTTTACTTTTTTTTTTTGGGGGGTGGGGAACGCTACTTGTATACTCATCACTGCACTCACATCCAGGGTCTTTGAGCACGGTCCCAGGGTTGTACCATGGACCTAATTAGGTCCATGGTTGTACCTCTGCAGGGTTTTATGAACATTGCCCTCTATCGGTACAGGACTTATATGAATCGGTAATCAGTCTTGTTAACGTCTTTTCCTTATTACGACTTCGAAAATATTCTGGAGCTAATAAGTAAAAAAGACACGTAATGGTTTATTGCAAATCTGCGTCGAGTTGGAATAGTGCAATCATTCACTTAACCGATATAGGCCTTATTGATTATTAACACAAGTTTATATTATGATTTGCGAGCACACATTTGCACACCCCAAAACTGTGCACATCTACACAAGAGGTGAAGAGTAATTATAAAATACGTGGAAATCAGTGCCGAAAAAGTTTAACTAACCATCTAATAGTTACAAATAATACTGATAGTAAAAAAAGATATTAACATAGTATACACAATAAGATTTTCGAAATAAATTGTCGCGAAACTAATAATTTAGATGTAGGGGATAGTCTGTTTGGCTTATCATCCAGCCAGTATGGTTATTCTAATGATCATTTGACAATCAAAATGTCACATTTTCAACTAACCATTCAATTTCATTTTACGAAAAAGAACCTGGAAAAAAGTCGTATATGTTTCTCGAGAGAAATTGTCGCAAAATTATTATTGTTTTTTTTTTCAGATTTAGGGAGAACTGTTTGTATTACTAATCAAGCCCGAAGTGATTTTACTAATGATCTTACAACAATCAATAATCATGTGTCAAGAAAATGTCAAGGTCAAAATCCGAGATAACGAACGTCTTGCCGTAATCAATCTTTGATTAATAAATCAGTCACATCGGTGTACAAACTAAAAATGGACACATCAATAACCATCCAATGTAATATAGTCTTTGCCTAGGTCCGATGTTGATGAGGAGTCTTGTCCCTTGGTGTGGCTGTCACATTGCCCTTCGATATGTTTTCACATTCAGAAGTCATCCAAGGACAACTTCATATGAAATATGACCTTGACAAAAATAATATCTGGGGGCTATTCTGAATATTTGCTTCACGAACTGGTTGCGAGTCTTAAAATGGTGACTACGGGGAAAAAACATTGTTTGTAATTCCCCCTTTTCTGTCTAAAAATATTGTCTAACACGGTTCAAGATGCAAATAAGCATATTTTTAATTTAGATATAAAAAGGGGAAAATAAAAAAAAAAAAAAAAAAAAAAAAGGGAGAAGAAGATCGAGGTGAAAATAGGCGACAAATAGCAAGTGGATTATTGCATCAATTATAATTGATGTTTGGTGACACAGTGATAATTATGGTGTTTTTATATTGCGCCTGATAATTAGCCTTATACTTTGCAGTTACCCCAGTCATCGGATTCAGACTTGCCCGCACGCAATGTGTGCACAGTATCCTATCCAAGAAGCATTCTAAACAGGCAACTTAAAAAAGGTGCGCAAAGTGCTGATCAAACCACAGTGACTTTCGCATCCTAACGGGTACAAATTTCCACCTGGGTGGGGAGAGGCATGTGCACAAAGCACCTTGCTCAAGGCCATGAGCTCCGTTTTGGGATCGAACCCATGACATTTGCATCCCCTGTCTAGTGATACAACCACTAGACTACTAGGCGACTCCTCATTACAAGTTGGCCAAGGATTGTCCGGTGATAAACACAATGTGAGTCAAAATTAGTTATTGGATGAACAAACTCAACAAACATAAACAACAACAACAACAACAACAACCGCGTGGATGCCTTACTCGAGTCACATGACACGGTATGTCTGAACCCTCAAGCTTCATCACTGGATGTCATGTGAACAGTCACACCGACGGGGCTGACAACAGACATCGCAATATAGTACTTTTCCTCGGATGGGGAAAGAGTATGTCGTTTTCGAGTCGTGTTGGTAAAATGTGACTGGGGTTTTCATCATGGGGTAGGTAGCGACTATCCTCAGCTGATCGATGTATCATTATTGGAAATCGATTCAATTATTGGTTGAGTTGGTCTTGACCGGGCATGGAATAAAGGTTAATGGTGATGTGAGGGGTGAATAACATTGGATGGATATGAATGTAATGATGAATGATGAGAGAAGAGAAATATAGAGTAAGAGAGAGAGAGAGAGAGAGAGAGAGAGAGAGAGATGTGGGGGTGGGGGGGGGGGGGGGGGGTAGGGAAGGGGTAGTGAAAGAGTGATT
Organism: Paracentrotus lividus; assembly: GCA_940671915.1. Lineage (NCBI taxonomy): Eukaryota > Metazoa > Echinodermata > Echinoidea > Camarodonta > Echinidae > Paracentrotus > Paracentrotus lividus. The sequence continues at coordinate 19,404,171 of CALNVZ010003430.1, read as the reverse complement.
ACTGAGAGAAGAGAATCAACAGAGAAATACGTGTATGTGTTCGTACTATTATGAAAAAAGGGAGAGGGAGGTAAAGATAAAGATTTTTTTTCTTCTTCCTGAGAACATTTTGCTGGATAATTTAGCCCTTTTTGAAATATTCTTTACTTGTTCAATGTTCAACTTGGCAGAAACAATCACAAATATATTGGTAAGAAATGTTGTCATAAAACATATTTATATCAAATATAACATGATTTTTTATTCAGTATCATATCATGAAAAGTAAAATTATATTTAGATCTCAGAAAATTGAACGACTTCATAGCAGATGCTGTATACTTTCGCAACTGAGGTTATTTTCGAAATGTCATTCTTTTCTCGTTCTGTAAAACACCTCACAGGAACACCCATCTGCAAACAATAAAATATAGTTGGGAAGCCATGTTTATTTGGACGATGTTGAAACTTCGAAAAGTACAATCCGGGAGCACCGATTTGAGGACAGGGGATCAAGAGAATGCGAACTTGACCCTTAATCCTGGGGTGAGATTAAGGATTGGGGGAGCAACTCGTCACCCCCTCATCCGGGGCGCTAAGTGGGCCCACACCCTCGGCAGAGTGTATGGTGTCTTTAAAGAGGAGTGTTTGAAGGGTCTGATTTACTTTTTTTTTTTTCAAAGAGAAATAGTTGACTCGATTTTCGTTTATTTCTTCATAGATACATGTTTGTCTTCATTATTTTTTTTTAAAGTTAAAGTTCCATGATATTGTCATGAGGAGTAAAATAGTGCTGTAGTGTCAAAGCTCCAATAACAAACCAATATCGAAACACTGAGTTTGATTTTTTTAATTTTTTTTTTTTTTAATTAGACCTACTTCGGAAACATATCAATGTACACATTTGAAGTCCGTGAAATACAGATATATATCAATTAAATTAAAAATAAAACAGAAATACAGGGATAATTGAAAGTGTTTTCTTTTGATATGGATTTGAGATTATTAAAATAAATTTTCAAAATAATTTTGCAAAGATATTCATAAACATTATCATAATGTTGAATAGAAACGTTTTATTAAATGATGTTTAGATCGTAGATATAAATATGGCGGACGTGAACTATTCAAAATATATTCCAATAATAAATCAATAAAATGAGCAACAGACTATGGCTACCCTACCCTCCCTCTCCCGAAGCCGCCCCTTTCCGCCCCTACGACCACACGTCACCCCCTCTTAACAGCGACGATAGAAGCGAGTGTCAGCCGTCATGGTATTATACATGCGACCGTGAACTTGAAACTAAGGCAGCTTTACATTGCGATGCATTCCTACATCCCAGCCTCACTGACATACCCCGACACCAGGCAGACGAAAGTACCAAACACAGAATTGCATTATCTTCAATGGTTAAGAGGTTGTCGATTCTCGGTCGATTTGAACTTCATTTATAAATGTGACTCGGATGTTAGGGAGCTCAACAAGGTGCATGCAGCCAAAGCAGAAGCGAAAATAGACGAACAAAATAGAAAAGGGAGGGGAAAAAAATAGTCGCTGTTAAAGCATCCAAAACGGATTCACGCCACATTGACAACCTCTCATCCACAATCAGTCATCGAAGTCCCATGTGCGTCGCCAAGCCGAAACTTCCCGCCCGCTAGGCCAGGCACCGTCTGTTTAAAGCCTCCAGCTTGAAACGTGATCCCCCAAGGATCCGTTGTGGGACCTTTGTTCTTCTCTTTAACAATTTAACAGAAAAAGGAATACTAGAAGGAAAAGGAAATGGAAATTTAAAAACTTGAGACGGAGAAAAGGAAATGTACGGCAGAAAGTCTGCAAGTAGAGCGTGAACACCACAAAATACATAAAGATTGTGCGCTTGTTACCTGGGGAAAAAGGTGTATTTTGAAACGTATTGTCTTAAGTAAATTCTTCGCAATGCAATATAATTCGGGTACACGTTGGATACATATCGGTACAACACTTCTGGAATGCAAAGTCACGACGAAGGAATAAATCTATTTTGCCTATTTTTTTTAAATCTGTATGTCACCGTCACGTATACGGTATACACTCTAAGAACTATTGAGCACCTTTAAGGGTGCTCAATTTTACCACAACAGCCCATTAGCACCTCTTTGGACATGAAGGGTGCTCACCAGCACCCCAAGGATTCTGTGGTGCTGGTGGTGAGCACACTTTCAAGTGCATACAGGAGCTAATTGGCACCCTATTACGGTGTCGCTAATACGAAAAAATAAAGGTGCTCAGTGGAATCATTTAATTTAATTAGATTGAACGTCTTAAGTTCCTTTAACATTGATATATATTAGCTCAAATAATCTTTACATGATAATACTATAATGAAAAATCACAATTTGAAAAATAAGAAAAAATAAATAAAAAATCGTGGCGTACAACATGAGAGATGTGGTTTTTAATGAATTTTAATTCCGAAAGGTTTTCGTAAATTTCATGTTGCTCGGCAGTTAAAAAAAAGAAAAATGAAAGAAAGATGAAGTATAGACTGTATGACTATTACGAACAAGTAGTTGAGCATGTGCTCTCCTTTCTCTCTCGGCACACTTTCGCACTAACATTGCATTCAAAACTCACCGAAATCATCGAAAAGTCATGGCAAAACTGAGTTAAATGGTAGGCGAAACAGTCGCCATATTTAGAACTCGTCTTTTTATTAGTCTCTTTTCTAGTCATTGAACATATTCGTAACAATGACTAACATTACAAGCCCGCATGTATGGGGGATGAAGTGAAAAGGCACATTCCTCTTGTTGATGATTGTTTGTTTCACTCATTATTGTATGAATAGATAGAAACCTTGTATCATTCAAATTATTAGACATTGATATATTATATAAATTATATATAATATGATATTCTCTTTTAAATGAAAAATATTTATGACATCCATGCTTGACAACCACGAATCATTAAGCTTCCTACAAATTCATCGTATTCAACAAAATTCAGCAAATCTATCTCCATTTCCAATACAATAAATCAAAATATGTAATTTGACACTTGAAGTTGAGATCCGTGTTTTTTTTTTTTTTTTTTTTTTTTTTTTTTTTTTTTTTTTTTTTTTTTGCTTCGCTAGACAAGAATGCCTTTGCAGCCAATTCCATGGCAGTCGGGCACAGCGAACTTGTTGGCAGGAGTAATACTCGCCTCAGTGGTGAAAGTAATGGTGGTATTGCCTGGTGTGTTGTACTGTGCCTGTGTTAAGAATAAAAAAACAACACAACAAAGGGAAATAAAGGCACGTAAACATAAATCAATTATAACAAAACAGTGCTGGCTGGCTGAAAAAGCAAAAATAAAAATTTAAAAGTTAAAAAAAAAACAAAACAAACAAACAAACAATCTACATGATAAAAATATTAACTCTTGGGCATACTTTAAAGCAAAGAACCGTTTGAAATAAGATAGTAAAGATAACATATTAAACTAGCCGAAAACAATACCTTTAACAAAAAGAAGGAATACATGTACGACTAATCTTTGCCGAGGGAAGCAAAATTTCTTACTGCAAAGGGTGAGAAAAAAAAAACGAAACATGAATGGACTTGGACAGTAAAAGCATACAATTTATGTTTATGTTTATGAATCTTAATCGACATCAAATGAAATCATTAGGTGATGTCAAAATCAAAATAATATAACATGTTTCAAAACCATACACATGGCGTACTAACACACAATAAAAACTAAAAACAACATGCTAAGTTTGCTTATCTCTGTCCGATAGTAAGTCTTGGAAAACACGTTTGTATATTATGAAGGCAACGGATTTTAGCTTAATGTTAAAAAGTAGATATGGGACAGGGTTATAAACGTCATTTTAGATTTTAATTGTTTATTTCCATACCCGTATGAAGAAACACTGCCATCCGATATGTGGTGTAAGGAACTCAGCGATGTACTTCCCTGGCTCCTAAAAAACGAAGAACCATAAAGGATGATAACATACCAAATAAATAGATTTGTTCATTCTAGTGTTATTTGACCTTTTAAAGAGAGACAAACCGTGTAATAAAGGCAACTGTTTTGATAATTCATATGCATACAATATTTTGTAAACAATTATCAGTGCGGGGTCCAGAAAGTCTGCCGAGTTGAGATGACGCCCTTGCTAACTGGCGAATGGGTATATGCCATGGTTGATTTTCACACTGCTTGTGATTGCTCAATGATTGCCTGCTATATCACATAACATAACTATTCACACTGGATTATATCATGTATCTTCTGTGAAACGACGCGATATCGAAAGCTATCGCAGGTAATCTCCCAGTGTACGTGTGAAGCGTTTTTAGTGGCCCATTTGTTGGAGCCGTAGCCAATACAAGCGCTTTTATGGACATGGTGGATGTGTTATTGAACCAACTTACTGGGTTTCTGTAGGGAAATGTCTTGTAGATGATCGGGTTGAGTTTATAATCGGTTGTACCAGGTGGATCGGCTACAGCCCATCGAAAGTCTCTCCTATTTTTAGTAGGGGAAAAAAAAGTTGATATCTTATTACATACTTGGAATTATATAGAGCACCATTGTGAGAAAGCCTTATCATAGGTGACTCGTCAAAACACTCCAATAGAGATGGTTAGATAATATGTTTAATGAAAAATTCGTATCATGGGTGACAGAATTTCACAGACTTCAAAAGTACATTTCTTTGTGATCAATATTCTGAATTTCGGAAAATAAAAATGCTGCAGGTTTATGATTGTTATTCAGGCGCAGTCGTAAAAAATAGGCAATCCCTTTATAACTGGAAAATAAATAGATTGAAAATTTATATGAAAATGTTTTGAATTGGAATATTTTCTAATTTTAAAAAACACTGTAGAGTTGACAAATCAAGGCTGACATTTTTTTGTTTCTTACCTAGGCCCTCTGTTGGTGAGTGTCCGAAAGACTTCGACTTTCAGCGGAATAGGGTCGGATATAAACTCCAATATTCCATGTGTATCATTCTGATAAACGAATCAAAAGAAGGAAAAAAAAAAAAAAACCGCATTCATTTAATAATTATATTAATGTACGAATTTATCTGAGTAACCCAATGCTTACTGAATCAATAAAGACAACAATTTTAATATTTATTATACCGTTTAAGGTGATAAGATGGACTGAGATTAGTGATCTGCCTAAACTGTAACAGTTCATCTATGAATGATATACCCTAAAAATGAAGGGTAAATCTGGCCATATTCCTGGTCCATTTGGTCCATTCACCATTCTTGGTCTATTATCGCCATAAATCTTGTATGTGGTACCATTGACCCGGGGAATGACAATTATTTGTTTTAAAATAAAAAGTTAGGCATGCATTGTCTTGTAAAGATAACCAATGCCCAAATTGAGAAGATAAAAAAAATAATAATAAAGAAATAATCAAAATAAAAATAACCTCTTCATGATAAAATCATATTTATTGCCCTGCCTGTAAACAAAATTGTTTTCTCTAATTCGTTGAAGTTGGCTTTCGTTTTTTTTTTCTGACTCAGTCAGAAATGAAAATATTTGTCTGGATTCTATTTGCAATGCTTTTCTCACCTCATAACGTTTCCATGTCATGCTTGGTTCAACCCACTCATTTGGCTATAATGCAATAAAAATAAACACGTTAGAAAGGGATACATGAAATGCTAATTAATCTAATTGTGTTTAAAAATAATAACCGTAATCATAAAATTCAGAAGGCGCTTCTCACAATCATGCTTCTAAAATTAGTTACTAATTTCTTCGGCAACTCACTTTGCGAATTTCTGCCCAATCGCTGATCGTTTTAGTTTCGCCAACCATGTTTGGTTTCCGTGGATCGAAGTCTGTTCGCTTTTATCCCTAGTAGAGTAAACTCGGACCCATCCATTCACACCTCTTGTGGTTATAATAATTGACTCTGTGGCATATATAAGTAACTGGCAACGTTCCTGGAAACTTGGTTATTGAAACATTGAGGATCTACAAAACTTTCTGTTATTTTTTTTTTATTGACACACGCCATACACTTTAGAGTAATTGTGAATTAAACATTTTCCCCTCTTAATCCGCGAGATACTTTTTTGTTTTTGGGTTTTTGTTTTAATTTTGTAAAAGGGTATCCTCAAATTTTTATCATTTACTTCAAAGGGAGAGCGAACTGAGCAACACTCTCATTGACTGTGTGTTATAAATAGCTAGTCTTATAGTATACCTTTTGAGATAACTATTAACAAAACGGTGTAAAATTAACCTACAATGTAATTTGTACTGTGAAACTAAAACGCTTTGAGGGGAAAAGTGTGTGTTTTGTTACTTGGCAACATAATTATCATGGTGTGAATTCATTGAGAAGTGGAAAAGGAATCGGGGCAGAATCGAGTAGTTGGGGACTTGAGGTGGTGCTATACAAGGCTGCTAGTTCGTACTGGCTTTAATTAACTAATTTCATCAACAATGACTCTTTCTTTCAACGCGATTCATTGTGCTATTAATATTGCTGATTAATTTACTTCCACACGTGCGTTCTCAAGGATGATACCCATGAACATCAAATTACAATAACGAAAACCTCTTTTAGGGGATCTGGGATCTAGTTTAGTAAATGAATAATTTTTAGTCTTTGAGGGCAAGTGCAGGGAGAGTAGTGGTATTCAGATGTTTTGACGCAACAGTGACAACCATTTAATTCTAAGAGTGTGGAGGAAGCCTTTTATCAACACTTACAATATACTACTTCGATCACGTCTGTGATGAACTCAATATCCAGTGAGGTTTTAAAGGACAACAAATAAAAAAATCAGGATTGAATCCATATTCATGTCTCTCGATATTATATCAATAAAGATCATGTCAATATCGTAATAACTCACAATAACTTGGGAGAAAAGTCACCATGGCTTTAGTTAATGCATCTGCTCTACCAATACCGCTGTATCATTCCAATCATCCAGTCTACAATGGACTCCTTGTAACATTTGCTGTTCTCATCAGTTCCGTTATTCTCATCGGAAATTTTCTGGTACTGGCAACGTTCTTGAAAACCAATCGCCTCCGAAGACCTACATACACTCTTCTTGCCAGCCTGGCTTTGGTGGATTTCCTGACTGGTGCTGTTAGCATCCCGTTAGAAACAGTTAAACGGGTAGTCCTAATTGACGCTACTTGTATTCATCAATACTCAAGGTATTTTACAGCACCGTCCTATGTTTTCGGCGGGTTGTCTCTGCTGCACTTGGTACTGGTTACCTATGATCGTTATATCGCCGTCAACAAACCTCTGCGTTATGAGACGCTTGTCACCTACAAGCGAATCAACATCGGAATCGCTCTAAGCTGGGCATCGATCATCGTGCTCGTGTACGGTCCCATCCTAGCTAGTTTGGAGTCGAAGAATTCTACTCTGATCAGGGACTACTGCGCTGAAACAATTACCAAAGGTGATACGATATTATTACAGGTGTCCATAATAGGTATTATGGCATCAGCATTAGTTCTAATAATCCTCAACGCCAGCATCCTCCGAACGGCGTTGCGGCATGCGCGTCAAATCGCGCAGATGGAGCAGGCGGGTGGACGGCAAAATGATACCGTCCGTCTTGTCAAGGCGTCGAAAATGATTACAGTCATTATTCTGTGCTTTCTAATATGTTACATTCCAAGAAACATTTTCTTCATCATTCTTATGATTGACATTGAAGGCCATCTTTACAGTCGACCTTTTGCTGACGTCACTTTGTTCATAATGTACTGCAACTCTGCCATTAACCCGGTTATATACTGCTATCGGGATCGTGAATTTCGAGAAAATGCTTTAAAGTATTTCAAAGACAAAGCCGTCTTGAAGAATCTTTGTTCTACTGAATCCATAATTGTTTGAGCGGCGATTTTGATTGGAAGAAGAATTTTTAAACGTGATGAAATGTCAAATCGTCTCTTTAGACGAAGCAAACTATAAGTAAGCCTTGAAACTAAAAGAAACTTGCTTAAAACTGCGTGGGAATATTTTTATCATTTTGCAAACTATTAAAGAGAACCTGTCTCATCAAATCTATGCCGCAAAATGTTTATTTATGTGGCAAACTACAGGGGCCGCGGAGCGTTTTTGAAAGTGGGGGGCTGAGCCGAAGTGGGGGGGGGGCTGAACAGGCTAAAAATCACAAATGTATGGTCATTTTTTTCATTTTGTACACGTTGGCTGAAAAAAAGTGGGGGGGGGGGCTGCAGCCCCCCCAGCCCCCCGGCTCGCGCCCCTGAACTATAAACTGCTGGGATATGTTTATCATGTGGCAAATTATAGATACGCCTTCAAATTAAGAGAACCTGCCTCAAATCGAAGCCGGAATATGTTTATCATGTGGCTGAAAGAATTTGAAAAGGGGGGGGGGGGTCACGATAGAAAAAGGGCACTTTTCTGCCAAATGGGGCACTTGAGATCAAGAGGCATATAGAGAAATGTGTTCGGATATTGAGGGGTGACATAAAATTTGCCTTAAATTTATTCTTTTAATAATCTAATGGTTTCGTTTCTACTGTTCATTCACTCTAAGGCTGAAAACGCAAAGTGGGTTCTCTCTGATTACATGATTTTAAACAAGAAAGATTTGTAAGTAATAATAATGACAGCTGAGGATCCATTACCATTTTCAGAGAAAGAAATAAAGAGAGAGATAGAGAGATGGATAGAGAGAGAGAGAGAGAGAGAGAGAGAGAGAGAGGGGGGGGGAGGGAAAATAGTTTATTGGTTATTGTTGTATGAAAAAAAAAGAAACATTCTTGAACAGTATCTGAACCGTAAATATGTCAAAAACATTTTTGACATAATACTTACCCTAATAACAGTGAGTACAAATGATGTGAGTTGATGAGTCAGTTCTAGATTATGTAACTTCAATTCATGCTCATCGTTTGGAGTGATACTGTGGAGCAAGGAAACAGATCAAATTAATTTAACTTTCAGTTCGGTCATAAACGAACTTGTTTTGACGAACATTTTTAGTTACATCTTGTAAGTTCTGACCAAATTCGATTTCCAAAATGAAATATATTTTTCTTGGTACTAATTGTCAATGTATTTATGTATGCACTCTGTATTTTTCATTGATTATATTAGGTGTTCTTTCGGGTTGAAGTAATTTGAGGAGGAAACGGAATATGTGTCTTAACGTACTACTACGCCGCATACAATGTAATATTCATTTAGGTCTGGTGTCGTTTAGCGGCGGTCTCGCATATGTGACTGAAGAAGATATGAGTTACATTGAAAGATGAAACATGCAAAAGGGACAAAATCAAATTTTATATAAAAATGGAGTTATTGTTATCAGATAGTTATTCAGGTATAAATCTGTGAACAAGCAAGTCAAGTGTTAATCTAATATTTTCTGGGCAATTAAAAGAGAATACATTTTTTATTTTAAGTCACATTTTCATAGACACCTGCATAAATATAAATGGATACACCTCCTTTGGAATGAAACTTCATATAGGGAATCATAGTTCAAAGATACAATTGTATTGAAAATGAAATGCGGATCTACCTGAGATATTTAGGTCCTAGGAGATCATTGAAGTAGTAATAGGAATCATCTGGAATGAAGAATTCATCAGAGCCTGCTGTCACGATAAACTTAGGCATGATCAGGCGGTCTTTATAGGCTGCTCAAGGATATGAAAAATAAAAATTAAACAATGATGACTAATAAGTAAAAAAAAAAAAAAAAAAAAAATCGAATACTAGTGTAAATATTTTTAAAATTTCCAATTATGACATAATTATATGATTGACACATTTTGTTGTTGTCGCTGTTGTTAATTATGTGCTGGTTTTATAATGGCGCTTAAGTCATTTCTGTCACAATTTTTTTATTTGTTTTGAATTGTTGGTGTTGTTATTATTCTTACTCTTATTTTCGTTTTAAACAATATAATTATGAAATATAGGACAGTATATAGTTACTGTTTTTATCTTTTATTTTATTTGTTAACTGATATTTTTTTTCTTTTAAAAGATAATAAAAAAGTTATACGAGCCTTAATTTATACTTATCGTCGATAGTCTTTGATCCACGATAACAGTGAATGAGAAATGTAAAATAACAGATATACGATGAAAAATTACCGAATGGATCTATGATGGCGGCCATCTTGACGAGCTGTGGTGTGTCCATGAATAGAGTTACGTTCTGATTGTAATAATCATTAAATTCCATGGTCCAACCACCTAATGAACGGTAGTGATGATGCATGTTCTGAAAGGAATGAAAAGTTATCATAATAACAAAAATAAAAAAATATTCTGCAATGATTTTATTATCTGTTCTTGTCTTGAGGTGCTTCTGTTGCAACATGATTCGATCTTGACAGATTCGGCAAAGGGAAGGGAACATAAAGCTCTACTGAGCCCCCTGTCCCCCATTCAAAAAGTATGCTGAAATTTGGCCGGAATGGGGGCAAACGTACGCTCTGTAAAAAAAAATGGTCCCTTTTTGTGAGAATTATCGATAATTTGACCCAGAATTTGGGTCAATCAGAAACTTTGACCTGGAACTCGGTTCGATTGGAACCTTTGACCCGGAATCTGGGTGCATTGGGGTATATACTTTCCGGGTCAAAAGCCTCTGACCCAGAATCAGAGTTCATCGGAGAAAAGCACTTTTTGGTCCATCTGACCCGGATAGAAAAATAACTTTGATCGACCTGGAACTGGGTCGACCAGAACCTTTACCCGGAATTTGAATTCGTCGTAGCCATACACTTTCATTGTTTGTGTATTAGATCCTCTTATGGAGCAGCCGATTTTAGTGTATAAGTTAGTATAAAAGAGAATGATGCTATGTTTTATGACTTAAAATCTTCTCACCTTGGCCATGTTGAGTAGGTCTAAGCAGATGGGAGATATGGCCACCACTCTCTTATCTACAGCCCCAGTGGTCCATGTTGCCCATCCTCGCTGTCATCAACGAAGAAAATGAAAAATATATCGAGATAAAATAGAGCGAAAATAATGTCACTTGAGAACTTGCTTCGTACACCAACCAGCGGATTTAGTTTTGACGTAACAAATCTTCTATGTGGTCATCAGGAGGGACTAAAAAGCTATCAACAATATGTTACTTCATCACAGTCCATTTTGCAATAGATTTATAAATTATAAAATGGTATATCAAACCTTAATTATAATAACACAGTTCCAAGTGATTATAAAAACTGTCATGCTATATTTTTTTTTTATATAAGTTTTTTTTTGTTTTTTGAATTGTATGAATTAAGGATATCAAACCCACATTTTCCATCTGAAAGATCCCTGAATAGCACGACCTAGAGACTGTATTCTTGGATAGATCGTGCCTGGTTTTTTATTTTAAAAAGTCAGTTATTACAGATCATCAATTATAAATATACAAAATATCAAACCTTTGATTCGCCAGCCACGATGAATTTTGATATGTTTTGGTTTGGACTGACATTAGAAACCACATCGGTGATGGTATCCATGGCTCGAACAGCTGCCTTCAAATAGATAATAATTATATTGCAAAAAAAAAAGAAAAAAAAAAAGGAAAAAAAAGAGGTAAACATTGACTTCATAATCCTCCTATTGTGTGCTCAATACCCCCAACCAATGTTTTAGAAGTCAGTAGGAGGCAAATATATCAATGGCAGAGGCCGCAAATCTCCCTAAAAAGAATGAAAAGATATTGAACACTTCACTAACTCCCATGAATTAAGGCGGAACTATCTGACATAATTGTTGAACGTGTATTGGTTGCAAAAGGTCCTGGGTTTGACTCCCGGACAAGCCCCCAATTTGTCACGATGCCAAGATGCTCAACACCATCATATTCTCCAGCACTCTTGTTCATCTCACGTCAATACAACTCAGGAAACAATTATGTTAGAATGAAAACAAACACATTTATTTGACATTGTGTTGATCTGCGTAGTCCATCCATATCAAAACTAAAATCTTCACAAATTCAATTAATTTACCTTTGTCATTGGTAGTCTGAGTAGCCAGTTGGGCTCGTTGGTCCCATTATATAAGAAGTGGTGCCAAGTAAACGCGATGATTTCATCCTCATACCTCTGCATCTGCTTCGGATCAGTCTGCAGAGAGAGAGAATGAGAGAGAGAGAGAGAGAGAGAGAGAGAGAGAGAGAGGGTGAGAGAGAGAGAGAGAGAGAGAGAGAGAGAGAGAGAGAGAGAGGGGGGGAGAGAGAGAGAGAGAGAGAGAGAGAGAGAGAGAGAGAGAGAGAAGGGGGGAGAGAGAGAGAGAGAGATGGTATAAAATGCAATCTGACATGTCTGAGAGGATAGTTGTTGCCCGGAGAGGAACTGGTGGTAAATGTCCTCCATAGAATTGTGCCAAGTCGAGGAATGATTAGGTGAACAATTATGATAATAATATTGTTTTACATGCAATATGACATGGTCGGAATAATCGTATCAAGTTAATTTGATTTTTTTTTCTCATTCTTCACATAATATTTTCCTGTAAAAAATAATATTTATAAAAATAATCATTTTAAATAGTTTACCGGAAATATAAAGCAATATATAAAAATCAGAACATAGAACAGACACGGAAATGCAACGTGGTATTAACATGGTGCTCGATTGGCTGGCACATGGATAGTTCTACATCTCGTCATTGTACAAATTTTGTTGTTATGCATTATATCACTAATTTATGAGTTCGATGTTTAAGAGGCCTAAGGGTTAGATGAAAACTCATATTTTAAAACATGCTTACTAAAAATGCTTTATTAATGCGGCGGTCACAACTCGTCGTAGGCTACGGGGCACGTGCCATCAACGTAGCCTGCGTTGTATGTGCAATGCACGCACATGTCGTGGGTCAACTTCTGCGATTCCTGCGTTTCTGTAGTAAGGGTATTGTAAAAACTTCCTGCACGTCGTACGTGCATTGTACCTGCAAGGTACCTCCGCTGCACGAATTTTCTACGAAATCCATCGTAGGGAGTTGCACGTCGAAGGTACGGCGAGTTGTGACCGCCGCATTAGATGTCAAAGTTACAGTATGCGTTATAAATGTTTACAGAAACTGTAGTTATACCTGAAACAAAATTGGTTGATTCGGCACTTGGCGAAGAGTAGCACCGACTCTAAATGTTGAGGGAAAAACACACACGAAAAGATAACCAAAATGATTGAATCAAGAAGATTACATATTTCATTGATATATTTTATCATAATTATGTATTGGTGCTTTTTTACAAAAAAAAAATAATAATAAAAATAAATAAATAAAATAAAAAAATAACAATAAAAAAAAATAATAAATAAAAGAATATTGGACCCGGTGATTAGAGATAAATTATTTTTGGGCCATTCATAAATATGTTTAAACACAGAATAAAAAAACAAAACAAAAACAAAACAAAAACAAAAACGTAGTGTCATAATACTATGCTTATTATAAAATACGTTTAGCAAAACAAACAAAATATATACTTATTTGATTTAACAACATCTTACATGCCAGCTCCCACGGCGATGTTAGATGTTCGTCTGATTTCCTTATCGGTCCTTGGGTCAGGTGGACTATTAAATGATAAAAAATAAAGAGCACGACTCACAATCAGTAAAATTCATGAACTTTGCTTTGATCTGATATTATACAGCAAACTTTACGCATGAAATCATACGAATCATATGAATTATGCTCCATATAATGTTTTTAAATGTAACTTAAGTCTTAAAACTTCAGCAATCTGTTTAAACTCTTGTTATTTTGGTTAATATTTGAGGGGGCAATAACTGCATATTACATGTATACAAAAACATAAATATTTATTACAACTTGCCTATATACATGATTGTGTATCCGTGAAATAAATCTCTTCAGACTATAAGACATGCAATTATTTTCTTTTCCCTTTTAAAAGGAGCAAATCATTGAGCCCAAATCATATTTTTGCTGGGAGGTCGATTACGATTATCCCCATATAATGAAATAGAAATAATAATTCCATAATTTCAACAATTCAATACATAATTGTTGTTGCCATGGTAACGTACTTGCTTTTGGTAGAGCCACCGGTGATGAATATAAAAGCATGGTCAGGGTCTAGAATACGCTCAGGAACGGTGATGGTTAGATAATGGAACCAAATAGCGCTGTTAGAATCATTGTCTAGTAACAAGAGAGAAAGAGAGAGAGAGAGAAAGAGAGGAGGAGAGAGAGAGAGAGAGAGAGAGGAGAAGAAGAGAAGAGAAGAGAAGAGGAGAGATGAGAAGGAGAAGAAGAGAGAGAGAGAGAGAAGAAAGAGAGAGAGAGAGAGAGAGAGAGATTGAAATATATATTATTAAGATAAATGGTAAATTATTTCGTTTTAACGGATTATTGATTTTCAAAAAGACGGCTGTTTATCCCTCTATAGGCAACTATGTATGCATTCTTCAATTATAGTTGCTCATAATCAATTCATGACATAATACCGACAAATTTTGACTCTACATACTAAAGTTAAGACATTTACTCGTACTTACACGTCAGCCATTTCTGTGACGTCATGTTGACGACATAGGCAATATACTCTCCGGGCAACTTATACTGCTGCAAAACCGTGTAACTGTAATGGTTGTCGGGCATGTTGACGTAGTCATCCAGAGGTGTTGCCATGAGTTTTGCTGCAATACAGGCAACAATAAGCACAGCCAAACCCGAGGTTTGGAATAAAGGCGACATATTTGCGGACTTAAGTTTGATAGTTTCAAAACGTGGTAACGTTTGTGTTACTCAACTGGAAGATATATTTTGATAAATAGTATAAATCAGGCCGATCCCAGAAAAAAAGGCAAGGGTTGTCAATACCAGGTGTTATGGGGATGTTACCCCTCTTTGTTACTGTTAAAGGCATCTTTCAGCAATGTATGTTATTTTTTTCTGCAGCCCTCTGATCGGTTGCAAAATTTACGTCGTTTAGTAAACGAATTATCATCATGATCATTCTGAGTTTTTGTTTAATGATTATTTCAGTCTTGTTTCGTTACAGAGAATTTCCACTGTCCGATATGGAACCCCCTTCTTTTTAAATTTCTCGGGCTTGAAATAGTGTGTGTTCAGTTTGTTTGATCAGATTTCTAAAATCACTTGAAATTTGTTCAGCAAGATAAGAATGATCTGATACCTTATCATTTCGACCTGAATTTATTCATATTTCAGGGTGAAGGCGTTGCATGCAGTAGAGGAAAAAATTTCAAAAACTCTTGGTGTGAACGTCATATTGTGTGCAATATTACGCAAAATTCAACAATGAAGTTCATTGCCTGTTTAATATACATTTTATTTTCAATACAGAACACCTTTTCAAAATGTTGTAATGGTAAGCATATTGTTTGATCACATGACAGAGAGAGAGAGAGAGAGAGAGAGAGAGAGAGAGAGAGAGAAGGGGAAATGATGAAAGGAGAAGAAAGTCGTGAGAATGAGATGAAAAATAAAGGACAAAGGAAATTACTTCAAATGAATTATGACAACTTTAGGAGGAAATGAATGTCATATGTGTTAATAATTTCTTTGCAGATCAATATTTAATCGTTGTTTGGTAGTTGAGAAAGAAAACGTATTATTTCATATTTTTATTCTGTGTCTGTTTAGCTTTTCGTTATCATGCTTTTATTAGTCTTTAGTTCTTTAACTGGAAGACTTATTGAATCCCCATAAAAAATGTGAATCGTCAACTTTTTGCGTTATAGCTTGAATTTTGATAAAACATGAGTTTCAATTTGTTGCGTTACAATTATTCCAGTTTTTTATTTTTGTGGGTAAGTATGAGTATAACTATGGCTAATTTCATTTCCTTACTTGAAATTGATATTTAAATTTGAAATTAAAAGCCAACAAAACATTTTACACTGTGTTTTTAAAGATTTATTAAAGGATCTTACAATCTTAAATACATATATTTTTCGTGTAGTTAATTATAATGCAGAATGCTAACAGTTAATAAAATTAATTCCTTCGATACATTTTGATAAAATTTTGCATATTGCAACTTTTCTCGATGATCAACATTAGTATTTTCTTGAATACTAACACAATTTGTTGTCGAAAGTAGTGTATTGTCGCATATGATATTAATTGTAATAGAGAAAATTTAATAAAAAAAGGTAAAATGTTCTAACAAATTTTTAATTTGGATGAACATAATATGCAATAATACATTCCTTGATTAATTGAGACAACTTGTCATCTCTCATAATTAATAAATACAGTGATCACAAGCGATATTTATTAAAAGGATAAAATATTTTAAGGACTATACACAATTAAGTCACGTTTAATCAATACGGTTAAGTGCAGACTTACTTTAAAATCTTTAATAAAAATATAGATCGGACCAAAATATTTAAGAAATAAGGGAAAGGGGTGGAAACTGAAAAATGCCCCCTTTTGCCGACCCCACAGGTGTCCACCTACAAAAATCCATGGATACGCCCAGTCTGGATACGCCAGTTGGTTGTATATAAATCACACGAGGGTGCCCCGGCATTCCGCCCCATGGCAGTCGGGGACAGCGTACTTTTCAGTCGGAGTTATGTTGGCTTCAGTTGTAAAGCTGATAGTGGAGCCCCCAGGGGCGTTGTAGAACGCCTGTAAGGAGAGTAAGAGAGAAAAAAAAAAATAGGCGAGAGAAGGGGGGAAACAATGTGAGAGAGAGAGAGAGGAGAAAAGAAAAAAGAAGAAGAAAAAAAAAAAAAAACAGAAAAGATGATAGACATATCAACAGTTCTATTTTAAAACATGCGATTTATTTACCATTTTAACATTGAATGTTTGCGAAGGCTCCTGACAGATCAAATTTTACAAATCAAATATTTTAACAACAAACAAACAAACAAACAAATAAACAAACAAAAGTTATCATTATATTTATTTATTTATTCCCGAAAATGAAGTCATTACCATTTATTTTCTCATATTAGGAGTGATATCACCTTATCAAACTACATGCTTATCAATTATGTCAAGTGGTTGATGGCTTACGTATCAATACTATTATTCAAATATTTACATAACATTATCTAAGCAATTATAGATGCCTTGATGTACACACCTTGATGAAAAAACACTGCCATCCAACTTTAGGAGTTAAGAACTCGGCGATATATTTTCCTGGTTCCTAAGATGCAAGTAACACAAAACAATCTTATAATTTAAAAATGTATTGCCATGATTTGCTGGCATTATATGCCTCAGTATTAATTCGTAGATCAATTTTGAATGGAAATACTAAATAATTTGTTGCTACTAGAATATAAAGGAGTAGAGACGCCAAACATAGGAAGAAATGCCACGTGTCAATTTATTTACCCCTTCCCATTACGTCCGTCTATCCTGTCTGTTTTCCGCTACCGTTGTTTTGCCAGGGGAGGGGGCACTCACTAATAATCGCATTTTTAAGGATATTAACCCATACCATTTTACATTTATTTTTAGAACAAAAAGGAGATTTTTCGTGATAATTTTTGAAATTACATGGAAAAGTCTCGCATCGCGTGTATACTGGAAAATACTCTAGATACACAAATCAATCAACAGCGTTGTTTTTCAAATCTTCTTGCATGAGCATGAAGATATATTTGAGATAAGACATTATTGTAATTATTTAGTTATATTTATTTGTATTCCTGTGACAAAACTCGAGTACCGCAGGCAAGGAATACAGTGGAAGGATACTTACTGGGTTCCTTGCACGGAAGTTCTTATAGATAATAAGATGAGGGTACGGCTTGCTTGAACCCTCAGTCTCGGCCACGGCGAGACGGAAATCACGTCTAAAATGAGAAAAACCAATTTTTAGATTTCATGTTAAGAAGCAGGGTGATATTCAGTTGGCATATTCATTTAACGATAGAAAGGGGAACATGGTGAAAGGATGTATATAAATATTATTTTCTCAATGTCTACCAACACTGGGCAGAGATTCGATCCCGCAGCCTATGAATAAAACGAATTAGCATACCTCTTTCCTCTGTTAGTGAGAGTGCGCCAGACTTCAATTCTAAACGGTGGTGGATCTGAGATCAATTCGATGACACCATGTGTACTGTTCTGTAGAGATAATGACGAAATATTGATTTATTGAAAAATCTATTTTGTTTCCATAAGAAAGATAATAATATATATATATTTAAAATATGACATACAGTGATAGGTTTCAATAAACATTTTGAAGAAGCCGAAAAAAAAAGTTCGGTAAGTCGTGTACAAATTCACTACGGTACAATTGCATATCACTGAGCAAATTAATAAAAGTTTAGAAAATACATTAGTTCCTTTAAGGGGAAAAGAATGGAATTAATCTAAAAATGTGCTTGCTTATTTGCATTATGATATCTATTTGCGACCTTTCGATGGTTTTGAGGCGGCAGGTCACATAATCATAATAAGTATTATACACCATTGAAAATATTACATTAGGGCAAATAATATACATAAATGCAGCAGAAGATACTTGCCTCATATCGTTTCCATGTCATTGTGGGTTGCGTCCAAGCTTGTGGCTGAAAAGGGAAGAAAAACGGTCTAGTGATGAAGTATTTGATCAAAGTACTCTTTGAATAAATTTGTACAGACCTTTATATAATTATTAGTATAATGAAATGATATTACATTTTCATTTTTTTTTGATAAATTATATTGCCTTATCGTCCAGTCTGCGACTGAGAGAAGTGATGTGCTGTGTGTCTTCTAGGTTAGTGTTCACCCGCTAATTTTACATGGTAATAAACTGTATTGTAGGTGAAAGTGTAGGGAAAAACAAACATAAATTGCATAGCATCAACAACAAAAGTGACCATTACACCAAGTTGAATCTTTGTGAAGATTTTGAATTAACCGTTACAAGAGATCTAACGCCCTCAATGGCATTAATATTATTTCACTTAAAACAGTTCTTCCAAATGATTATTTTATAGATTTAGTTTATCTATGTCAAAGAGATATTATCCTGAATTTTTCTTGCCCACACATGCCTATGATGTTATGTTATATTAAAAAGGCAAATGTAGTCAATTTGCAGGGATCCCGGCTTTTGTTTCCAGATATTAACCTTACACATAAAGTAAGAGGTGTTTTATCATTATTATCTTTCATTCTATCTCAAAGTAAACTGAAAATTTTGAGATTTACCAAAATTATACACTAGCTTTAACTTACCTCCATTATGGTCCGCATGAAAGCCGTCATGACCGTCACCAGCTCAACGTGATGTAGGGTAAGAGAGTGTTCAGCATTCGGAGTTATTCTGTATACACACACAATAAATGAAACGACATTGATTTGGGTCAGGACAACTACCCCTGGACAATTACTATACCCTTGCAGCACAACCACCCCCTAGAAATAGGCTGAGGGCTGATGTAGAAATAGGGGTAGTTGTCCTTGAATCGACATTGACTAATATTGCCCAATAAAGTTGGCTCATTCGAAAAACAAGGGTAAGGATGAAAGGGTGGGGCGTGTTCATGGTAAAAACAAATTATATGTATCATTGGAAATCAATCAATATTCCCCAAATGAACCTTGGTTCATGAATTTACGTTAGTGATTTAGTGGCAGGGGTTCGAACCGCGTACGTCATATACAGTAAACTGACATAACCACGATAGACCACAACACCTTAAAAACAGACAAACAAACAAACAAACAAACACAAACAAACAAACAAACAAGCAAGCAAAAAAAACAAACAAAAACAAACAACAAGTTTAAAGTAATCCCATTCTGGGTTATATATTGTCATACATTACAACCCTTGCAAGAAAATAAGTTCTGGTATTGCCCCAATGCCGTACAGACCAGTACCCAGACTGGGGTCATTTTGACGAGTACCGGATCCAGCCTTAGTTCATACAATTAAAAGTATCGGCCCATACAGAAACGTATAATGGAGCCGCTGTTGTCCCTAGACAATTTGGCCTCCACTGTATTTTCAAAGAACGATCGCTGGATCCGCATCTGTTGACCCTTAATGTTTTAGAGTGTATAAGTTTGCTTAACGTATTTGGAATAAAGGCTTCTAATGTATTTTCGTTATTGTATGCCAGGGCCACTAAGTATAACAGTGTTGACCCACTAACAGAGTCACCCTGGTAAAATAAGACGTAATATTAAATAAATAAATAAATAAATAAATAAATAAATAAATAAATAAATAAATAAATAAATAAGGGTTAATGAATAGTCACCTGAGGAACTTTGGTTCTGGAATCAAGTCGTAATAGTAGTAAGAATCATCTGGGAGGAAGAACTCATCCGATCCAGCACTGATGATCAGCTTAGGCATCGTCAAACGATCAGCATATGCTACAATAATAATCATGAAAGATGGTTTGAAACTATGTAGTATGAAGTTGTGGTGTGGGAAGAACTGCATTTTAATGTGCTTTTTGAAAAATAACTTTTTAACTTTTTGGTCATAAAAAAAATTTAAAGGAAGATTGTAAAAGAAAATTTGCCCATTCAAAGGACTTGAAAAAAAAATTAAAATGTAAAAATATAGGCCTACGGAGACAACGATATTCCATTTTTCTCCCTCTTCCAATCTCTCTATACAGTGCGTATCAATAAAAACGGGACAGTTTTGAAAAGTCTGTCAAAATCTCGTTTCAAATCATGATGTCTATATTTTGACGTTAATAGATGCTCTGAAGTCTTATCTTTCAAATGCCATTAAAAAAATAAGTTTCGTTCATACTTGAGCGCACACGGAACGTTTTTGTCGGGGGCTCAAAAAGGGGCTTGCGCACAAAATAGATGAGAAATATGATCATCAGACTTATTGCTACTCAGCAGTCTTCCTCTAAACTTTTTCATTATCTTTGCCATTATTTTCGAATTATGCTTTCAAAATTCATTTACAAAGCTATTTATTTACTTGTATTGTTTTGTTTTTGTTTTCATTTTCATATGTTATCTTTCTCCAATAAATATTCCTTCAAACTTAAAAAAAAAAAAACACCCTTTTTTTGTCAACCCAAGAAAGGGGATTCGATTGGTTGGTTTTATCAATAATTGATCGATTAATTGATTGATTTATTGCTTTGTTTGTTTCGTTCATGTTTGAGCGAACACCGAAAGCTTAAGGTTAAGAAAAACAAAAGAAAAATAAAATAAAAACAAAAGAAAAACAAAAGAATTTAACGAAAGCTTAGAGGAAGACTGCTGAGTAGCAATAAGTCTGAATCGGGTACTCCCATTCCGATTGATTGTTGCTTTACACTGATCAATGATTACGTTAGTCTTTTAAGTCGATTTCCTATGATTCTTAAAAATGATTTAATCAATCATTTGAACAATAAATCAAAGAGTAATCAATCAATCAATCAATCATTCAAACAAACAATGAATTAATCAAACGTTCAATCATTCAAAAGGTCAATCTATCAACCATTCATTCAATCAATCAATCAATCAATTAATAAATCAATCCATCAATCAAACAATCAATCAACAAACAAACTAACAAACAAAGCAATCAATCAATCAATCAATCAATCAATCAATCAATCAACTAATCAACCAACCAACCAAATCCCCTTACTTGGGTTGACAACATTTGTTTTTAGTTTGAAGGAATATTCAATGCTTAAAGATAACATGTTAACATGAAGAAAAAAAATCAAAATAAAACAAAAAACAATTCAACTAAATAAATAGCTTTGTAAATGAATCTTAAAAGCAGAATTCGAAAATAATGGCAAAGATAATGAAAATTTTCAGAGGAAGACTGCTGATTAGCAAAAAGTCTGATGATCATATTTCTCATTTTCTTCCATTTTGTGCGCAAGCCCTTTTTTGAGCCCCCCGTTCCGTGTGCGCTCAAGCATGAACGAAACTTTTTTTTTTATGGCATTCGAAAGATAAGACTTCAAAGCATATATTAACATCAAAATATAGACATCATAATTTGAAACGAAATTTTGACAGACTTTTCAAAACTGTCCCGTTTTTATTGATACGCACTGTATATATTTGACTAAATATTGACGTTGCATATCAAAGTGTATTTCATGTTACTCCTGTTTAGAATTATGATTTGTGCGCTTTTGCACACGTCTACTGAAAAGAGTGCGATTTGAATTCTAACGACAAATTACCTAAAGGATCGACAATGTCGGCCATCTTTTGGGTGTTTGGGTCATCGAGATAGACGGTGACGTTCTCCGTGTAGTAGTCCTCAAAGGCAAATGTCCAGCCTCCTAAAGACCGGTACATGTGGTGAAGATTCTGAAAAATAATGAGATAAAAATGAGATAATAGCAGAAGAAAAGGAAAAGAGCAAGTAAAGAAGTTGTCGGCGAATTAGAAGATGAATAATAGGACTTTTGAAAACATGAAGTCGAAAAAGAAAAATTCAGATTACGCCTCCCCAGAAAAGAAAAACAAAACAACAATAACATCGTCTCAACGACATCATACGGAAATGGCAAATTTGAGACTCAAATATTATGATTCATTAAATTTATATCATTGTAATTTTTCCAGCTTAAGGGTTTTACCATAATTCGAAATGTGGCGCTGTTCAGTGGCTGCAGGGCCACGATCAATTGGGCAACAAGAATTTCCATTTTGAATAATACAAATCGGAGTGGAGTTGCAGTGGAGTAAATTCGGTATAGAAAATTAAAAAAAAGTTACATTTTTTTAGAACAACAAGCCGCTGGCGACTCCAACGCCCCCGACGCCGGAAATAGTGACGCCGGTAAAAAACGTTCCCGATCAGCAGGAGAGACAACAAAAAAAAAAAAAAAAAAAAAAAAAAGGAAGAATGAGCGATGAGTATTTGGTTACCTTGACCATATTGAGAAGATCTAGGACCATTGGTGCGATCCAACAACTCGTTTGTCTACCGCCCCCGTCGTCCATGTTTGTCCAGCCTCTCTGTCATCATAAAATAAAAATATGCAAGTTAGGCGCCTTCTCCAAACAAGTGCGTCAGTTTCCCGCAGCTTCCTGATCCAACGCGGGAAACAATCGGCTTTCCGCTTTTAATGTGTTTAAGCCGTATAAGATTTCGGAATTCTATTCAAAAGCCGATAAATCGTCTTTTAGTATAAAAGACGCGGGAAGCTGACGCACTTTGTTTGGAGAAGGCACCTTAAGGGATACAATACAATCCACCCTGAAATTAAGGTGAAATTAATAAAATCAAATGAGAGGAATTAATAAAAGCCTGAATATAAGAACGCCCCAGATTATGGCAGTTCATTTCGAGTAAGTCAAGAACGACTAAATACATTTTAATGAGGTATTCGGGCAGGTTTTTAAAAATGTCAGTAACTTCTGGGTGAAACTCAGGGCTATGATACACAATATGGGGGTCATCAGTATAAACATCGAATACAGAGGTACAATAATTAATATTTTTTCAATAAAAAAGCAATTCGGGGATTTTACTTTACATAACATTTGGAAGAGACCGTGATAACGTCTGTATTCTATTAGGAATAGAAACCAATTTAGATACTATATGAAACTGATTTAAGCAACAGTTGAGGAACTCCATTTGATAATTATTCACGACTGAAAGCAAAATGACATATCACCAATGTTGTATTGTGTGTTTCAAGTGTTAGTGGTCATTAATTAGGTAAATTATGTAGTTAGTTACGAAAATACTGTCACCAATTGATTATAGAAATAATAATTTCGTGCTAAATTAGTCAGATAAGGCTTGGCGTAAATTACAGGGAGTTTATAGGCATATGTACTTTTCTTTGTGTCGCATTTTTTTACTTTTACATTGATCACAAAAATGAAGCGAAGATATCACAAGAATTTAATGTGCAACCGAACATAAGGGTGGGGGTATAAATATAAATTGTGTTGTTCTATTGTAACAATAGAATTGATTCATGAATTTATCTCAAAATTGGTGACCATACTCGCCATAGAGAAGTTTATCAATGAGATTGCAGGTTTAGTAAATCCAGGATGTGCTTAGAATTTAAGTGTGACTTTAAATCTATCTTTGTGAAACACTATTGGTGTTTCTTGTATCAAATCTATGGAAAAGAAAGAATAATTCAGTTAGTAATCGAGCTGACAAACCCAAACATAACACGTCAAATTCATATCCTACCTTTGAGGCTCCAGCAATAACATATTTTGTGACGTTGGTGCCACGTACTTTCATCACGTGATCCGTCACAGTATCCATAGCCCTTACGGTCGCCTGTCACGTGATAGAAAAATAATTAGTGTATACATGACTTTTGTATATTGTGAGAAAATATTATATGAATTTAATATAAGAATTTGCTTCTTTTGATAGAGGTAAAGTAATTAGTAACGGTAGGTATAGTTTTTTAAAACTTTGGGTGCCTTAACATGACCACGTTGCCGAGCTTCAGCCGCAAATTGTGAAAGAGACACCACCCCTCAACTTTCCCCGTTAAAAACAAAAGAAGACATCACATGTTAATAAGCATCATGTGAAGATTTCTTGCAATTTATGTATTTTTAAACTGCAAATCCAATGTCTTAAATCAAATAGCCCCCATAAATGAACATACAATCAGAAGAAAAAAAATGGACACTGGACCGGTTCGATCCCATAACATTATGATAATGATTTTTTTAAAAATTATAATTACCTTGGTCATAGGCATCCTAAGTAGCCAGTACGGTTCGTCCGTACCGTTTACAATAAAATGATGCCATGTGAAGGCAATGATTGCATCTTCTGTTCTTCTCTTCTGGAGAGGATCCGTCTACACAAGGAACAAAGTTGGAAATTGAATTCCATCTACATTATTATTATTCTATATATATATTTTTTTTTACCTCAACTGAAGTACTTTATCTCATCATTTTGAATAAAAAGGACTTTCCTTTCAAATAAATAAAATAATTTTATTACTCAGCGAACAAATAAGATATTGCATCATTTCACAATTCCGTAATTTCCAATATTTAGTACTTATTTCTCTCACCTTTCAGCTATCAATTTGTTATGAGTACACATTTTCAAAACCCTTTGCCTACTTTACCTTACAGCACAATGACATTGAACTTCTGATAGATTTATTTTTAAAGAATTTAATTTATATTCATGATACAAGAGATATCAAATGCTAGTTTGTAAAGTATGACAACAACTTCTGCTTCAGGGAAAATTGGCAATTCACAAAAAATTTACTTAAAGGGGGTATCTCACTGAGTTGCGAACGTTTGCGAACGAGGCGAATTTAGAGATTATCGTATATACACACAAAAAATGAGAACTTGCATATATAAGTGATCACACTCAAATATCCAAGTATTTTTGACAATATAGTGACACACATCCATGAGTGCTTTCACTCAATAAAGCTATATACTTTGAAAACGCACCTAATCGAGTATTTTTAATTTGACAATATAGTGACACACCAAAATTAGTTTATTTAATTAACTCATTTTATTGAGTAACATAACTAATTGTTTTGAGTACATTGCACAAACTAATCTAGTGAGTAACGCTTTACATACTCAGAGAGTCAGTAAGTAAAGGTTGCACAAACTCATGTGAGTTTGTGCAACCTTTACTTACTGACTCTCTGAGTATGTAAAGCGTTACTCACTAGGTGAGTCCTATTCCTTTTTGTTTGTTTGTTTGCCTGTTTTTATATTGATATTTGGAATGTTTCGATGATATACACATCAGTGCATCAATTCACACAAACCAATACATTGCATTACTCACATCAATGCATCAAATTACTCAAACTGCATGTGTACATGACTGACAAAGTAATGGGAATTAAATCCATGCATGGTAATCTAGCTGTTAGTGTTATCAGACGATGTATATCATCGGAAACATTCCCAAATATCATTATAAAAACAGGCAAACAAACAAACAAAAGGATAGACTCACCCAAAGACAATAAGAGCATGCAGGCTCTCCGCTCTCGGATCCGTTCCGCTCACAGAGTGTACTCTATGGTCCCCTATACATGTACGTACGTACGCGAGAACATACCTCGTGTGCAGTCTTGATGTCGTACTCGTGATCCGAGTAGGCGTACCGGGCGCAACATGTAAAAGTACCGCATAGCCAGTAAAATTACTCTCAAAAGACTTTCACGAGACTTGAGACGTACGAAGACGTGTCGTAGTTTACTCATCTAGTGAATTACAGGCTATATAGAATTTCTCAGCAATTTCACTTTCGTCGATTGTTAGTGTTTTCAACCCGATCATCCACCAAGCCGTACCAAGTTGAAGAGAAACTCACTTGCACAATAATTTTACGTAATTGAACATGTAAAAGTTACTAAGGATTCTCAAGAAAAAAAATTTATTGAGTAATATATACTCAATAATTTTTTTCTTGAGTATCCCTTAGTAAACTTTACATGTTCTGAAGAGCGGGTGTGTACTTTTAACAGAACACAGATTCCTGAAGTAAAAATACGTGATATACGAATAAAAGCACTCGCCTCCAAGAGTAGCAAACGGGTTTTTACTCATGGAAACTAGTTCTTGTTTTTTGTGTAGAGATATGCAGGGACTTCTGAAATGAATGGAGTCGAATACAGGAATTCTTTTATCTGCTTGGCGCATGAGAGCGATTGTTTTTTGGTTTAAACCACATTCCTTTCGATAAGCCCGGGATTTTCCATTGAAAATAATTCGCCAACAGTTTTGAACATGTTCAAAATTTTTAGGCGAATTTATTTTATGTCAAGGTTGCAAGTGCATACTTCCTGTGTGTAAAAATGGTTGAATATACATAGAAATAGGTTTACTGATATTACTAAAATATATATGGAAAAGGTCAACATAAATTTGAATCGGATAAGAATTACTCGATGAAAAAAATGTAATTTCTCAATATATGTTTGAAAATAATAATAATAATCCAGCGTATATGAGTGTCTTTGATCATGTTGATTGGTATTGTCATTAACAATAGACGCAAATAAGACATTCAGATTTCACTTCGGGCGTGGCTGGGCGTTGGGGGTAATTGAGCTGGTAGTCATTTTCTTTTTTCAATTATCAGTACTATTATCATTTCCATATTATTGTTATCATTTTGTTTTTTCATTTCTGCACCCATGACTGCATAACTGACTATCAATATCTCACTTTTGGCTATAATAATGTGCAGTCACACCAACACATACGCACCCACGTAACCTACACGAATCAAAACGAAGCAAAAATGACTTGTTTTCATTTATATGTATCATAATTCAGTGAAATTACCCTTCGGGGGGCTGTGGAGCCGGGGTGCTGGGGGGGGGGGGGGCTTTCAGCCCACTTCAGTTCTCAGCACACGTGTACAAAATTGCAAAAATGACCATGCATTTGTCATTTCTAACAAAGCAGCACAAAAGAACGTTGTAGATCCTCTCTATAATATACAACTCTGTAAATTCGCCTGGGTTCGCAACCAGTGAGGTATATAGGAGGATCTACCAATAGGGATGGCCAAACAAAAGCAAAAAGCCACTAGAACGGTTTTCGCACTATACTTCACTGTATGGTGTAGTCACCCATGCATTACAATGCAAAACAATAGCCCATGCACTCCCTACTCATAAATACACAGGCAGAGGAAACAGCAAAATATTTCAATAAAAACAGCTTTCCGAAATTTGTCGTTTTGGCCAGTGGTAATATCACTCATTTTTATTCTAATTGGCCAGTTTCTTCCTTAAAAATACCTCAGCAGAAGATCAAGCTTCTCCTGTTGGAAAAATTGATATAAAAAAAAATTACAGCGTGTTCAAAGTGATGCTTCTGTGTGATGTGCGTTAATGACTGGAATTTCTCATGATGGAATAGATTCAGATAAGGAGAAGTAGATATTTATAAAATTATCAACTATTTTGAACAAAAATTGTATTGGGGGAAAAACAAAGAACAATGTTTACCACTGCATTTAAGTTTTAAAATTACTGCTAACCCTGTCTAACACTCAGCTCTGAGCCACCACCACCATGAAATAGCCCATTGTCTAGGGTGTTTCTATTGAAACATGCCCTATGGAGTATTTTTCCACGGGGCATATTGGATCACATTACGGTAACATACATGTCAAACCATCAGTTTTGTACTGCCATAAACTGTATCTTTGTATAATCTACTCAAATTGTATTACTATAATCATTTCATGTTGATACACACATAGAAAATGTTTGGTGTGATTTGGTTTAATAAATCAAAGACAAAAGAACCATAAACTTGAGCTTTATTGCATTTTCTGGCTTTGTCTAAAACTTGTAAAAGTGTTCTAGCAGCTCATTGGTAATCGGAGACACTCTTTGGGTCATATCTTTGAAACGGAACATCCAATTGTGATAATTCAAGTACCAAAATGTTTCTTTTAAAATGCTCTATCAAATAAACCTAGCAAAAACAACTTAAAAATAACTTAAAATTTTAGTGGACATCCCTACTACCAACGTTCTTTTGTGCTGCTTTGTTAGACAAGCATAAAGGGGTTATCTCGTTGTACCAGAATGGCATGTTTTCTTTTGTGAAGCTTTGTAAGCCAAGCTCAAAGGGGTTATCTCGTTGTATCAGAATTGCATATTTTCTTTTGCGCTGCTTAGTTAGGCAAGCTCAATAGGGTTATCTAACTCTATAAACATGGCATGTTTTCTTTTGTACTGCCTTGTTGGGCAAACACAAAGGGGTTCAACCCCTCAAGTTGTACTGAATGATCATGGCATGTTTTCTTTTGTAGGCCTACTGCCTTGTTAGGCAAGTACAGGTGGGATATATTGTATGAAAATGGCATGTTTTCTTTTGTACTGCTTTTTTTATGCAATCACAAAGCAGGGGCCGTGGAGCGTTTTTGAAATTAGAGGAGCTAAGCCGAAGGGGGGGGGGCTGAAGAGATCAAAAATGACAAATGCATGGTCATTTTTGCAATTTTGTACCCGTGTGCTGAGAACTGAAGTGGGGGCTGAAGCCCCCCCCCCCCCCCCCCCCCCCCCCAGCCCCCCGGCTCCACAGCACCTTCGATCGAAGGGGGGTAATTTCACTGAACTGTGAACACATATCAATGAAACAAGTCAATTTTTGCTTCGTTTTAGTTCGTGTAGGTACGTGGGTGCGTGTGTGTGTGTGTGTGTGACTGCACATTATTATAGCCACTAGTCAAAAGTGAGATATTGATTGTTATGCAGTCATGGGTGCAGAAATGAAAAAAAAAACCCCGAAAATGATAACAATAATATGGAAATGATAATAGTACTGATAACTGATAAACAAATGACTACCTGCTCAATTACCCCCAACGCCCAGCCACTCCCGAAGTGAAATCTGAATGTTTTATTTGCGTCTATTGTTAATGACAATACCAATCAACATGATCAAAGACACTCATATACGCTGGATTATTATTATTATTTTCAAACATATATTGAGAAATTACATTTTTTTCATCGAGTAATTCTTATCCGATTCAAATTTATGTTGACCTTTTCCATATATATTTTAGTAATATCAGTAAACCTATTTCTATGTATATTCAACCATTTTTACACACAGAATTATGCACTTGCAACCTTTGACATAAATAAATTCGCCTAGAAATTTTGAACATGTCAAAAACTTTTTGGCAAATTATTTTCAATGGAAAATCCCGGCTTATCGAAAGGAATGTGGTTTAAACCAAAAACAATTGCTTCATGCGCCAATGCAGGATAAAAAGAATTCCTGTATTTCGACTCTATTCATTTCAGAAGTTCCCTGCAGGGCCCTTGTCCGGAAGACACATAACAAAAGAAAACTCCTCACGTCGAAAGGCTGGTCTACTGAATCAAAGTTGATTACAATCACTCTATATACTATAATCTCTAAATTCGCCTCGTTCGCAAACGTTCGCAACTCAGTAAGATGGTTACACTTCGTAATTCCGAAGGTTCGTTATTCCGAAGGTCCATTATTCCGAAGGTTCGTCATTCCGAAACACGTAAAATGCCT
>CALNVZ010003430.1:19339280-19363817 GCA_940671915.1 Paracentrotus lividus | reverse complement strand
AAAAAAAAAAAAAAAAAAAAAAGGAAAAATGACTAAATTTCGGGTCCGTTGAGTGCCATATACGCAATTCCGGGTAAAATAAATCCAACCACCTGTCATCGTAATATTGACTCGGAATGTGGTATGGTTCCAATGAGCCTAGAAATTGATCTTTATTTTTAATTTCATTTTTTTTGAAAGAGTGTACAGGGTATGTGCGTGGAAACAGAAATGAAATAACGATAATCAGTCGTAAATTGTACATTTGAAATATAAAGAATTTAATGCATAATTTCAAGGAATAAAATGTTATGATAATACATTCGTCATAATAATATATTCAATATACATCACCAACACACAGACACATCAAAACTATTTTTATACATTTTTTCCTAATTAGTTATCTACCCAAAAGTCAAATTGTAGTACTTTCGATTTGTAATGAATAAAACCATCATTTGATATAATTACATTTATTTACACAATGATGACAAACATACAATTTTTACAAAGTGTTAATGACTTGGTATTTTGATCGATGCAATTCGAACTTTATACTACACATTATACACATTTCATACATAAAATCATCGCGATGCTCTCCATTGT
This sequence comes from Paracentrotus lividus, assembly GCA_940671915.1. Lineage (NCBI taxonomy): Eukaryota > Metazoa > Echinodermata > Echinoidea > Camarodonta > Echinidae > Paracentrotus > Paracentrotus lividus. The sequence goes on along the minus strand of CALNVZ010003430.1, from coordinate 19,363,226 downwards.
CGAACAGACAAATCATAACATGTTACACAGTGTCTAAAGACAAGTGTAAAAATAAGTGTAAAAGTTTCGATTAGGCCTACATAAAGTCAAATTTTAATTACCATTTACCATAATTATTCATTGTATTTGATAGAGCCATAAAACATTACCAATGAGATCATTTTGTTTGTTTGTTAATGGTTTATCCGAATCTCAGTGATAGCAGAATTCCATAAATGATATTTTACGTTTATCAACTAATCAACATGATTAATTGACCATGGTCTTTTGACCCCGTTGTCTACCGCACACCCAATGGGTTATGTAATATTATAAACTATTCAGTAATACACTTAGTAACAATGGAGTCACACGCAAATATGTTTCCACTTTATAATATACACATTAACGAAAACAACATTATTCAAATCATATATCATTCACTATCACTTATACAGTATATAATTACATTAATTTATATTTAAATTCGTCATACATAACAACGGCAAGGAACATAGTTATAGCATCAACTTCATAAAGTATGCATTTTTTTATTTTAAGTGAGGGGGGGGGGGGTGGGTTGTTTCGGAAAAATATCTTCCGAAATATGTGCCGCTAAGCTAGAACAATTCGAAATTTACAATTATTTTCCTAAATAATTGCACACATCAGTAGAACATCTAGTTACGTAGCGTGATAGCTCAGAATGATAATAGTCTTTAAACACGGAGTTTCGGATTCGAACCTCGCTTCGCTGAAGCGCTAATGCCCTTAATCATTAGATACCAAGACCTTATTTTTTTGGGAAAAAACGTAGCTTGGTTGAAACATTATTGTCAACATGATCAATAATGATGACATCATCCCGGTACACCTCACTATTACCATTGCGTACAGATAGGTAGTTCAATGTAAAAAAAAAATATATGTTAATGCACATTCTTCAGTTACTCCTATTTATATATCTTTGTATTTTTATTTATTTATGTATTTTATACATCATTTTCACAAAGGAGCCTATAATGTAACAAGCTTTGCTTTTAACTTAGGCTCCTTCATATTTCTTTCTTTCTCATGCTACTGATGTCATCCGTTTTATGATTTATCAAGTAATGTATAGTATTGAAATCACATATAATTGTTGTTTTTATTATTGTTTGATTGGAATATGTAAATAAAAACTGAACTGAACTGAACTGATTGCATATCTGGTTGTCCATGTTTTTAATTTAAGATGATGTGGATCTGTAGGTTCAAGGACAACTGCCCCCTGGACAATAACCACTGGACAACTACCCCCGCCAAAAATATACCACCTAAACCTGACCCTATTTCTAAGGGGTAGTTGTCCTCGGGGTAATTGTCCATGGATAGTTTATCATATTTTATAGCTATTACTACTATCAGAACAGTAACATATTTTTTTATATCCTTTTCAATGGGCGAATTCACTGAAATACATGTATTTGAAAAGGCTTGTAATATTCATAACAGGCTTCATGATGATATTGCACAAGATTAAAAATGAAATACATATTACGGTGACAATATGACATTAATGAAATTTAATTCATTTCTCACATCGTTCAGTTCTTGATAATGACATTAAAACATTCAATACATAATTATCATGACTTAAGTTTTAAGAGATACCTTTAACACGAGACACATATCACTACGAGATCAGACAATTCGCACTGAAAACAAAAGATTATCGGTATTAATCACAGTGAAACTCAATCTGCGGGATACAGTGATTATGGAAATCCTACAATTTTTGGCTCTACCAGTTCCATTCTTCATAGCAGAATCGCCAACCCCTTTCGCATAAATTTCACTCTCTCTATCCACGCGTACTACTTTCCCGATTTCACTTGTGAAAATTTGGTCCATACCCAGCTCTTTATAGCAGTGACGTCATCGGTCAGCAATCACACAAAACTGTTCGAACATTAGTTTTTTGTTTTATTTAGTACTAGAAACTCAATACAATATATTTTTTGCTAATGTTGAATTTGGTTTCAGTATACAGTATACATAGATGCCAGTTTGTGTTCGGCATTGAGTTCTGACGACAGCAAACTATGTTTGATATTTTTGGTTGCACTTTTCATTTTCTGTACCTCATCAAATCCTTTGAAAGCAAAGGGGACATTTATCTGGATCAGATAAACCTTAACAAAAACTGGCATCTCTGTATAGTTAAAGATAATATACACTAATAATTAAAACAAAACATTCGTCGGTACTTCACATAAAAACAATTTTACAACTGCATCGTACAAACACTGCAAAATATTAAAACCCTTCGAAGATGTAGAGATTATAATCACTTTAAATCCTTTTAAGGAGTGATTTAGTTCTCAACTACAAACAGTTTGATTGAGTCTTACTACGCCAATTACATCAAGTAAATGGCGCATCTCCCGTTAGCAGGATATTTTTAGTATCTCTTTGAGGATAGCACGTAAATTCAAAATCATTGTTCTTTAGCACTCCTGCTCAGGTGTGGTTCAATTAAACAAAATAATAATACTAGCCTTATACCCTATCGACCCATCTTTAAAAAGTGTCGGCATATTGTGTCACATTCACTATTACTTGATTTATTCAAAAATCTACATGAATTGTAACATTTTTCATGAGATATGAAGCAATAGACAAAACAAATCTTCCAGCGATCAACATACATTCATGAGGCTACCAAAGTCTTTTATAGCAAGTGAACAAATCTTATATACACTGTAGATCTACATCTAAGAAATTAATTTCAATTTAAAAGGATGTAATGTTGTCTAAAATGGTTGTTTGTTTCTTCTTATATCAAACCAAATTCGTTGTTTAACTTGACAATTGCACTTGAGGCCCCATCAAGTAATACAGTATCTTTAAATTCGATCATGCGTCTACTACAAAATGCCGAACATCTGTCTTCCTCTCCTGGTGACTGGAAAAGATTATACAAGTTCTTTGAACTTATCTTTGATTATCACAAATGAAATAGAAAAATTGAGATTTCCACGACGCTAAGCGATCCATTAAAATGTGTTAAATGTTCGACAGAAGCTTAATTATAAACACGAATTCACAGTTCTTCACTGTGTACAAGTTGGATGTCAGTACATACTATGCGGACGCAAACAGGTTTCCAATGGTTGACACATAGTCAAACATGAAATAATGCTGTCATAAGTTTGCAGTATCAGAACATAAATCTGAAGTATATTCATGATCAATTGCCCAGAGTCCGGCAAGAAAGCAAAAACAACGAGTGCATCAACACAAGAGAAAAGCATCCCGTAAAAGTTTACTCATATAATAACATAGTACTGTGCTTTTGAAAGTCACATGAGTTTATCGGGGTTTTCTTGCGTAGAACCTCCTCCTGCAGTCAATAGTTACAGCGCCCTCATACAACGGTTTCCACTTCATTCTCAAGGAGTCCTTCCTTGATGTGGCTGTTACTGTTTCTGGTCGAGTAATCCAAGGCACTGTCGTTTAGCCTCTGGCGCTTGTCTAAGAGCGAGTTTGTGCACGACGACAAATCAAGCTTTGGCTCGCTGCCACTATCACTCCTCTCGTTGTGTCCCAGTAACCGGTCAGTTACCTTGGGCGAGTTTTCGTTCGAGTTGTTCAGGTGGCTGAAATCTATGAGGGCGCTGTTTGGAAAGTGATTCGGTGTTCCACCGTGACTTCCAGGTGCGAACATGGAATGCGGTCTTTGTCGCTCTACGCCGGTTTGATCCGGAAAGGTTTTCATGACGTCACGGCACACGTTTGGATTCGCTGGTCTTCCGTCTGCCTCCAGGCGCTTAGTGAACGGTTCCTTCTGCGGCTGCGCATTGATCTTGGAATGACGGTTCGCGTGGTTTCCGTGTGGTGAATCGAAAAGGCCAACGGTTGCATTTTCTTCTGCCGTGCGGAAGGGGGAACTTCGGCGATACGATGGATGAGCTGACATTAACCAGTACGTGACCAGTTGACCTTTGCCCTTCATGCTTATAAGGCCACGTTCTTCAACCACGAATCCTCCCATTTGTTCTAGAAGATTCTTTGTCTCTGAGCTGGTGTGGATTTTCAGAGCTGGAAAGAAAACAAGAGACAGGTCCTCAGTTTACGTTACATCAATCTCACATGAATCAAAATGCCCAGTAGCGGATCCAGCATCAACTCTGACAGAGAATTGAATCGGTCATAAATAAGCATGATGAAGTCGCTCCCCCCCCCAGACATATGGGCCGATAAAATGCATTGTCAGAGCTGAAGCTGGATTCGCGCCTGATGCTAAACCACTTCGCTCATTAGCTATGCGTATAAAATACGAGCTTCATTCACTCATCGTAATTGCAAAGCCAAAAATATCTTTAATGATGACATTGCATCAATTGATAGCCAAACTGCAGATTGTTCCTTATGCATTCTTTCAAGTTTCACTCAGTAGCAATAATTTTCTTTAAAATTTCGATTATTAATGATTGAAATGAACTCGTCTCTCTGTATTCATAATAATAATATAAAAATAATATATATACATGTATTTCCAAGAAACCAACAGTGAAGGACGGCCAGGATGTGAATACGGAGAGAAGGGACCACGAGTCACTTTCTACAATGCCCTCTTCTGCCTTACCCTTATTCCTAAGCTGATATTACTACTCTTTTGCCTAATGGGATCACCTGCTTTCAGTATTTAATGGGTAGAGTCTGATTCAGATTCTAATTCCTCTAAGAAACAGAAACATAAATTACGATCTTTCAAATGTATACAAATATAATGGAACAATCGAACGGAACAATTAGAGAATGCTGTGTTGCATGTGGAATGCCTACCTTCTCCGTTAGATTCCATCCTAGATGCGGTATTGACGGTATCTCCAAAGAGACAGTATCTCGGCATGGTCAGACCAACTACTCCTGCTACCGTAGGACCTAAGATGACACATAAAAACAACAAAAGCCATATCAAACACATACTCCGTCTCCGATGTCGAGTAGTTTAACATCAAAAGGAGATTGCGGGAGAACCGTTATTATAAGGAAAGGAGAAACACAAACCTTAGAACGTGATGCGAAGAAAAGACATTAAAGAAAAAAAAAAGGAAAAAACTAAAAGAGTTCTCGCTTTGCCTTGTGGAGGAAAAAAAAGTTTATGTGTGCAGGAATTGCAACGAATTGGATTCGTGTCAGACCAGTTTAAAACTGGCCACTTAATTGCAGACGTTTACCCTTTCTCTAAAGAGTGTTTCAATAACTCCACAGGGATCTAAGTTATACAAAAATATTTCAATCAGATAATGTCATAGAAAGTAAAGACACGGACGCCGAAACTAGTTTACACAAAATATTGTGAATGCTCAGAAAGACACAAGTCATACAATCCCACCTGAGTGGATGCCTATCCTCAGTTTAAGGTTGACCTCGGGCCGATGTCGAACCTTGAAGACCTTCACGGCGTCGAGTAGGTGGAGGGACGTCGAGGCGATCTCGGCCGCGTGTTTCTTTTCGTTCCGAAGGGGAAGGCCGGACACCAGCATGTAGGCGTCACCGATTGTTTCAACCTTGTAGACATCGTAATAGCTGATGATCTCGTCGAAGAGAGTGTAGAGGTCGTTCAGCATGTCGACCACCTGCTCATAGAAGACATTATAATGACGCACTGGTATGACGGAAGTATTTATTGCTTTATTGATTTATTAGAAATTATTAAAGAAAATTATGATCAGACTTAAAGTTCTTTTTGACACAAAAAACCTGCTAACTTAATATATGCCTAACAATTTTTATTATTTCAAGTCCCTTTTCTGAAGTGAAATACAATATATTTATTTGGTGCCATTTTTGGACATTGGAAAATGCAAATCTAGCTATTATAGTTGATTAATCTTGATTTCAGGTCATCTTTCATAATTGTATTTCTTTCTTTTTTGTTTTTATTTTGCATTTTTTTTAATGCATTTGATTTTATAAGTTGGCACTTCGGCTTCATCAATAACTCAATCCAGATAAACTAAAAAAAAAACAAACATTTATTAACTATCAACACATTGTGTACTTGGATTGGTTTGTTTATTACTGTGAACTTGTGGTGATGCCATTTTGACCGTCTAACCATGGATCTTAATAAGACAGTTTGGAAGTATTAAGGATGGGAGTTCACAATCTCGTTAAAACTTTAATCTTGTGTATGATTAAATGTATTTATTTTAGTAAAGACTGTGAATATTCTCATTCATTCAGGTAAATAAACATGAACTAATTAGCAAAAAACTTGTCCCGCTGAATAATTTTTTGAGTTGTCACGCCCTCTCCAGGACGCTACCTTGACCCCATCACGGATCGACAATGGACCGAATTTCGGCAAAGACCAGTCGACCTGAGGAAGCGTCCTGGAAAAGCCATCATACGTCGAAACAAAAAATCGTCAGTTTAGTTGGCCTGTTTTTACCGATTCGTTCGTACCTCTTTTCAGTTTATTAACATAATAAATGATGGCCCGACATACCTCGAAAGGTGTGCTTTCAGAGGACAAACTTGTGAAGCCGACGATATCGCTGAAGAAGATGGTGACGCATTCAAACGACTCGGGGACAACTTGCATACCACGCTTCAGCTGATTAGCAACCGGCCTGCAATGACACAATGTATACATGTGATTTGGTATAGTGGTTAAGGCAACGGATCATGGATTACAAGGCACGAGGTTCGAATCTATGGAGTAACCATCATTACATTTGGTGAGCCATTAGTCTCTCCCTGCCTCTCCAGACTCAGGTACATGTTAAATAGGAACCAGTATTGGGGGATTCCTTTACTGGAGCCACGTCAAAGGAATATGGCCTACAAGATACTAACTTAGAGTCTCTGTATTATACCCATTTGTGTTCTGTAATTTGGCGAGCCATTTCTCTGCATATATCCTCTCTCGATCCATGCGAACGAGTAGAAGAGATTCATTGACGAACAGCTCACTATTATAAATGGGGAGGAGATGGGGAATAATACCGGGTATGTGTAAAATATGTCATTCAGAAGGGCTATGTAGACATACAAAGAGGGTGTTGTTTTACCAAGTCGTTCATAAAGTTACGATTGACTTTACTGCCACTTTACGAACGACTAGAGCATGCTCTTGGGGTCCTTAATTTACTCTTCACATTCTCAATCATTTAGCACAAGAACTGATCACCAGTCTTGAAGTTGTCTAAAACTTGCGAACGGCTTGGTGAAACACCACCCTGCATACAGTAATACATTTATCATTGAGCAAATATGCTAGTGAGAGGAGGGGATCCAGCTGGTCGTAAGTTATGAACAAATTAAAGAATGATTGGTGATCAGTTCTTATGCGAAATAATCAAGAATGTGATAAGTATAGCACCCAAGAAGATGTTCCAGTCTTTCGTAAACTCATTCTTAACCTTGAGAATGGCTCGATGAAACACCACCCAGGTATTACTTACTTCGGCAGCATCTGATGAAGGAGGTTGTCTGTTTTCTTTTTCTCTTCTAGGAGTTGGTGGGTTCTGTCTTCGACGATGTCCTCTAAGTTATTGGCGTACTTCTCCATTATAACAATCATGTTGTCCAATATGTTCGGCTTCCTGTGAAGGAACACATGAAATAGGGTTGGAAAATATCACGTGTTAATATAGAAAAAGGTTGTTAATCATTCGAAACCACGCGAAATAATGTGAAATTCGATATGCCTATGAATGCCGATTTTGGCTGTGTGTTTTTGTTTTTGTTTTGTTTTGTTTATAAATCAGTTTTCAGTAACATGCGCTGGTGATTCTTTCAAATGGAGCGTTCATTGTCTAAACGCACTCTTACTCAACCTTTGTGTGATACAAAAGCGTATGAATCGGGTCAAATCAATGTCTCCGCTATAATTATGACGGGATAGAGAATTCCTTTGAAGTTACAATGAAGTTGGTCTTGGATTTGGAGAAAAATATTCCGGCAAGACAGAGAGATCAGGACTGAATGTGTTGTGAGTCTTTTGATAAACATATTTTAATACGAAATATAAACAAGCCAGCGAAAACTTGTCAGATTTAAGATTTGATTTGATTAAGTTATCTTTGTAACGTACGGACGTACATCCCGCCAGATCCGAATTTCGTATAGGTTTTGGTCCTTTCTCAGCTTATCGTCACATATAGTTTCTTCCGAAAAATCGTTTGGCTCTTATATTCATACGATTTGTTTGATTTTCAGAACATTTATTTTCTGTATTCACCATAAATCAATACCAGATATCTTAAAAATAGGTTTTCCTGGTCAATTTTAAAATATCTACAATCAATTTGACATTTTTAGCAACCAATACTATATATATACTGCTTATAACAGCTTTGATTGCTGTTTGTGTTAAATTGAATGACCAATAACCCCGCTTTGAGAGTTATCGTTTAAATTGAATGAACATTAACAAATCTGATAACAAATAGTTTAAAACTGACCCGGAAAACCTATATTAAACATTGGCTTACATTCCCTTTTGCAGCGGCTTGAGTCGGGTAGTGAGAGTCTTAACATCAGGTCTCTCATCCTGGTTCTCTCGCCAGCATTCCTGCATCCCCGTAAGCATGCAGCTTGGACAGTCCTCCACCTCCATCACATTGGGTCGGAACGGTGTGTTGGGATCGAGTGGGTGGGTCACTTTATCGATGATTTCTGGTGGGGCCGAAATGTCACAAATCATTTAATGAATGAATGAATTTTGAATTGGTAGACTCTTGGTTGTGGGAGTATGCGGTGTAACATATTGAAAATACAAACATTACACAAATACAGAACTGTACAAAGTGTCTTTAACACATCGGCATCATAATGGAAAAGTGTTCAAAGTGTTATTGACAGAAGATAAACCATGATAATGCAACTTCGAGTAAAACATTAAGAAAAAAAAAAGAAGAAAAAGTGAAGAAAAAAGAATTTCGAAATAAAGGACAGCGTCTACGCGATAGGGGGAGTATTCCCTATTTTTCCAAGGTTTAAGGAGGCAAAATTTGTCTTTTAAAAACACATGATAGTTTGCTTCAACCTTTTTCCCAATGTTTTGTGTGAATAAATTGTATCACTATTATTGAAATGCAACCATAATGAAATACTTGAAGTTACACACAAATGTCAAGTCAAAGTAGCCCGAGACCGAACGAAATATTAGGGCATAATACAACGTGGTGTAAATGGCACCAATGATAATGAAAAAAAAAAAAAATACCAATACGATTCTCCTTCCCCTTACCTTTCGGTCCCAGGACGCATTTTCCGTAAGGACCCTGTCTCGTAGCCATTTCGTAGAGGATGATACCGAGCGAGTACATGTCACCCTTCTGAGTGCCCTCAGGTCGAGGTGCAGGGTCTCGGAGCAGCTCTGGTGCCCGCCAGAGAAGCTCTAGTCATGGTAACAAGAAAAAACCCACATTGATATAAGGACAAATTGCCAAATAAAGGACAAGTACTAAGTCCTTAATTTTCATATGTTTCTTCTTTATGAAAAGGAAAACCAATGCACGTATTAATGTAAAAAATAAAGTGTAAATTTATAATACAGAAAACAATTATTGTCCCATCATATCAACAGTAACGTACCGAAATATTTTCATCACAGTGTTCCAATAATAGTAGTCAGGAGGTTATGTATTATTTATCCATTTTCAAATATAAAAGTAGGTCAAAAGAGATCTGGATTGATATTAAGGGATATGTCATTGTACACTTAAACTTTTCTCAACTCTCGAGGTGCGAACCAGATGCAGCATGTGGCTCCCGAGCCTGAAACCAAAACTTCAATGCTCTTGTGGAGTTTTTATAAGATTGTAATCATCAGTTACTATGCCCTTCGGAGATGACTTTAAGCCATATGTTTTGTAACAGATAGATAAATTTTAATGAAATGTATTATAAACTTCGTGGCCATTCAGGCAACCTACTTTCGTATTTTGCGTGCTCGCCAATATCAGGCGTGTTGCCTCCACTCCTAAACTGATGCAATCCAAAGTCGGTAATCTTCAAGACCCAACGACTGTCAACCACAAGATTGCTGGATTTAAGGTTGCCGTGCGAGTGCGTTTCACTGGCGTGGAGGCAGCTAAGACCCTGTGAAAGGATAGAGCAATATTTCATTTTCAAAATTAAAATAGACAAGAGCTTTATATTCGTTGGTCTTTATAAGCTTAAGATCATGTTACTTTCTGTTCGTGACATTGCAACGGGCCATTAATAAAATATATTAACTGAGCGAGCGAAATTGTTGTTGTGGTCATGTGATTGAATTGTGGAAGAAATTGTCACAAAGGTTGATAACAATTTATCTAAGAATCGTTGTAGGTTTCGAGTTTTTGGAATCAACAAAATTATAAGAAATTAACACCATTCTGTTGAGAGTAACACAAAATTAACTCGAAAACGTATTTTGCAATTTCTGCATACAATTTATTTTGTTACAAAATAAATAAATAAACACTCTCGGATGATCTATTTATATCCACAAAATCTTTAGATTAAATTTTCATTAAAAAAGAAGAAATATTAAAAAGGTGTTTCAACAAACTTACTTTTAATATGTCTCCGATTAATGACGCAATGAACATGCTATCAAGTTTAACCTCATCATTCTCCAATATATCCTGTCGAATGAAAAAAAGAAAGATGAAATTCAATATTAGACCAATATAGTTCCATTTACTTTGAATGTTACACAAAATCATGTTAACAACTGTCATAGGATAAAAGTGCAAATAAATAATTGTTCAAATTCATATGTGTGAAAGATAATTTTATCACGGTGTTGTAACTTAAACTATATGAAACACACACAAACTGAGAAGCATAATTATGACAAACACATACATCTAATAAAGGATCATATTTTGTTAACATCAAGTTTTTATTTCATGACGTAAATTATGGACTGAATGAAATATACATCGAATTAATTCAAATTGTTTCAGAAAAGGATGCCCCCTTATGTATTTTTTTGGTGTGAGATACAACCGGTTTTCATTTCTTCAGAGGATAATACTATTCTTCGGTTACCTGCAAACTTCCTTTGGGGCAATACTCGGTAATGGTGCATATGTTTGGCGGATCTACACAGGCGCCAATGAACTGGTTTAGGTGTGGATGTCGTAGGTCTCTCATCTGAAAAAAAGAGAATTTGTTTGTAAGTTATATACATATTAAACTCGACTGTTCGGCATATAGGTTATATGTATCTACCTGATCATGGTCAGGGATGGTATACTTCTTTAAAGGACGTCCTTAGAAGGGAACTTTATGAAATATCAGAATCTTAGTTTATACTGCCTTAATAAATCATCATATCTCTTGTAATTATTAAACAAATGAAATAGATTAAAGAAATATAGCAAATTCCATAGAAGACATTAAAATAAGAAATGCATTTGTCACTCCAGTGAGTTCGACTTCAAACTGACTACGACAGGGCTAGAGGAGAAGCCGTAACTGCCACTGCCGTTGCGGCGTTGCGGTGACTCGTGATATGACTTGCCTTTTCATCGTCATCAAACACCCGACAAAGTTTCCAGGAGAAATAGACAGCGAGAGCCTAAACTTGCCATGGCGCTGTAATATCACCTTTTGGTCGGGGTAGTTACGGTCTCAATGGTATAACCAAGGCGCAACATGAAGATAAAAAGATTGGCGACTTACAATTTTGAGTTCCTTCCGAACCGATCTGGTTAGGTCCACATGTCTCTTGTGGATCTTTTTAATGGCTACCAGCATGTTCTTGTAGGTGCCCACTTCTGTGAAGATCTGACATCTATAGGGATCAACAGAATTTTTGCTGTCTGTCGTCATCAAACTCAGCTGTAAAACGATATAAATGAATAAAATGTAATGCTCATTTTTACTACTACTACTTTGAAATGTAAGAGGGATATGTAAAGCGCTTACAACTTAAAATAGTATGATGTTAAGGCGATTAAAAAATTGTTTTTTATTACCGCTTTAGTATTGGGTGCCATATGGCGCTCTTGCATTTCAAAGACTTCATTTCTACCATGTAGGTCTACTTAGTTAAATATCTGGGTCGCATGTGGCAACTGCACATTGAAGTCCTGTCGAAATGACGTTTTGAATTGATCAGGGTTTGAACAATGTACCTTGGCTCATAACTACGTCCACTACGGGAAAAGTGTATAGGCTGGTATTCTCGAAGGGTGACTACAGTTAGTAGGCCTACTGAATACGTCACCCTATTGTTCAAGACAATAGCAAGGCCTACTAAATACGTATTTACGAATGATGGTATCTCACATCGCGGAGACGTCTCCGCGACGGATAAAAAGTATTCGAGACGACTCCGATACTTTATTCCGTCGCGGAGACGTCTCCGCGACAATCTTTAAAAACTGTCTCAAAGCAGTTTCAAAGAACCGTCTCAAAGTAGTTACCGCGACAAGTTTCAAAACGGTCTCCAAGTAGTTTCAAAACCGTTTCAAAGTAGTCCAAAATCCGTCTCAAAGTAGTTTCAAAATAGTTTCCGCGAAATGAGATACAACCCTTAGCCTGCTAATTTTATTCGTCCTTCGAGAATACCGGACTATGTATTTAAGTTTCTTTATACAGTCACACACATTGTTAGAGCCCAAAATAATGGTCAATTGGGTACATTAATATACAGATATATGAGAAATTCTCCTGCTGGTTTAATGTCGTTCGCTCTCGTGTGACTGGATTGTCATGCGACATCGAATATCCTGACACCCTCATGCGTCCTTCAGATGACAGCTTTTCTGATTTGTGGAGCATGTCCTGATTTACACGAATGTCTTTCAGAAGCATGAATGTTGAATTAATGTTCAGTGTTATTGATTGTAGGCCTCGGGAGATAGACGAAATGTATACGCTACAGTCTCTGAGGGAAGTCATGAAAAACGTTGCAAAGTGAGCAATTCTGAATCATCCGAAAATCACTTATGGTGAAGTCGTGATACTTCTTGAAAGCACTCATGAGGCCCCTTGACTTTCTGAATCTTCCGGTTTCCATCCGTATTTCAATCCGTCTTGCCAAGAGATCACTGAGCTACTCGTTTCTATACTATGTGGATGACTAATGTAACCAATGATGAATATATTGTGGCTTCATTTAGTACATGCTCTACATTATAACTTGAGGACGTTTATTTTCACGATTGTAATCATAATCAATTCAATTAGTATACCGTTCTAAAGCTTCGGCATTCATGATAATGACCACATGTAGCCATAATTGCAAGACTGAATGTAGGCACAATCAACAGTAAAACAAACAGACTAGCAATAAATCTCCCTCTGTGGACAAATCCTCTTTTTTTTCAGGAATTTGCATCAGCATTTTTAAATAGCATTATCATCTTGCGGAATATAGTTAAGATTCAGTTTAAGGCGAGGAATATGTTGCCCACTGACAAAAATACTGAAAAACATCCGAGGGAAATATGTCCACGCGGGCGAATTCCGCGACCAGACGATTTCCGCTCCGACACAGGTGTCGTGATTCTGGGTCGAGAGGGGTTAACTTTAATAAATGCATTATTTTCTTCTGCAAATGATACCTCATTTACTATCATTGCTATAAATACTTTTATTTTTAATGCAGCGGCCAGTTGACTGTCCCGTCCGTGTAATTTAGATAACATTTGAAAAAAAAAAAAAAAAAAAAAAAAAAAAAAAAAAGATGAATAAATAAAATATATCTACCTTGCTAATCGCTGATATAGTAGATCCGTTATGCCTTTTAGTCTGAATGTCAGAATAATCAATCTTCCAAAGCAGACTCGCAAGCTCTTGTTCATATTTCCAATTTCTAGGGAAAATAAAGAAGAAGAATTTGTTAATCTCATGTTACATATTAAAAAGTCTTTAATATTCCAATGATGTAAATAATATTAATAATATACACTAGTCTGTAATGCCCTTTTCATATTGGTTACAAAGTACTGATATTATTACCAGGCTTTAGGCGAGCTAATATGTACCATGTACAGTCTGTGTCAAAAAAATGGTACAGTCGGGGAAAAAAAAATCATTTAGGTGTGAAATCTTTTCATATAATGTGTGTTTCTAGTACCAAATTAAAGCCAAAAGATTTTTCTTGCTGATGCGCTTTGTCTTGTATAATTTGCTTTCGTAAAACAAAAGTTATGCGAAGTTTTGTGCGACGAGGAACAAATCGAAATTACGCACTTCTATTGTTCTGGAGCGCTGAATTCACGGTCATTATGCGAAATCGTACACAAAGGCATGGGACGGCGTGCGAAAAATGGATTTTTCTTGATTGTAGAAAATTAGTCATATCTCAAAAAATACTGCACCAAATGTGATGAAAAAAATTGCAGAAGAAAGAGTGATATTCCTGCTTTATGAAAATAACAAACAATACCACGTTGATATTAACCTTCACACTATAAAAAAAATGTTTTCCAACTGTACCATTTTATTTGACACAGACTGTATATTGATAAAGTGCGCAACAGAGCTAAATTTGGATTAACCCCCACCTTAGAGTTTATAAGCAGATAAAAATTACCTTTTAACGAAGATAAAAATGAAAGGGCTGATATCAGTCATTTTAAACGTTGAAATAGACATGCATGTTGTTATATTAAAATAAATACCTTAAACGTTGATGAAAAAAGAAGGGGGATTTAAAATTCTCAATAAGGATGAATAAAGTTATGTTAGGGAGCCTTGATACTTACACATTCACACACAAAAAAGAGAAAAATACGCAAAGTAAAATAATGACCCCGTAAATAAAGGACGACTCTTTGCGAGATGTTTTATTCTATTTTTTTTAACGAAATGCAAAAGAAAATACAATTACAAGACATAAAAAAACCTCAACAAAACAAACACACAACAAACAAACAAGCAAAGGAATCAAACTAAAGCAAGATTCATCACGAATTCGGTTTACCTGTAAACGGCGATTGCGACGATGAGGATGATGAGTAGAAGACCACCTACGACTCCGGCAACGATCTCGACAATTGGTCTGTAAGGTGTGTCGCAGAACTCCCCGTAGAAGCCGCACTTGGGAACAGCAAGGGGTACATTGCCGCTGATCCACGGGATGAATGTTCCGTTGATCGGTTCGTACACCTAGAATAAACAATTTTGGAAAGCATTTTTTTTTTTATTCTTGGAATTTCATATTAATTTTCAACATAAGAAGGAAGATATAAGAATTTTCTAAGATAATATATATATATTTTTTTTTACAATACTATGAACAAAGTTTTTGATGTTTTGAATAGGACTATGAACAATGTTATTTTTTTTCTTCAAACGCTAATTATAGAACCCGTTATCTCAAAATAAGACCCAAGTCGCTGATCAATAATCTGCGAAAATCGGCGGAATAGTAAAAACGTTATTGGCTCATACTTACCCACTGGAAAGAAGTTCCGTTACCAAGGCATGATCGTTCTACAGCCTGCAAGGAAAATCATTGGATATATGAGAAAGCTAGGATTGCACACTATTAACATAATGAATTATTTTGTTAATCTATGAGACATTGACAAGCAAGAATCAACTTCGATTTCTGGTATCATAATGCCTGAAATAAGATCTTTATCATTCTTTTCATTTTCAAAATAATAATCGCAGTGTTCATTTTGAACAAGTATTCTGTGTAAACTATGCAATATACAAAAACTAATGCTGGTGTCATATTCTTAAATTGAGTATCCTTTATACTATTTATCTATACTTAACAGCACTTTTGGTATTTTGGGACATGTGGTACTAGTATTATACATAAGAAACTGACATTCTTAGAATTGCATATATTATTAATATCGATCAAAATATATAGGTAATACAAAAAACAAATTTGGATGATTTTACGATATTTCATCTTTATCTTAGTTAGATATGAACGTTGTATGTATCTCTTGAGCGCAGTCGGAAAAAAATAAAACAATAGAACAAACTGGAGAGATTAGGCTGCAAATCTTTTCAAAGGAAACTAAAAGCTAAAGACTTTACCGGTGTACTATTTGTGATTTTAATGGTGGCAACCGGATGCATGATGTAACCAAACGTATGGTTAACGTCATCCAACATCTTCAAAGCGATGACGGTTATATCAGCATAGGCATCGCCACGTGCGTCAATATACTTGGCTCGTCCAGTTATGCCTGTGTGAAAAAGGTATATTCGGATAGAACATTATCGAAAAATCAAAATATATTATCATCCATCAACTAATTGATATTCATATCAACATGCCCCAAGATGTCATATCACTGACCAATCACTGACCCCTTAAAAATAAACTTGTCCAATCTTCTTAATTGCATTGTAACCACCATCCGCATTCGAACATGCACCTCCTGCAAGAATTCCCTAGGACCAAGTACCAAGTATCGCTAATCGTTTTCAATCTTACATGACAATTAATCTATTACATGATAATATAAATACCACCTATGCTCAATATCAAAGGGGAGAAAAGACTACATAAAATTTATGTAATTATCGAAATTTTGGGGTATATAATTATTGGGAGGCGAGCTTCAGGTTTGGCTTTGAATAAAGGACACGTGACTTTATGAAGGACATTTCAACTGAAAGTATTAAATTATAGCCACATACGAGTTGTTAATGACGGAATTGATGGTGAAAACTACTTGAATGTTGGAGGTTAAAATTTATTAGATTTGAAACATGTCAAGGTTTAAGCAAAGTTGAGCTCTTTTCCGCCATATTAAGCGCTGGCTTATGATCCTGATAGTGTGGTTGAAACTAAAAAGAATTCAAAATGGTTCTCGAGGTAGAGCATCATGAGTGGTGTCTTTAGACGTTTAACCTCCCATGTGCGGGATTTAGAGTTAGATTACGACCCGAGTAATGTGGTTGAAATCCCTGAATCCTAAAAGTTTAATAATCTCTAAACCGTCATCTTCTGCCGGATTAAGACACTTTCAAATTGGTAGAAACTTAAACTTACTGGCGTGTTTTCTACATAATATTCTCTTCATTATTTCTGTTCCGTTCCTGATGTCATATCCCTCTGCCAAAGTCTCGTTCAGCGCTGGTGCGTATACGTTGTAAACGTTGTCGTAAAGGTAGGACGCTTCGATAGGGATCTGTTCAACAAGACAAGAAGAGAATACGATTGGAACGTGAGTTAAGGACAAAATTACGAACGACTGGTGATCAGTTCTCGTGCTAATTGATTGTGATTGTGATTAGTATAGCACCCAAGAACGTGTTCCAGTCGTTCGTAAAGTCATTCGAAACTTTATGAACGACTCTGTGGAACACTACCCAGGAAGAGGAAAATGGATAAGGCGAACATAGGCCTATACATGGGGAAGAAAAGGTGGAGAGATTAAGATTAGATGAGAAGAAGAAAAAGTAGATGGATGAGGAGAGGAGAGGAGAGGAAGGAAGTATAGAGTAAATAAATAAGATGTGCAATATAAAGTAGAGGAGAAGGAAGAAAATTGGAAAGGTGAAGAATAGTTAATAATGGGCAGGGGAAAATGAATATGAAAAGAGTCATTACCTTTATACTACAACAGGTCATTCAAATTTATCTTTTTATATTCTTACAAAGAAACTCACTTACCATAAAATAAAGAGGAAAACAAAAGTTCGACAGCCGTAGCCCTCTACCCCCCCCTAAAAATTATTTCACTTAAACTATATTTAACCACTTGTGGCGCCTAAATCTTTCAGATATTCAATCAAGAACCGTATCAAATCATTTCTTCGTCCGATCCTAATAATTCACCCTTTTCTCGCTCGAGCAGAATCATTCGAGAAGATCATCTCACAATTTTCTCGAAGATCGCTGTCCCCAACGAGGGCAAAGCCGAGACGCCAGACATGCTAAATATCCTGATTGTTAAGGTTTAAGTAACCCCTCGACGAGTTTATCAAATTGTAAAGAAGATGGAAAAAGTAAGGCATAGATGGAATAATCTGAATATCAATGACTGTGACCGAAGCCTTTTCGGGTAAAGCGAAAACGGGACCGGGCGTAAAAGGGCATGGCGCTATTATTATAGGTTCATGCCCACAACATATTACATGCTCAAATACAACTGTCTTCAATTAGGCAGGGATGATTTGGTAAATTATACAATTGTATTCATTTTCGTTTGTAGATCGTCAAGAGATTAAACTTGAAGAAGTCTCTGAGTTTGATATTTTGACAATGAACAGAGTCAAATATATAAATAGATAGCAAGATTTTCTTATAAAAAACCTAAACATTACAAGCTTTTGTGACCTGTGAACGACTCTCGTTTTTCTTTCTTTTTCTCTCCATTTCACCTCATGTTTCAATATTTTAACACCGTTCCATATAACACGCATTAAGAATTTAGCAAAACCCTTTACAACGATGCTTTAAAATAACGCTACCGATAACTTTAAATTATTAATAAGAATCTGTAAGAGTGGGAGAGTTGAACATCGTATTTTTCTTTGCTTTTTTTTCTTTCACTTTCGCATATAGCCATGATCAAATACTTTAAAAGTGCCATATAATCATTATTGTTTATATTTGCATTATTTTGTTCACTATCTATATGTCTTAATCGGTTTCTGCCAGGATCGAAAGCTGAGGATTATTTTGATCCAGTATTATTATAATAAAATTGTTATAAACGTGTTAGTTAGATAAAAGAAAGGACTATTCAATTAAACTGATTCAGGTGCATAAATCACACGGACTTTATATTTGATTTTATAGTATGATTGAGATACGACATGCGGAAGTAATAGATTGCAAATAGTCGTATGGGTACCGGATGATTTTCATTTATCACGGCAGCCGGTTTTACAACGTTCTAGAAAACAGGGGTATCGGGGTTTTCAATTACTTCTAATTATAGAAGCACCCTGGAAGGCAAATGGTGATATATCAAATTACTCCAACACAGTCATAGCACATTAATCACAATATCTTTTCTTGAGCAAGGGCAAGAATGGGAAATAGGTGAATCTTCCCTTCTGGCGAATACTTGACCGATTTTCTTATGTAGGACGGAGCGTTTTGTTTTTCTATATTACATTTGTAATTCAAACCAAACACCATTTATCTCAAAAAATAATTAAAACAGATTGAAGCCTCCCGATGAGGCTCTAGTGCGTATTAAGGTTATCAACAAACATAATTATACCGTTCTCATTTTTCTATTTGGATTTTTGTCTTTTAAAAAGGAAATCGATTTTTGAGTGTCGCGGTGGTAAAAATTCATTCGTTCACCACCAAATAAACACCAAATATTACATTGTTTCAACCTCAGCTCCCACGTATAAAAACCCCTCCCAAAAAGTTTGGCAAATGGAATTTGGGCCATGATAACTTTTCAGGTACGCTTTAGTTATTCCTGATATTCATAGCATTGGAAAGATAATTTATTCCCCCTTTTATTGATATCCATTTGTAATGATTTGCTCATGCTTCAGTGCACCAAATATCAGAATATGGAATATGTAAAAAGTCAAATGTTGCAAATGCATTTATCAAAGTGAAGTTCCGCCACTCGACTTTAGGCCCTGATAACTCTTTGGAGTATTTTCTAATTTTTTATTGAATTTTATACCATTGTCAAGTAAATTTATTCCTCTTTTAATGACACCCTAATTGTACGAGAGTGTTGTTCTTGCATGCAAAGAACACCTGAATGTTAGGACAAGTCAGAAGTTAAATGTTGCAAATTGAATTGCCTATTGTCAGTATTACTGTCTGTGGCCAGCAAATAACAATGATTTCGCAATTTTTCACTTTTTACTTTGCATTATATTCCTGAAGTTAGTGCATTCAAACATGATGTTACTATTGCAAATAGGGCATCAATAAAAAGAGGATAAATTAACCTTTTAATGCTATGAAAATTGATAATGATAAAAACCCACATTAAAATTTTATCAAGTAAGTGTTACAGAAATTTAAACCGAAAAAATTATCTTCAGGATTTGTGACCCAGCCATGACATCACCATGACAAATAAGGTATAATCAAGAGAGGAATAAATTAACTTGACAATAGTATAGAATTCAATAAAAATTAGAAAATATCCCAAAGTTATCGGACCTAGATCAAGTTGCGGAACTTCAATGTGATCAATAAAAGTGCATTTACACATTTGAATTTTTACTTTTCTCCATATTTTGATATTCTGTGCATTGAAGCATGACAAAAATCATTACAAATAGGATATCATAAAAGGGGAATAAATTATCTTTCCAATGCTATGAATATAAGGAATAACTAAAGTGAACCTGAAAGTTATCATGGCCCCAAGTCCATTTGCGAAACTTTTTGGGAGGGTTTTATATTTTGATACACCCTCACAGCGTTTGTGATGAATACTCGGTTTACGGGACACGATGAAAATATATATGAATACTGATTTCATAGTCTGGCGAGACAAAAACAAGTTCCGCCTTCCAATAGCAAACACAAATTGTATTATGGGTTACACCCATTTCTTGAGATGAAACATAAATGAACAAGCATGTCTCTCAGACATATTTGTCTGAAATAGTACTCATAATGTACTATTTTTCTGAAGCAAAAAAACAAAAACACAAAAACAAAACAAAACACACCCACAACCACACACACACACACACACACACAACCACACACATACACACACACAAAAAACTGCATTTGAGTTGGTGTACAAAGTTTTAGATCGACCATGAGTATTCATAGGATCGACAAATGTGTAGGCATTGTTGATAGGAAAAGAAGGACGTAGTATTTTTTCCCCATTGCAAATTGGCTCACGAAGTCTCACATCAAACAATGAATGAGTGATCAGGAACGATGTGACACAGTTTCTAAAGTCTAAGTGTTAAATCATCATGAGATAGGTAGTTTGATATACTGAACGAATATACGTTGCTCTTTATGTGAAAATGAATCGATTTCAAATAACTGATACATTGAATACGAGGTTTGAAAGCTGATTACACCTGTTTTTCTGGTAGCACTGTATACATTAAAAATCTATTGGGGGAGGGGGGGGGGGTGGATGGCACAAACCGAGAACATCAAATAAGAAATGACTTACCCTGCAGGGGTGACATCTTCTCCAAGTCAAAATTGAAAGGTTCATTTCCGAAAGTCTATTAAACGCCCTCGTTTGAAATCTTCATAGCTTGGGTCAGTTTGCGGTGAAAGGAAGAGCGCCAACAACGTTCGGTAGTACATCATACTCTCCTAGATGGTTTACGTGAGTATGGAGTCTGAATAATTAAAAAAAAAAAAGAAAAAAAAAAAAAATGGAAGGATTAAGAAACAAATCCATATAGAGTAGTTTCTGTGACGTACAAGTCCATGTTGGTGGCAAACAAAAAAAAAGTGCGGTGCACCAGACCGTAAACAATGATTTCTCACGGTTTGATGGAAATGTTTCTATTGTTTACACCACACATAGATGAATGATGACGTCACTGGGAAGCTCTACAATATAAGAATCGGTCATCTTTCTGCATCTGCCAACAAACGTACTCTGTTGAACCTAGGCTCGAGTCTTCGGGTGGTGACGTTCTGAAGGAAAGATCCTATTAGAGTTTTAATGAAGAGACTAATTAGAAGGGAAAAAATATCATAGAGACTTGCCACAGTTGTTTGTATGTGTCCAAATTCTTAACTAACACATTTTCAAAATATTATTGCTGTCCATTTATCTTTCTGACATCCAACACAATATAAAACAATTTCCCTCTACGAAGTTACCGTCTCCATTTAAAGATGAGACCGTTTGGTCAAAGGTGTAATGCTTATTCATAATTTATATTGTATCATCAAAAACGTTATCAGTGGCGGATACCAGGATTAAGAATAGAGGGAGGGGCGGCCGAATTTCGAGTTTAGTATGTACAGTCAGTGAGTATTTCAAATTTTATGGGGGTAGCTGTGCCCTCTGGTCCGCCCTGATAATTCCCCGCAATCCTCAAAACTTTTCAATCGATTCGTTAATGTAATTCAATTTAAACAATACCTCGTGGAGCGGAGCTATCTCTCAATTGAATTAACATTTAGATTTTTAATCGCGATAGCGACGAAGTGCTTGCAAGAAAGTCAAATTGATCGAGATAGTTTAAACTTGACCGGGAAACCATATTATCAATATTGATAATACCGTACCTCCTGGAAGAGATGAAGTTGTTTAAGTCCCAATTCTCTTGATTTGCCCAAGATTACCATATACTCGCCGTTCTCTTAGAAGACCATGAGGCATCATCTCACTCAGAGCTCGTACACCTCCCACTGTTCCCGATAATATGTAGACTTAAAAAGAATAGAAAAAGAATATATAACTATTAATTATTAGATACATCGTTGATGGCTTTTAGAGAAAGAGAGATTGAGAAAAGGTGCACAAAAGAAATTAAATGACAATAAGAAAACTAATTCAACTGTACGAATGAGTCTCTATAACTACCAGTCTTTTATATTTCAATTGATTTACAACGGAAAATTAAATCGAAATAATAATCATTCACATGTCAAATCATTTTGTAGATATTTGTAAATTCTATTATTCAAGTTAAGGTGCTGATGTTCAAATGTTAATATGATTGCTATGGAAATAAAGTAGAGTTAAAAGTTGAAAAATAGTAAATACAAGCTATTATCTTAAATTCTGTGCAAATCATAAATCACATTCGTGAGAATGGCATCGTTTCAAAAATTGACACGGCGAGAAGCATCGATCATTATTTCACTCATAATGACTATTATTGACATTATTGTGCAAGAATATGTACATTTTATTTCTAATTCATTTATTTGACACCAAAATGTCTGTTCCATCCTATATGTGATATATGTTTAATAGAAACAGCAATCGGTCCAAAGTTCGGTTTTGTTGTCTAGGTGATTTAGTGATTGACCCTCCTTTACTCGGAGGTTTTCAGGTCGATGCGGTTCGGTTCCGAATTTCCGATTTTTATGCTGACATGTACACAGAGATAATTTCTTAGACACCTGAGAATCTGTCGAATCAAAAACAACTTGCCAAAAAGAGAAACAAAGTGGTATTGATATGAGGTGGCCAACGGCGTTGCTCCGATTCGGCTTATGGAGTGTAGGTGAATGCTTTTTTTTCTTCTCTGACATCTAATCAGGATGGTCTCCTCGAAACATTACTTTGGCCTTGGGACAAGTGACATACAGAACAAAGGGTAAAATGATAGTTTACTGGCGGCCAGTCTGGAATTACACACACAATGTATACCTGCGCGATAATAACAGAAAATGGACCTGTAGCATGTGAGATATTCATTATGTGTCTGAGTGGTTGAAGTGGGGTAAGAGCAATTCTCTTTATAAAAGAAGAAAAAGTCTGCTGTCGTAGTAAAAGTGTCGGGCGCAGTCTCCGCCGGTACAAAATGCAATTAATTAGGGTGTATGTGCAGCTGCCCTGCCAGCTATCTGCATCATCCAAACATGACTCGTGATAGCACCCAGGTTCGAATACCACGTCCAAAGCCCAACCACCACCAAGAGGTTGGTCTGATGCTGAGTCAGCTCTCTGGATAGCCTAAATACACACATCAGACCAAAATCTTACTCGAAAGACGTATTTCGATGTTCACCTTGATGTTAAATTTTCCCAGATGCAAGTTATCATTTGCACTCCTGCTAAAGCCCAACCACCAACCAACGAATCAACCAATTCTATTATACAACGTGGCTGCATGCGAAGTCACACTGACCAGATTGACATCATATTGTGAACTAACATTTCAAGAGATTAATGTTACAAAACTAACTGAATAAATAATCATATATATTACCGGATAAATTGTCATCAATATTTTTTGGCAGTGTAATTAGGATCGAAGGCACATTGTTCATTTAGATAATGACTATCACTCCAGCTTATGCGGCGGTCACACTCATCGTAGGCTACGGGGCACGGCATCGTGTGCGTTATGTCAATGCACAGTTGGTCAATCTGCGAATCT
>CALNVZ010003430.1:19324626-19339180 GCA_940671915.1 Paracentrotus lividus | reverse complement strand
TTATCTTAATTCTGTGACAATCATAAATCACATTAGTCGGGAGATGGACAATAGTTTTCAAAATTGACAGCGTCCTGCGACGAACATCGATCACTTACTCTCCTACTCAATAATGGACTATTATTTCGACATATATTGCTGCCATAGCATATGTATCTGCACGCGCTTCTTATTTCTAAGCTCTCACTCCCTTCTTACTTTGACACACACACCAATGTCGTTTTCCCCATCCTATCGTATCCCCCTGCTGATCTCCCTCCCCGTGCTTCAAATCCCAGACCCCCCCAACAATCAATCGGTCGCAAAGCTTTTCGGTTTGCTTTATGCGCCCCTCAGGCGCCCCCGCTGACTCCTAATCCTGATTGACCCCTCCCCCATTTTTATCCCGCACTCTCGACCCGCTCCACCAAGCACGCCGTACGTTTTTTTCGGGCCGTCACGCTTTTTCTTGCGGCGAGCAGCGCTACCGCAGTCGCCTACCGGCATCTTCTTCTGAACAACGTGGAGCGGAAGTGCGTCAACGCGCGACGGCTGCGAGTAGGTCAAGCACGGACTGCGCCAAGGTGTAAGATACGGGCTGGTACATGGTGCATGTAAGGTGTAATGTGGCGCGGGGTTGTGTGGCATCGCACGTTTGCGGACGTGTGTACAGTGAGCTGTAAGGTGCATTGTAACACGTACGATCTCCGTGCGTTTGAATCGTTAGTCGGTACGGAGGCCGTGGCTTACAAGTTGCAAGCCTCACGTACGGTTGTTCAGTACTCAGGCGTGCGCATTGTTCGGTATAGTGCGTTGCAAGTTTGGCGATGAAACGTAGTTTTGATGCTCGATATTTGTGGCTTAAATAGATGTATATGATTTTGTGTTATCGTATTTATATTTATTGATTTAGATTAATTATTATATTATATAGTTATGATACATATCAGTATATCATAATGGCAAACTGATATACTAAACTATACCCATCACACAGTATTCTGCATACTATATGCTGATAACCATGCTGCTTTTTTTTTTCTTTTTTAAGCAACATGTTTGACATTTTGTTTGGTATTTATGAATGAAAGTTTTGTTTTTTTCAATGGCAATAGTTAAAACCGGAACAGACGCATCGGTCTATAGAGAAGAAAGATTCTTTTTTTACGTGGCGTTGTATTGGAAGAATGTGCATCAAAAATATTGATTATGCACAAAACCTAATGTTGTATTAAACCGTGTTTTTGCATGTAAGACTCAATTTAGTACGGCTAAAACAAATTTTATCTTCTTTGAGTGTTTGTTGTGGTTGTTGTTTTTGTTTCTTTTTACTTTGACAGTTTTATGGTACATTTTGGCGAGTCTTTCATTTCATTTGTATAAGCGAAACATCAAAACAAGTTTCGAAGAAACTTTACAACTTTGTATCATGTTTTGTTCACGAAATCTATTGCTAAGTAGAACTGACGCCCAAGGTAAAAAAAAGAAGAAAACAAGAAAGAACTTTTGGAGATGGAATTTATTCAGTAAAAAGTTTATAAGCAACTCGTAAAACTGAAATATTTGTTCATGTTTATGGTTTATTTCGAATGCTGTTGAAATGTTTACGCTTTTTGTGGCAAATTAACTATTGGGATAAGTTAACTTTGTTTTTATCGATGCTGTGGACATGCGTCATCATTATCAAATTGCAAATAAAAATAGGAGGTCACCAAGGGGGGAACAGTCTTCATGCGATGGTAGCTCGGATGAATACGTGCCAAATGACAGCAGTCATGTAGTCATTATCCAGCAAAATGTAATACAAATTTTAGCGCCCCCCAAAAAAAAAAATAGATTGTTGTTGTAAACTACAACAATTAATTAGTTATAAATTGACTATGATTTGGTGGAATAAGTTTGCATCATAACAGTAATTGCAATTACAGGGACTAAATTTGTCTTTGTCAAACGTTAAAATTAAATTTCATCTGTTGGTGGTGCCTGTGTGCCGTATACTGCTATGTCTTTGTGTAAACATTTTTTACTCGAGAAGTAGATGCAAACATGTTTTAAGTTTTCATTTATTATAATGCCGGACCATTTTAATTTGGGGGCGTTTGTTCTTTTTAAGAAATATTGTTAAGTCATCTGCTTTCTCATGTTTGAAGATTTCTCTTATTTGCAGGCATAAAATAGTCGATAATATTCAGGCCTTCAATGACATGTAATTCAATAAAGACTGCATAAAAAAAAAAATAAATAAATAAATAAATTTTAAAATGCAATGCTAGCAATACATTTTGACAGGCTGAGGGGATTCTGTTGGCTATTGAGACATTGGCAGTATATTTCAACATGTCATACACACATGATTATCATAATTTTATATAATACATATCTAGTATATTTTTTATTTATATCATAATATTGACATACGAAACGTACGTCGGCTCGCAGTAGAAATCAGTGGCGCACAAACGCGGTCGGTTGCACCTTGCTTAAGTCGTACGGATCCACGCGAGTTCTGGCGTGCTCACAAGCAGTTGAAATGAGCAAGAGCAGAAAGTAACCGTGGGCAACCGGCACTTAGTCCGCGTGCGCAGGCACGCAGTTGCCAAGTGCGCGCGTCGGTACAGTAAGTGACTGCCGCAATATCTAAACAAGACTTACGGCAGTCGGCGCGTTGTGCGTACTTGGCAGTGCGGAGGGCGGCGTGGCGCGCACGTGGCGGCAAATCCGTAGCTCGAACGTAGCCTGCGCACGCAGCAAAAGTTCCTCCTGCAGCTATAAATTCTTTCTGCGTCGTGGTCTTGCGCACATCAAAAAGTTCGTACCGGAGTCGGTATTCCAACGTACGTGGACGTACGATTTGTTCGAAATTTTTGCCCACGTTTTGGCACTGTAGACAGCACAACGCACGTGCAAGTACGCACGATATGTGGACCGAAGGCATTACTTCGGAGGTTTTCAGGTCGATGCGGTTGGGGCGTTCCGAATTTCCGATTTTTATATGCTGAAGCATGTGACAGAGATAATTTCTTAAGACACTGAGAATGTGTCGAATGCAAAAAGCAACTTGGCCCAGCAACAAAGAAAACATAAGTGCGTATTGGTAATATGAGCTGGCCACGGCGTTGCTCAGTTCGGCTTTATCGGAGTGTTAGTGAATCGCTTTTTTCTTCTCTGACGATCTATACGGATGGTCTTGCTTCGGAAAATTGACTTTTGGCCTTGGAAAGTGAATAGCAGAACAAAGGGTAATCATGATATGTTTTCTGGCGGTCCACGTCTGGAATTACAGCACCACAGTGTATACCTGTTTGCGATATCATAAGCAGAAAATGGACGGCTTGGTAGCATGTTGAGATATTCGATTATGTGTTCTGTAGGTTGTTGAAGGTGGGGTAAAGAGCATTCATTTTATAGAACGACAGAAACGTCCGGCGTGTGTACGTAAAGTGTACGGGCGCAGTCTCTCGGCGGCCGGGGTAGCAGAAAAGCAATTTAATTAGGAGTGTTATGCGTGCCTGGCAGCTATCTGCATGCATCGCTGTACAAACTGACTCTGAATTGAGCACCCAAGAGGGTTCGGAATCCCGCGTCAGAAGCCAACCAACAAATTTAAGAAAGTGTGGTCCCTGAGATGCTCGGGATGTCAGATCCTGGCCTCAGGCCTACAAAAACACACATCAGACAAAATTCTTTAGCTCAAAAGACGTATTTCGAAATTGTTTCAGCCTGATGTAAATTTTCCCAGATGCAAGTTATTATTTACACGTCTGGCTAAGCCCAACCAAGCAAGAATCAACCAATTCTATGTTGAGTACATCAAACGTAGGCTGGCAATGCCGGCGAGAGTCACACTGAGCAGCATTGACATCTATTATTGTGTAACTAATCATTTCACAGAGATTAATGTTACAAAAGTAAGCTGAATAAATATCATATATTTTACTCGGATAATTGTCAATCAATATATTTTTGGCGTGTAATTAGGGATGTCGAAGGCACATTGTTCATCTTAGATAATGATCTATTCACTGCCAGCTTATGCGGCGGATCACAACCATACGTAGGCTACTGGGGCAGCGTGCCATCAGCGTAGCCTGCCGTTTGCATGTAGCAATGGCAACGAGACAGGTCTGGGTCAATCTCTACGATTCCTTGCGTTTCTTAGTAACGGGTATTGTAAAAACTTCCTGCACTGTACACTGCAACGTGGCCTGGCGAGGTACCTACTTCCGCTGCACGAACTTTCTACGAAATGCCAGTCGTATGGAGTTGGGCACGTCGATGGTACGTGAGCGAGGTTGTGACCGGGCCGCATTTAACTCACTTGGCTATGGACCACGTAATATTAGTGCTGGGGCGTTTGTACATGTGCGGCTGGAACTTAATATTACGATGCTCATGCTATTGTTGAGCGTTTGTTGTTTTGAAGGGCAGCAGGTCAAGTGGATTATGAAAGCCCCTTTTACAATTGTGGTGCGACTGCTTTCGCCGTTTGCGATTGTGTGCAAGCATATATTGTTTTGTTTTGTATGTTCATTATTGTGTTCATGGTCAATACATCAAATCAAATTATACATTTACATATTGTTGACTGCCAACATTGATCGCGAAACGATCGGCAAGAGCAATTGTGAAAGCCCTTACACAAGAGTGACAAAACCAAATAACTATTGCTGGTGATAATATACAGTTATAATAAACTTACCAAGAAAGTTTCTTTTATTCAATACTTACTTTTATATAGCAGATATTGTTACCATTTGCAAAGACATACCATAATTGAGATGCGTAATGTCATCACCTAATTATTTGATGATTAAATATACGAGATTCAAACAAACAACGGTTGGAGTAGCATGAAAATGATGAAGGACATGATTTATATGGAGATGCAGACATTTACCTATATTGGGCTGTTAACGTAAGCCTACCATCATAATTATTTATCGATATAGAATATTCGCTTCTAGTATGCATCAGATTTACGCGACCTTAAGGGTTGAGTTAAAGATACGATAAGGCAATGATATTAAGTATTACAAGTAATTTTGCAATTGGATTTTTGGCTGTTGCATTATTATGATATCAGTAGGCAATATGGCAGGACGAAAAAAATTAAGACCACCCGATCGGCTTTTGTCTTGTCCATTTATTTGCTCAATTTCATTGCAAGGGGATTATTTTCGGCAGCTTAGAGGCAACAGCAGATAATTCACTTTAATTGTCCACGGGGATCTAAGGATCAATTAAAATGGGCTGCGAAGCTGAAATCAGTTTTGCTTTCGCGCATCATTCGCACTGCAAGTTATGTAGCATGTACGGTGTCGCGTAATAGGGGCGTCGGGTAGCACGCACGCCCCATAAAAAATAATTAATAAATAATTTTGTCTTATAAATTCTTGGAATTTGAGTAGGCCTGTCGGCAAATCGCAAGAAAATGAAAAATGAGTTAGTGCTGCTAAATCATAGACGCGTGAATTAAATCGGCTCTAATAAAAAGACATGATAGAAACATTATCCATTGGAGTTGTGACAGAAATCCCGTCAAAGGATAACGAGTTATCGAAGTTTTTTTAACGAAGTTTTTTTTGAGAGATTTAATTTTGTGACGTGACTTGCGTGCGTCGAGCTGCTCTCGACAATTATTTTGTGCACTTAGCTGTAATTCTAAAGTTGCCCTTTTCATGGTTCTCAATATTATAATCCTACATTTCATAGACCCGGCTAAGTATAAAACATGAGGGCAAAGAAGTAGTTATAAATCGGTGCCCTAATAAACTTATTAATTAGGTATTAGTTCACATGATTCTATAGTACATAATTTATGAGACAGCAGCCGCACAAGTGACATACCGCGCGCTGCCCGCTCTTTACCCCCAAAAAAAAGAAAAAAAAAAAAATTCATAGAAATATTTTAAAATCATTATTGAGGTCAAACAGTTTCTTCATGGTTTTAAAAACGTCAATTACAAGGGGCGGACCTCCCCTTTTAAGTGACAAATTAAATGGTATTTTGTGCTTTTTGGGAAATCGTACAGACGGCCGGTTCGTCCCATTACGGCCTTTTAAATTGATTGGTAGAGATGTGCCCATTCTCTCGTGGTAAACAAGATACATACGATGTTGTCTGATGAGCATAATGAGCTGGGGGATTAATAAATCGGAATTGAAATTTGGTTTGGGCAAATACAAAAAATGATCCAAAGGATGAAAATGACCATTTTGAGTTGATTTTTGTTTCCACAACAAAACATGTAAGCCTTGACTATATAGTTTAGTTCTATACATTATTATACTGATTGTTTTGTTTTGTTTTTAATAGAAAGAAAAAACTGAATATATTTTTATGTAATGATATTATATTGGTGGGGCTATGTTAATTGCGGCAATAATATAAAAAAGATGTGTACGGTAATCTTGAGAAGAAGAAGAAGAACGAAGAGAGATTGTTGACAACATAATTAATTTGAGTTTTAAGTTAACAGAAACTTATTGCACTGCCCGTAAAATTATGAAGCTTAGAAATCGATTGAGGAAAAATATTGTTCCTGTCACGGTAACTCTCTGAGTTGTTAATTTGGCATAATTGACCTAGATTAAAATGCTGTTTAGGGTTTTGATGAGAGGTGATAAAATATAATTTCACATAGCCTAGTAATAGATCCTTAGACGAAATAAGAAGATTATTTCAGCGTATTCTGTTGTGTGTTCGTATGTTTCCTCGTAGCGATCTGGGCGCATCCCGCTCGACGGGCGTGTCCAGTAAATTGGCGGGATAAATAAGGTACTGGCATAAATCTTGACGTCATTGATAGTGTTACCTTCGTCGGAGCTTGCACAACCTCAGAGCTTTCGCTCACTGTCGCTCAACCGATCCTCTCTCGATGATGATACGATGCGCTTGCGTTGTACCATTGAAAGTGCTCCGCGAAAAAGGAGTACGGACACCGCCTCGGTTGAAGATGTACTGTCGGGATCGTTGCGTGGCAGGTGGGGTAGATGCTCTTTGTTCGGTTGAGTTTGCTCTTCGGCGCAAGTCTGTTAGAGGAGAAGATTTATAAAAGAGAGAAGAAAAGAAAGAATTGTTAATTATGTGTATGCCGGCGGTCACACTCGTGCGTAGGCTAGGCGGGGCACGTGCCATCTAACGTCGCTGCGTTTGCGAGTGTGGGCAATGCACGCACAGGTCCTGGGTCAACTTCTGCCATTCCGTGGCGTTTTCTGGTTAGTAAGGGTATTGTAAAAACTTCCTGCACGTCGTAGGCATGCATTGTATGCAGGTACGCATTCCGGCCGCACGAAATCTCGCTACGAAATACATCGTAGGGAGTTGCAGGCGTGAAGGTACGGGCGAGTTGTGACCACCGCAATTAGAGGGTTGGTTTTGGTTTAATGCCAATACATAATCAGCATCGGGTATAGATATGTATTTTGGCGGCTTACGGCATTATTTGATGTGGAGTAAGTCTGCAGCCTAGATTTTTTAAAAATAAAATAGTTGTCGTTAGCGGGTGTACTGTATTAGTTTGTGCTGAATATAATATTCATAGCATCATTAATATTTTTCAAAATTGTAGGCATCTCTCCCAATGTTGACTGTCATTTCGTTGGGCCAATGGAATTAATTTCGAAAATGAAGTATGATACCATCTCTACCAGTAAATAGTGGTTGTTTTTTTTGATGAACATATTTAGTAGGGTATCTCCGGCTGTTGTTATTCGTAATATGTTTGTGACATTACATTTTTAGAAGTTCGATAAAATTGATTTATTTGCTGGTAGTTCTCCCAACAGTAAACCCTTCACAACCACATGACAGTATTATATGACGAAATGAGACATAACGCCACCAGCGAAATGCATTCAGTTATGACTAACATGCACAATCATGTTATTCCGGAACATTTACGGGTTGCACTATTGCTTGTTCTCGGTTTCTGGCCGCGCAATTAGATGGTGCGGCCGAAAACGCCCCAATAACTAGCGATTGTGTGTGTACCAACGCACTGAGAAAGCTGTCTAAGTGGTGTTGACAATCCTGTGTTCAGGCATTGCACTTCAGCGCTACTTGAAACACTTATTTCAGGTCGTAGATTCTTCGTTCTCTTATGATAACTCAACAGGCGGCTTCACAAGTGGAATACAGAATGGTATGCTTGTGGCAGATAAACTGCCAAAGAAGGGGTTGAATGTTGTTTTCCATGGTGACGAGAATTAGGTGAATTTCGCAAAGTTGTTATCTAGTCCCGACAGTAGTAGACGGAATATTTCCTTGCTTTTTATCGCGCAATTATCTGCATAAACGGCCCAATACCTTGTTTACGTCGGAATTTTGGAGCGTTTTCGGGCTTAGTGGTAAGGAATGGGCGATCTTGGAAACCGCAGAGGCTCCGGGTTCGAATCGTTCTTCGCCTTTGTAGCACCTTATTCCATTAACCTACTTTCATGATTTAGATTTACAAGGGCTGTAGCGCCATGGTTCCTATATCGATTAGGCATTTCCATTTTCTTATTAATAATGAATGTCAAATACATTTGGGATTTCCATATTAGTTCTATAGAAGTCACTGTAATGCTTTAAAGGTATACTTGCTATGCTCTCTGTATATATTGTAATCACTTTTTAAAGTAAAGGGAACATTTCACACATTCTTAGGAAGCTTTTGATAGAAAAACAGGATGAACTTAAAACAAAGGGTTTTTTTTTTTTTTTGCCACTAACATTCAGACATTCAGGAGAAGTGTGTATTCAAAATGTCACGTGACACAATGCATAAACATATGTACAGAATGAGAGGGTGACGAAATGCTAAGATAAATAAAAACTGAACATAGCCATCAACAAAATAAGCTCTTGCACTTTTTTGTGGCATACGGGTTGTCATTACCATGTCATCCCTTAACCGCCGTGCACTATATGCTAAAACATATCACGTCTGGGCTCCTAATGCTTTAACAGTTTCCAGCATGTTCTCAGTTACATCTTAACTGCGATACCAAAACCGACCTCTACCTTGCCACTCCCAGTAATGTAATATTGTGCTCAGTTTGGTATCCGGTCTCACCGATGCAACTGGGGTATATAACTTTCACGCAAGCTCAAATTCCCCTACAGGTATATCGCAGTACCTTCTAAGCTCATATCCGCCGTTAACCAACCCCAAGCGTCAGAAACTTGGTTAGGGACGGAGCGAGCATTTTACCCCAATTTCCCGACACTTTTAACACAATTTAATTAATCAAGAAAGCGACAGCGCTCGTAGAAAGTCACCCCATCACGTGATAGAAATGAGGTCGCAATTTCGACTTTTTTTCGAAGCTCATTCGATCCAAATATGTTGAGGAAATCAGTTCATTCAGGTGTATTGAGGCTATGGCTGTTTATTTGAGGGCAATTGGTGGTGCCATAATCAATTTTATACAAAATTGTTTCATGGCTCTCTAGGTTGTTATAACACATGCACGCTTAGAGTTTGGGACATGCTTGGCATAAATAACATTTACAATTTAGATCTTCTTATTCGAGAGGGACACTATATCCAGAATCGGGCAAATTTTGATAGTGAATCGGTTGAGAGGCAAGATAAAGTAATTGGGTAAAGATAGTTAATTATGTTCAAATAAAAAAAAATCAAACAGTATAAGAAAAAAAACTACTTAAGAAGTAAGACAAAAAAAATTTTTAAACAATAGATTCCAAGCAAGCCAAGAACTAAGACCAAGACCAAAAAAATCAAAAAAAAATTAAATTTTCAACCAATCAAAAAAATAAAATTAAATAAAAACATTCACATAACTAAAAAATTTAAAAATTAACAAATAAATAACAATACTAAAAAAAAAAAAACAAATGTCAAGAAAACTGACAAAATAAAATATATATTAAAAACCATATATAATTATAATAAGAAATTAGCTTTAAGTATTTTAGCTCAAAGAAAAAGAATAATATCCAAACATTCAGTTTTCTCAACTACATAAAAACTATAGATCATATCAAAAAGACAATCCTGAAACAAACAGAAAGAATCTAATAAAAATACACTATCTACTTAATAATAATATTAAGATAAAACAATAAAAAGCTCCTTCAAACGCAGAAATTAACAATAAAATTTTAATTCTTAAAAAGAGAAATCTTTAAATACATAAGATACTTAACGTATAATAATTAACTATGATATTCATAATTCAACAAGTCAACCCCTTCCAAAGAATAACACAATGAATAACTGAATAACTTTCTATACGTAGATATATATTAATCGATAACAAAGTCTGATTTAACAGAGTGAAATTTAACTACGAAAAATTTTTCATTAGACGTAAACTAATTATAAGGACAAGAATTAATATCACGGCATAAACTAAATATTACACAAAAAAGGCAGGAGTATTATGGGTATAAAAGAAAGGCTATAATAATCATATCAGAGAAAATAACTGTTGGAAATAATATACATTTATAACACATTCAAAGTAACACATAAATAGAATATTACAGATCAAACCAAGAGAAGTACGAGATATCGAAAGATAAATAAACTAATCCCGGTTTTTGTACTCAATAATTATGCTGCTAAAATTCTAGAATTACTAACCACAATAACTACTCTTTTCTCCCCTCAAAAAATGTTAAACATCAACAAAACAAATCACCAATTAACAAATCTAAATTATCTTATAAACCACTAGAACAAATAAAATGAAATATTACAGAAACAAAAATTCTTTACTATGGAAAAAACAATTGGTAAAAAGCAAACAAGCAAGGGGACATACGCACATAACCATGATCAAGTAAAACGTCCCAAAAATAAGAAGAATTCACTGTGTCCTATAAAAATCCAACGGCTTTATGATCTATAGGAAACAAACAGCAAATGAAACTTATTATCAATAATAAATTATAAATAACAAAACAAAATTAAATAAACTGAGGTGATAATCATAAAAAGAAAAAAAATGAAAAAACTGAAACAGTACATGATATTTAATAACTGGACGAGATTTTAGCATAATTAGGTATTGTATAAAAAACGTGATAATATAAAAAAGAGAGGACAGTAACTTATATCTGATATACCGAATAAAAAAACACAACAAAGGAAAAGAAAAAAAATTGCACGATATCAAATGATATAGATTAATACTAAGTGTGATTATCCTTCTATATCAAAAAAAGAGAAAATTAAAAGTAATTGCAAAATTAGAATAAGGAATAAGTGTTAAAAATTAACAAGAGGCATTCTTGGGTGGTATAGGGGCAGAAGAAATGAAGTACAGTCATACCGTGAGAGGTGAAGAACCTATAAAACGCCTAATAGATATATGAAAAAGGTACAATAATTCCCAACTGAATGTTGGGTGTGAACAGTTATGTTCAAAAGCATCATACATACAACAACTGGTGTATACAGCAATCAATTGTCAAATAGTGATACTAAACTAAAGGCCAGAAATAAAAAAATTATATCTCAAACGTGGTTAAAAAGACCAAAGTGCACAGTAGATATAAACACAACAGAAAAAAGACTGACTACAGAAAGCACCAACGTAATTTGCTATACAAAGGATGGATTAATCAGATAGCGATATAAGTACATTCACACCACAGGAGACAGTAACAACATAACAGATACAACGAATGACCAAACAAACAAATCATGGATAACAAAACTGAAACGCACCAAACTTGAACAGAACTCCAACTTTATACAACAAACATTTAAATTATGATAATACAGTATTCTGTATAATACAACATCACATTACAGAGTATAAAGTTTTCGCTCGTTGCGAGAGAAACTAAAGGAGAGAGGGAGAGAGAGAGATAGATAAGAGGGGAAATCCCGCATTTGGAATTATATTATTATGTATGTTTATTTTTATGATATCTTAAGAAGTGAGAAAGTATGATGATCATGCTTCAACAAAAGCAAATGCTAATTACAATATCACGTAATATCAAGGCAATAATCAGACAAAGTGGCTCCATTAAACACTAGAATAGCTCATTACTATGACAACAAGGCTCGTTTAAATCTTTTCTTGTCTGCTTTTAATCCGACCAAAAATAACCAACCCCGTTAAGTACTTATTTCATAAAAATGATATGCACAATAACAACTATTGTTTTTCGAGACGGGGAATGGGGGGGGGGGGGGGGGTTGACGACGTGTGTACTTCAAATGTCAAAATCCTGGTGCCACTTAAGGATTTAACGCTTGTTATCGTGTTGATATGTCTAAGGTAAAGATCACAGCAAAGAGTTGTGTCTACGGTGATCACAGAGGGTAAATAGGGGTCGTGTTCGAGGGGAACGATGAGAAGGGCATCGATTTAGCTTGTGACATGGTCTTGATCATCCAGTTTAGCTTATGCGGTGGTTGCAACAGGTCGTTGGCTACGTGGCACGTGCGTGCATCGTAGCTCGCGTTGCGTGCAGGTTGCATGTAGCCGTCGTGGAATTTTTTTTTTGCGATTCCTACGTTTCTGTGGGTAAGGTATTAAAAAAACCTCCTGCGTAATGTAAAAGCAACATTTAAAAAATAAAATGAGTACGAGCGTACGTAGATTTTTTTAAAACGAAATCCTTCGTAGTGTGTTGCACGCTGTATACATGTTGTGACCACCTCACAAGACAGAGGTGGCCACTATCTGGGCAGGAATAATGTACTCGTGAATGTGTGTGCAGAAAAACTCAAGCAGTCACGTCAGCTGAGGCAATATTGAATTATTTCCATCATCCCCGATCAACATGTTCGAGGGGCTTGCTTGCCTGAGCATTAGATAGAGCCTGAGTGTAATCAAGGGGAACATTATTTTCCCCCCTCTTCTTCTTCTTCATGGGGCTTATACTTCTTATACTGTACCTATACTGACAGATCAAACTCCGCAGGTGTATGTTTCGACCAGAATTCAATTTGATTTATTGAGAAAGAATTGAAGGGGGAAGAGGTATTTTCTCTAAGATTGTGTTTTTTTTCTCTTCTGTTTGTTTGAAGCGATATATTGTCATTGTTTTGCAAGTAGCGACATAAATCAGTACATTTATACTGTTGTAGAGAAAGGGAGAAAAAAGAGAGGGTTTAATAACAATAAAAAGGGGGAGGAAGTGATATATATATAGAGAGAGAGAGACAGAGAGACAGAGAGAAAGAGAGAGAAAGAGAGAGACAAAGTATGGAAAGAGAGTTCCAATGATTGAATATTATAGATTTCGGAAGACGTACAGGAATTACTTTGTTCTAGCAGTCTGTTCACATCTACAGTAGATCCTGGAAGTAATTCAAGAGAAGGAGGGAGGGAGGGAGAGAGAGAGAGAGAGAGAGAGAGAGAGAAAGAGAGAGAGAGAGAGAGAGAGAGAGGGTACAAAGGAGTGGGAGAGGAAGAGAAAGGGACGACAAATAAAACAACTCCTATGAAAAAAACAAAAACAAAAACAAGAGGGGAAGGGGCAAGTTAAAAGGGAGCACAAAAAGAAACAACTAAAATAAAACCCAGGATCGGAGCAATAAACTCAAAAACAGTCGCAAGAGATAAAAGACAATAAAACACCATGATCATTCCCGAACACAGATGGTGTACAGATGAAATCGGACATACGTTCACTTCCTATCTACTGTCCATCCACAAACAAAATCAGTTGCTGTTCTTTAAAATCTCTAATGTAGCCGCCAGACGTTAGGTTTCCATGAATCCAATCAATATTTATCTCTCGTTATAAGTGATGAATTTCACCTGACATCGAATAAAAACATCGTTAAGAGAGGGAAAAATAGAAAATAATGACTGATGCCTTGGGTGAATATCGAAGATTTGGGGGGGGGGGGGGGGTTGACGACGTGTGTACTTCAAATGTCAAAATCCTGGTGCCACTTAAGGATTTAACGCTTGTTGATCGTGTTGATATGTCTGGTTATGACACACGACCATATACAAATTGTTTCATGCTCTCAGTTGTATAACACGTGCACGCTAGTTTGGCATGCTTGGCATAAAAACATTTACAATTCAATCTTCTTTTCCGAGAGGGACACTTATCCCGATCGCGATTTTGATAGTGATCGTGAGAGGCAAGTTAAAGTAAATTGGGTAAAATATTAATTTCATTAAAAAAAAAATCAACCAAACTAATAAACAACAAACATTTAAATTATGATAATACAGTATTCTGTATAATACAACATCACATTACAGAGTATAAAGTTTTCGCTCGTTGCGAGAGAAACTAAAGGAGAGAGGGAGAGAGAGAGATAGATAAGGAGGGGGAAAATCCCGTCATTTGGAATTATATTATTATGTTATGTTATTATGATATCTTGAGAGCGAGAAAGTATGCTGATCATGCTTCAACAAAAGCAAATGCTAATTACAATATCAACGTAATATCAAAGGCAATAATCAGACAAAGTGGCTCCATTAAACACTAAGAATAGCTCATTACTATGACAACAAGGCTCGTTTAAATCTTTTCTTGTCTGCTTTTAATCCGAAACCAAAATAACCAACCCTCGTTAAGTACTTATTTCATAAAAATGTATGCACAATAACAACTTATGTTTTTCGAGACGGGGAA
>CALNVZ010003430.1:19305391-19316608 GCA_940671915.1 Paracentrotus lividus | reverse complement strand
TTAGAATTGAATACTGCTTTTCATCATCAATGTTTGTTCTCCGCAATATTTTTACCATTTTTGCTAAAAAACCTACAAATACTTTTGCTTGTTAAACATTTTTTAAATGCTGTTAAAGTTTGAGTGTACACCCAATAAACCGATAACTTGTGTACCGTTACAAAATGCACACCGGATCTCAGTATTTCTACATTTTGGTCACTATTACTATTGTTGAATGTTCCTATATTTTGATTCAAAGCAGTTTTTTCCCCTACATCTTTAGAGAAGCATCAAACGCATACCCTGACTGACGACCTGCCATTCTCATGCTGTCTCTACGTTCGATGCGACGGGCATCCATCATAAGGTGCTGCGACAACGCGCCCATTTTCGCTACGACTCCAAAGCTGAGTTTCACATACTACAAGGACCGGCTGTAAACATCGGCTCAGAAGTATTTCAACAAGAGACTCAACATAATTGGTCCTTGTTATGGGTCTCATGGCTTCAGGAATGAAATGCTGGCATCACGACAGGGATGATCCAGGGGGGGGGGTGCAGAGATGCGTGGCCCCTAAACACAATTTTAGGAAAGTGGACGAGTGGAGAAAAAAAAAATCTGTGCAAAAATCTGAAATTCCAATCCCCCCTCATGAAAATCCGGGATACAGCGCCTTAAAAAAAGCCCCGAATACTTTCAAGGACTTTCCAAACCATGTGTATATAATGCAGACTGAAGTTCCTTATTACTGGAAGCCTCCCCTTTAATTTATGACACTGAAGTTGCTGTTCACGAATAGGAAGAAAACATTATAACAGAGAAAAAGATTATATTTTGGTTTCTTCCTTTAAATTATGTGCAATTCATCGATTCATTTTTCCTTGTGTGTTAAAACCATGTTGTATGATCCGTTTACAAAACAATTTAAAAAAAATGCAGTTTTATGCCTTTAATTAATCCATTTGCTACTTAACGTACAAGAATGTGATTTTTCTTTGTGGTGGAAATTTGTTTTTTTTCCTATAATCATATTCTAACAATGACATCTTCCATTAATGCCATTTAAGAAAATCGGACAACCTTGGTATTAATCTGATAATGGTGTATTCTGTCTTTATCGCGACACCTGCACACCATCTTTTCATATATGTCTACCTCTTTTCTCTGGTTATCATGAATATTAATTATTGATATTATCTCATTACTCAAAGTATTTGGATAATGGCACTTTACTAAAAATAATTCCACTCGCTCACCATCCTCAATAAATAGTTAATAAAAAACAACCAAGAACACCCCCCAAAAAAAAATAAATAAATAAATAAAATAAATGAATAAAAAATCAGACGAAAGCTTTAAACTTTAATTTACTTCCAAATGCACTTGTATATTATAACTAGTGTCCATGGGATTATCACATTTTCCCATTCATTCTCCTTGCTTCTTCATTTTGTTCCCCCCTCAACTCCTTATCTCTATTTCACTCATCTTCTTTAACTATACTTTTATTTTATATCGGTGAGTTCTCAAGTTGCATTATAACAATTACTATGCTCCTCAAGATGGAGATTATGACTATAAAGTGCGGGATCCAAAAAAATGATTCCAATGACCGTAACGGTTATACTGTAAGCGCTTTGTCTTAACAGGTAAAGAGCTTTATCCGGTATTTATTATTAACATATTTAAATTACCTATAACTTTAAATGAAGAAAAAAAAAATCAGTGGTCAAATGCATTTGGGCGATTCCATGCGTTGTTATTTTGTTTCTTTGTTTCTTAGTATTTTTGCGTCCCGTACGAGCACACTACTATTTTCCTTTTCATTGTAAATGGATGTGAAATCGACAAGGTAAAGTGTTGGTTCTTGTGCCCCTTCTTACTACTGAGATTCATTATCAATCCAAGGAAAATATTCTTTTATTTTCATACCATAAAGATGTAAAATGTTTCAAAATGTCCCGTACGACACAGCATGGAATCGCCCATTTGTTTATTAAAATGGTGATATAATGTATTTTCATTATCCAGCCGTGGAGCGTTTTTGATAATGGAGGGCTGAGCCGAAAGTGGGGGGGGGCTGAACAGGCTCAAAATCACAATCTATCGTTTAATTTGCGTTTTTTTTGTTCACGTTTGCTGAAAAAATGGGGTGGGGGGGGTGGGCTAAAGCCCCCGTCCCCAGCCCCGGCTCCGCGCCCCTGGCTATCTGGAATCCCATGTAAAAGGAATTTGCCAAAAGAACATTAGATTTGTCCCAATTCAATGCAATTTAAATTTACTGGCCACTTAATTTTATTTCATGGATTACATATAATATTATCTCACATCTTATCCTTTCCCCTCTTTACCCTCTCTCTCTCTTACTCTCTCTTCACTCTCTTCCTTTTACTCCCCGCCCTCAGTTAACTGCCACTCTCACGACGGCTCAATACCTTTTTACATCAATCTGCAAACGAACACTGATTAAAGGTGGTAGTCCAAAAAGAACGGCCAAGGGTGGATGTTTGAAGAATTTCCGCTTGTACTTTCCTTAAATGCTTGTTCATACCCTCAGAATCCATGGTCGTTTAGTAAGAAGGAGGGAAGCAAGAAGTTTAACGAAATAAATACAAAGTATAACATTTCAAACAAGAAATGGATTAGGGAAAGTCAGGTGAACGAATCGGGCAAGATATAGAAAAAAAAAAAGAATTTTCAAAAACCCGTAAACAACAAATCACGCATGTCCGATTTCAAATTGCGCTAAAAATTTGATAGAGTGAAGGCCCGTTATGATCACTAAGCCTTGATATGGGAATCCACTGATCATATAGAATTTAACAGTCTGTGTTCACAGAATAATCGGTTGCCAATTTTAAAAATTTCCACATGCATGGACATTACATAGTGATTACATTAGGTCTGACTTTTCAATACTATATAACATATCTAATGAGAATCCTTCTTTAACGATTCTGTTAAGCTTTCACCAATAAAAAATAAAAGTATTTAGTTATGCTATGCTTGTTAGATTTTGATTATTAAGCATTATTGTCTGTATTAATAAATAATGACTTGAAAACGAATGAAATACTTTCGTTCCGACTTATGTGTGAAATATTTTACGCCATTATATATAGTTAAACCTGGTGTATAGTTTGGTAACAACAAAAAAAAATCGGCATAAAACCGATTAAATAATAGTCTTCATGTTGTTCACATTGCACTAAAAACATTGTGAGAGATTTTGT
The DNA here is from genome assembly GCA_940671915.1 of Paracentrotus lividus. Classification (NCBI taxonomy): domain Eukaryota; kingdom Metazoa; phylum Echinodermata; class Echinoidea; order Camarodonta; family Echinidae; genus Paracentrotus; species Paracentrotus lividus. Next base: position 19,313,392 of record CALNVZ010003430.1, on the reverse strand, counting down.
GATATTCCTTTCACGATTTCACGGTGAAATTTAGCTGAAATAGTTTGAATCCAAACACAATTTGTAACGGTTTGAACCTTTGCTTGGTGTCCATTCCCCCGAATCCCGCAATGAATGGAGCGTATCGATCTGTGTGTATCACCCAACCGACAAGATAATCCCATATGGATTTTCATTGGTGAACGCCGAGCGCACACAAAGATGAGCTCGGATCCCCACTTATCTTTTTTATACCATAATATCGTGAAATAAAGACATTAAAACGAGATTCCCATGTGATTATAACTTTCTTCGTTACAGTTATAGGATTCAGTCTTCATAATATCTAACTGTGAAATCAATTAAATTTTTCCTGTTCTCCCAACACATACACCAGCTTAAGAGCAATTCGCAAATATAGTTTGGGCTGTCCCAAAGCCCCCCCCCCTCACGCCCCCCCTCGCCCCCCCCCACTCAGGCGTTCAACCATACACGTAATTATGCTTCGTTCCAGGCAATAGGCTTTATGAGGGGAGTCAAGCAAATGATTACCCCCTTTTCAACTGATGTTTAAAAAAATCACATTCGAGACCCTATTCAGGATTTTTCCATCAAAGAATCTATAACTAACTCACTAACAATAGGTGGGGGATGCTAAAAGACACCCATTTCTATGGTTTTTAAAATGATTTCCCCCATACTTGAGCCCCTAAAATCTTAATCTTTTCCGATGGAATTTCCGGAACGGAATATACGTGTATGGGGGAGGGGCGGGACCCTCTTGTATGAAAGAGTGATGAAGGCAACTAAAAAGTTATTACAGTTAAACGCAAGTCCAAAATACTGACCTGATTTTTGAAATGAGTTAAGTTTTTATTTTATTTTTTAAGCTGTGTTAATCGCAACTTTTTATGCAAAGGTTTAGTCCAGTGCGTTCATGAAATGACTTGTCACACGTTTTATCCGAAAGTTACTCATCAGTACAATGCTTCTCAGCCAAGTCCAAATAACGAAAGATGTCAGATCTGACAACTTGTGAGACAAAGAATATTCTGATGAAATACTTTCCTGAGAATGAGAGAGAGAGAGAGAGGGAGGAAAGAGGAGAGAGAGGAGAGAGAGAGAGGGAAGAAGGGGAGGGACGAAGAAATAATGCATTAATTATGGTAACACCCATCTTACAGTAGCTGACTGGATACTTCATTTTGCCAGCAAGTGTTTAATGAATCACTAAAAAATCAAAAATCGATTACATTCAAAAATATCTAAATTTGAGGTAAGCGCTATCTTTAAATCCTGTTCAAAAACAAATATAAAAAAATATCTATCAGTCTAGTGAATTCCTGATATCAGATCGAACCTCGTTAACTTATTGGCAGACAAAACAAAAAAAGTCATAAATTAAAATTAAAATTCAAATCCAACATCAATTCCCCCTTTGTGTTATCAACGAATTACAATAACGATAAAGTTGTTCTTTTTCTTGCTGTGGAGAGTTTTTAAAGTGGAGCTCAGACAGAAGACAGACTTCTCACTCAGAAAGGTCGTGTGTGTGTGTGTGTGGTGTGTCTGTTGTGTGGGAGGGTGGGGGGGGGGGCGAACAGGCTATAGATCACAAATCTATGTCATTTCGCGCTTTTAGACGTTTGAAAAAAAGTGCGGGAAGCCCCAGGGAAGCCCCCAACCCCAATCCCCGGCTCCCGTGGCCCAGATAATACCAGTCGACTTTGATAAACGCCGTGAATTGCTGAAAAGCAATGGTTGTTTACAAGAATAAAATGTAGTACTTTGTTCTTGTTATAATTACTAGGAGAATTAATCCCTTATATTGTAGAATTACCGTTAATCATTAAAAAAGAGAAGAAAATTTTGTTGTTCATAATAATTATGCTTGTTTCGGGAGCCTGCCTTTACGCTTTTAAGCCCAGCGCACACATTGCGATGCGATTGCCACTGCCGATGCCGATTTGCAAGCAAATGCCAATCGCACGCAGGCAAATCGCATTTCGCAGGCCAGCCACACATTGCAACAGGGCTGCATATCACCAGGTACCCCTCTTTTACCGCGCAGGCGCGCCAGTTTAATACCAGCCCCATCTGCCAAATCTGATGGCAATAGGCAAAAAATTCGCAAGGGAAAATGCGCAGAGATTGACATGTCCAAATTGGTTGAGGATGGTCCACTGGCAACACATTCGCCATCGCAGTGCAGCGGTGCAGGCACACACTGCCAGTGCAATTCGGGCTAAACATAGCCGCAGTCTCTAGTACCTAGCAAATAACCAGAGAAAGATCGAACGACATTGGGACGATGGTAATGGGGGGGACGGGGGTGTGGGAGTGGGAAATAATAAGAAATGATAGAAAATTAAAAAGGAAGAAGTGGAAACAAAGAAATACATAAAAATGAAAAGAAAAGAAAAGGAAAGAAGGAAGAAAAACAAAGAAATACATAAGAAATGATAGAAGAAGAGGAAGGAGGAAAAAACAAAGATAATACATTTAAGTAATTAAGATAGAAAAGAAAAGGAAAGAAGGAGAAAAACAAAGAAATACATAAGAAAAGACAGAAAAGAAAAGGAAAGAAGGAGAAAAACAAAGAAATACATAAGAAAAGATAGAAAAGAAAGGAAAGAAGGTGCAAAACAAAGAAATACATAAGAAATGATAGAAAATAAAAAGAAAGAAGTGGAAAAGAAAGAAACACATAAGAGATGATAGAAAAGAAAATGAAAGAAGGAGAAAAACAAAGAAATATATAAGAAATGATAGAAAAGAAAGGGAAAGAAGGAAAAAAACAAATAAATACAAAAGAAATGATAGAAAAGAAAAGGAAAGAATGAGAAATTCAAGTATTTTGTTACGGAGGTCATAAAAATCACACGCTGCAGTGTGAATGGGTACATGAAATCTATCCCGGGACAGTCCCGGGATAACTTTTCCACTGTGAATGCATTTATAGCGGGTTTATAGCGGTGTTGCCGTCCCGCGACAGCACCGCGACAGCACCGAGATAAATTTGAAAACCACTGTGAATGGGGTATAATACCCCATTTAGTCTCCGAGACGTTTCATGAGTCTCGAAAAATCAAACATGCCTATGAAATTTTCCGTCGTGACGGAAAAAATATCGGGGTTGTCGAGTCGCAGAGACGTCTCAGCGAAGGGAGATACTTATCATTACGTGGTCCTTACAGACTAGCTTGTAAAATAGGAATCATGTTAATTTTTCCTTTTTGTTTACAAGTCTTCATGCGGAGATGCCTTGCTCGATGGATGGCTAGAAATTATCAGCCATAATGACCAAAATGAACCTGCTCAGAAGGACTTTCAAGAACAAAGTATCTTGATCTTGTAATGAACTGTCGTATTTATGTGTATTGCGTATGATACAACATGAATAAGCATCAAGAAAATTACAAACACTGTCTTGTCTGACGATTTCATGTGAGGAATTCGTACGCTGCATGCATTATTATTGCGTCATATTTGGTTTTGAGTGCTAGTTTGTGTGTTCAATTCTAAAAGTAAAGATATAAAAAAATCCAATACAAAACATTTCAAAGAATAGAAACTCGATTAAGCATTTCGTACATGTTATATGAGCTAAGTGATGAAATTGATACCGAATACTTGTTTTACGATAAGAAAGAGAAAGTTTGTGAAAGGGACGAGTGCTATGATGGATAAAATAAAAAGAAGAGTCTAATAGACAAAGTGGGAGATTATAAAAATTATGCCTCCACAATCTCACTCTTAAAAGTTGAGGTGCGTATAAAATTATGGTCATATTCCTAAAAACTAAACAGTTTAATTAAATTAAGTACACAAAGTAGGAAACCGGATACCTATTAATGAAATTGTTTGCCCAAAAACAAGCCCGTCGCCGTTTCGTTTTAAATTGAATGAACGAATCGGGAAATTGGCGCATGAAATTGACAATCGAATAAAAATATTGTGAATTCGTTTACACCGGACAAAAATGTTGGTGCCGATAAATGCAATTGAGTACACCAAACGAAAATTTGCGTATACGTAAATGAAATTCATTGCGCGAATTGAAAATTTGTATGACCCAAGCGGCACGAAAGCGGCAGCTGCGTGAATTTGAATGCACATAAATGAAATAGTGAGGAAATGATGAACTTGAGCGGGAAAACCTATATTAATATTTTCAAGTCGATAACCTTACAATACGTTTAAATAAAGTACACTTATTTGCCAGTGCCACGACTAATCTGATTAGGGTACGTTAAACTATCCGGAGCGCATACAGTAATTTTATGATTACCTTTTGTAAGATGCTTCTATTTGATTTTATTAAATGACGATACAAAATGTATTTCAAAATGCCCCTTTTTTTCGGTGTGTATGATTACTTTTTGCATGAAATCAATATGAGGTGTTGCGAGGGCATTGTATATAAATCTTCTTAACTCCAACTTATATTCCACAAATCTAACGCACCGAAGTGGAACAAATTCTTGGGTTTTAACCGTAAGGAATATGCTCATAATTATGCACCTGTTTTTTTGTAGCATTAAAATTTAATGATGCACCTGCACATAAGGACTATTGCCAAATTCATGCATTATCCTATCTAAATCCGCACTTGTATTTAGAATGTCTTCCCGTTAACCATATTATTTTCCACCTGATTATGTCACAACATCACGTGACGTACCACCTAACGTAATTATGTGAATTCGCAATCATTGACTATACTTTTTATATAAAGAAAAGCGATAGTTGGGGAGGTGCACTATGGAATTTCATGGAGTGGTGGGACGGAGAGGGAAGGGGAGGAAATAAGGGAGGGAATGAGGAAGGAAGGCAGGGAAATATTGAGATCGAGGGAAAGGAGGGGAGTAGCAGATGCATTGAATACAAAGATGAAGAAAATGGGGGTGATGTGAATTATAAACATGATGGTAGAGTGAAATAAGATGGGGGAGGGGGCGGGAGGAGGGGTTAGCTGAATTACAGACATTATGAGAGACGAAGGAGGAGGAGGGTAGGGACGGGTGTGGAGGGGAGGTTTGTTAAACTATACACAGCCGGGATAACAAGAAGGGGAGGTAGAATTCCTTAGATAATGTGAAAGGAATCGGAGGGAGGGATGAAGGTGTTTAAACCACGTACCTGAAAGAAGAACACCAAGGAGTGAAACACGATGGAAAGAGGGGGAAGGGGGGGGGGGCGTTGAGCTACATACAAGACATCAAGGCAGGAAGAAGAAGGTGTCTGTTGTTCGGAAGATTATGAAAGGAACAGGAGGGAGAAACGAATGGGTTTGAGTTACATACATGATGGCAGAACCTCAAGGGGTTAAATGAAATGGAGGGAAGGGGGGGGGGGCGTTGAGCTACATACAAGCCGTGAAAGGCATGAAAAAGAAGGTGTTGTTCGGAAGATTGTTTGTTGTAAGGGAACGACGGCCTGTTTACTCAGAAAACGTTTTGCTCGGCTGGAGGATAAGCCGATGATGCGAGTCGGGGAATATTGGGAGGTGAGAGGAGGAGTAGGTAAAAACAACGATTGCTGGAAAGATTATGACTGCGGTGACTGACATGCATTCCAGACCGCTGTCACGTGCAAAGAAGATATGGGAAGTAGCTCAGCATATTGTAAAAAAAAAAATATCTAGAAAATACAGGACAATCAGAACGGAAGAAAATGAGAAACGGCAAACAATTCCACATGGTCATGGTTTTCATGTTGGAATACACATATATTTTCCAAATAATTTCTAATTTAGGGAGTGGTTATGTTAATGTAGATTTATTGAAGTTTCTTCGGTTTTTTACAATTATTTCCGATCATGGCTATTTCTATTGGAAAGGGCAGAAAAATGTGGGAAAATAATAATGAAAAAAAAAAAACAGTACGAAAAAAAACCCAACAACAAACTAACAAAAAACAAACCCCGAAACAACATACAAACAAAAAAGGAGTAAGTTCGTCCCATAATAATAGCGTCAGGGGGGGGGGTTAAGATTTCGAAGCGCTTGCCAAGTTACCCCATGTTTCAGGCATAACAGGACGTGATGACTCCATTCCTTCTCCTTGCTTCATTGTAAAGGTAGCATGACACTTTCCCTTTCACATCATAGAAAGTACAATGTCAACAAAACCCGTTTACCACGACCTCTCCTTGATGATGAAATCTTGCATGGAACGCAGCCTCAATTGGACAAACCGCCTAGCCATAATTGAATTTAATTGAATGCCAAAGAAACATGATTACTAACATTATGAATGACTGTAGCTCGCTCGTACTTAGCTTCCTTGTCGTATCATACACAAGAATGCAAACAAAATGGAGGATACGGTATTGTCCTCAGTGGCATAGGTATACATCACATAATAGAATATGATATAATTTGGGACTTTCATGAAACGAAGTTCAATTCTTTGTTTATAAACTATGCTTGAAGGGTTTAGAGTTTTAACGTAAATCGATTAAACAGTGTGCTGTTAGGATGTTATAGAATTGATAAATTTTCGTGAACCAAGTACAAAAGTGATGTGGAAGTTGACGTATAATTCATTTAGAAACAGAACACACTTTTCGGTCGCATTGCCAATGCGCGGATGATTGTATCATAGGTGTTCTGAACATTCAAATGCTCATAACTTTCTTATTACTTATCTAAATTTCTCAAACTTTCATTGATAAGTTTTCTTAATTTTTCTGTTTCGCACAATAAACATTGTTCCTAGATTTCATTAACTATTAACCATCCTATCCTTTCAACTATCTCACGTAGATATGAACCTATAGTGGCGGGAAAACTTTTCCTCAAAGCGTTTTTAAGAAGTTCCAGATCCTCGTAATTATTAAAAAGAAATCGGATAAAATAATATTTAAAAAGGTAAGAGAGAGTTCTGAACTTTATCATTATGCTTTGTCGCTATCAACAAAATGTTTCAATATACTCTCATATAAAACGCCCCAAACAAAATTACAATTTCAACATAAAATATTAAAGTTATTACGTCGTGGAAGAATGATAAATGATGCCTTCATGTTAAATTCATGTAAAAGGGCAAATATTTTTTGACTCTCTATTTCCCCCGGTTCCTCGAATGCTATTAGGCAGTAACGAGGTACGCCGAACAATGATTCTATTCATGTCGACGTACAAAGAAAACAAAAGCAAGCCTAATGCCGGAGGAAAAACGTCGACAAAATGTCGTGCCTCTCTATACATAATGACTTTAACCTCTCTAACCTTAAAGGTCTCTTTTATGTCCGTTTGCAGGAAGCTAGAATTGATTTTGAGAGGGAGGGGGTTAAGTATAGCCACCCTGCGCAATCCACAGGTCTGACTTGCAGCAAGCTGCACTTTGCTAATCAGATTTGCAAGGACTACTTATCGGGAGCGCGAGGCGAGCTTGTGGCGGTGAGGATAAGAGCTCTCCCCGAGGGCCCCTCGTGAGGGGGAAAAAGATGAGTAAAAGGGAAGGACATGAAACAGCATTCTTGGAGTAACAGAATAGAGAAACATTATTACAATCAAGATGGAGCGTACTTTCAAGAATGTACTCGTGTTCTCTTCCCCTCCTCCTTATCCTATATACCGACGTATCTTATTGCTTCTCAGGTCTTGCCCAGGAAAATGGGTTATTAAAAGAGAACGAGGGTGGATGAGTGGATAGATTGAAATGCAGCGGAGGGATGATGGGGATGGTGATTGATCGGAAGAGGGAGGAAAGTGAAAAAGAAAACATCGAAGGGAGAGGATAAGAGGGGATTCCGAAAAGAAACGAGAAAGAAATACGCAAATAGAAAGAGGGAAAGAGGGAAAGAGAGAGAGAAAGAGAGAGAGAGAGAGAGATAAGAATAGAGATAGTTTGAAAGAGAAAGATTGCGAGGGGATAAGTGAAGGAGGGTGTGAGAGAAGAGAGAGTACAGAAAGATAGTGATGGGAAAAGAAAGATCGACATGTGTAAAAATAAATACAGCAAGAATATATCGAAAATAAAAAAAAGGAGAGAAGAGGGAGAGGGATAGAGAGA
>CALNVZ010003430.1:19136574-19283939 GCA_940671915.1 Paracentrotus lividus | reverse complement strand
GCTTACAATATCCAATAATACATTGATTCTTAGATTATTCATTCAATCTTCCAGATAAATCCTTTGTATAATATTGTACTTACAGCCAAAGCAATCAAGATCTGTTGTACTTAAAAAGGAAAAGATATAAAAATAAAAAAAGGAGAAATTAACGCCATTGGTCGAAAGTTGGGTAAAAAAGTCAAAGAAACGGATTTTTCTTGAACATGATCCGTCCATTTAGCCGTGAGTTGGAACGACCATGAATAAATAAAAACTAAAAGGAACAGAAACAATCTTTGAAACCTGTATAATACCTTGAAAGGCTGTGATTTTAACCATAATCTTATAGGGAAACGCTGCTAATAGACATGCAAATCGATTTTATTTTTGACCATACTTCTTTCGAGGTCGAGAAGGAATGAAAAAGCGAAAATAATTGACAGAATCCAAGTTATTCTTAGTTTTCAATTTCGATTGATCCCATCTGCTTCCATTAAAGCTCGGAAAATGATTACTCTCGTATTTACTCTAATGTCGTGTTTTATAACTATGCTTTTGTTAAATCATATAAGGTATCGTATAAGTCTAGGTCGCTCGATTAGTTATAAACCCTTGTAAAATCCTTCCTGACATCTAAAGAATAATAAATCATATAATAATCACTTTCAATATCCTTCTAGATAATACCAAAGACCTGTTGAGGTTCAAATTCAATCCATATTCACTAAAAAGGCGAAGAGACCGAATGGAAAACCATTCCCTATTTCTGATATTGCATTTGTTTTAATGTTGCGAGGCGCAAAAAATAGGCTTGACTCCCTTAGGCACATCTCCGCTTCTGTCTCACACCCGAGTAAGAATAACACAAATATTACTATTAGAGAACACGAGCAACTCTAAGGAATCCAACAATGGTGGAGAATCGATACCATATCAGAAAGTAGGAGAGAGTAGAGAGGTCACAGCCAATCTAAAAAAAGTTTATAAAATCGTCTTATAAAATATAAGAGAGTTATGGAAGTTTGAAGTCCAAGTTGTTAATTTCTTCTTATGGGGATATCTACTCAAACTCAGCGCTCATCTGGTCTTCCTAAAACTAAGGCCGATCATCAGACAATGCTCGGGTCCAGAATATCAATTTCTGTCTACTGAGCCGTACAAATGTATATAGCCCCAATGGACCAGGATGGATTCAATCCGACCCCTGAAGTCTTTTTTTTTTTTTTTTTTTTGGGGGGGGGGAAGGGGTCTTTCAGCGTGTAAATCATAATTTCAATCAGAATAAAAAAAAGGAAGAAGGAAAACACTTGATGGGGATGTTCCAAGATAACTAGAAAGAGTGAAACGATAATTTTGTTGTAATAAAATAAAAACAGTGACCAAAACTTACTTCCTCACTGTAGAGATGAGTTCTCACCACCTTAGAAACCTACATATTTCAACAATTGTCCCTTTAAAAGCCCCCGTTGTGTAAATTTTGAGTAAGAATGGCAACATTTCAATAAAACATGCATCTGAGGGTAAGTAAAATATATTGGGTGATAGTAAGATGGCATGACACTCTCCATTCACTTTTTGTACACAAAATTTTCAGATTCTTCCCCATTTTTGTCGAAATATTCTTTACCTCCTCCTAGAGCTCACAATATGTGGTCATGTGAAAATATATTTTCCATGACATATTTTATGCGAGAGCTCACAGAAAGTAATGAAGGACAAATTTTTGGAAACGAAATCGGCGGGAAATACCTGAATAACTATTGCTGTACAAAGCTAGTACTAATGTGAGAGAGTTTGCTCCTATAAGATCGGCCATTTTGATAGCGAAGTATGCAATTGTGAGGATCCCACATTAGAGGATCAACTTTACGATTTTCAATCTTCATAACTCTCTTATTTTTATAACAGAGTACTTTTTGTAATGGAGATACTTTTTTAGATTAGCTCCTCTCATTTTCACTTCCTTTCCTGTAAGGTTGATTCTCTTAACGAAATTAAAGTAAATAATATAATTGTGTGTGCAAGGGGAGATTATTAAAATCCTAACAGTGGGGTGGGGGGGGGGGGGGAGGTCACCAGCGTCGTTTCGTAGCAAAACGCATATAAGGATAAGTTTACGAAAGAGCTTGTTATATAAACTGACCTGGTGATCTTAGCTTCCTTGTAATGATTGAGATGTGATGTCTGTGGCACACAACAATATGTTTTAGTTGTTCGTAAAGTCATTCGAAACTTAGTAAGTCAATCGGAAGTTTGCAAACTCCCTTTGTGTCATATTGTGTTCGTAGGTTGCGAGGTCCCTCAGCGCGTATTTAAACTCCATCTTGAATCTTTAACCCGCAAGTCTCATTCGTAGCGGCTCACTCTCGAATAAGAAGTAGAGTACCTGTACACAGGCATGAAGGTACTCTAGAAAGAAGTAGGCTGATTGCAAAAAGAAATAAATAAAAGTACCTTTCCCCTAAACGCACATCTGTCTTTTGAGCTATTAGTTTGTTTTTTGATCCGATAAACAGTATATTAGGTGGATGATATTTCAGTCTGGTAATCGATGCTAGTTTGACAGAGAAAAAAAAGAACAGACGTTATCTACCATAGCAGTGAACCATGGACCTCTGCATATCTGGGTTGGAATCGATTACGCTAGCCTGATGGTCAGCTTTAGTGGTCAGTCCGTCGATTTTTATGTGGGTTAAAGGGGTATTAGGAAGGGGGAAAATGGAATATATGAGATGTTTAAAAACTTGTTAAAGTAGTGATATGCGTAGGTATGGGTGAGTGGGGGTATATGAAAGAAAAAGAGTGAACTACAAAAGGAGCGAGTTATAAAAGAGAATCGCGGGCACAAATATAGACGTTTAAAATCATTCAACTATAGTTGTGTCAAATTTCAAACATACGTGGCTTCTTCCATTTCTTTTTGTTTTCTAACAGGTGAAGAAACTAGTTTTGAGGTTTTCAATCATTTTGATTACAAATCGACCACAATATCATCGCATTTATATTAGATTGTTTTGTCAAATAACCTATTATTGTTACAAAGAACTGGGCTACTATTTTAATACTACGTCAGGGGACTCCATACCTGGAAAAAAAAATCCCACTTGACTCAAATCTATTTCAAAAATAGATTTTTGACTCAAATCTATTTCAAAAATAAATTTTTGACTTCAATTAAAAAAAGATATATATTTATGCTTCTGCCCTACCCGTCATGCTTATAATTATCGTTAAACCATTTATTCGAAGACCCATATTTACATTTTATGTGGCTTTTTTTTAGAGTACGGCTCTAAATAAACCTTAGTATCCTCGCCATGACGTTTTTTCAATTTTTTTAAACAGCTTTCTAAATTGCTGTAAAGGCGACGAAAAATTACCTTCATTTATTTTAGAGCACAGAACGGTTAAATCGGTTTTCTTGACGGCGATGCAATCGAAGTTGTCGGGAATAACTGTTCCTTTTTGTCCTTTATTCAGTGAGTCCCAAATAAAAGTAAACCCAACTTTCAGAGTCTCTTATTTAAAAAAGTATTACTTACACTGTAAACATAAATTAGTCATTGGTGCTTATAAATTAGTCAAAACGACTAATTTATATTAGTCCAGTCTCAGTGACTTAATTACCTCAGTCAGGACTAGTTTAGGTAAGTCATTTTGACCAATATAAACAAGACATTTAACAAATGACTTGTTTACATTGGTCAAATGACTAACAAATGACATATAGGCCTACAAATGACTTATTTATGGTCAGAGGCTAGGCGTACGGCGCACGTAACAGTGATTCGCGGTCAAACCACACGGACACATGCCGACATGGTAAAAACAAAACGACATCGAATGCAACGTCTAAGAATTAGATCCATCTCAGGATATCGTTGAAAATGATTTTAAAGACCAAAGTAAATTTTTGTCATATTCTATTTTTAACGCGAATCCCGAACATAGAAGAAATTTTGATGTTAAATTATTATTGTAGCCCCATATGCTCAATTCCACGTTAGTTGTATGCTTATATCATGAAATACTAGTAATTTGTAGTTGCAGAACACGCTCTATACTCGGATGGTGTGCTGAATGATTATAGTTATATGATGATCGATAATTAGTTTCATTGAATATATTCATGTAAAGAATCAAAGGAAAGTTCCTCTTGCGACAGCCACTCAAAAAAAAAAAAAAAAAAAAAAAAAAAAAAAAAAAAAAATCGATAACAACACCCCTGTGCGCATGCGTCTCTATAATTTATCGGACGTCAACCTTTTGCTATTCAAAATTTATTCAAAAATAAAAAAAAAAAATCCTCGGCAGTGCGTAAGCCGTCTCGTTGGTGTAGTGGTGTGAGAGTAAGACAGTGACGCTGGTGACTCGGGTTCGACTCCCGCTATTCCTCTTGTGTTTTTTTACTTTTTTTTCTTTTTTTTTTATATTAAAATATATATATATTTTTTCATATAACCCTTACCATATCCCTAACCCTAGTCTATGTTTAAAATATTATTAGAAACAATTTCCACATGTATATTTTTCGATTTGGGTAGCTGTCGCAAAAGGAACTTACTGACCGAATTCGAATTTTTATATTTGTAAAGATGAGGTTGGTTGAGCCGCCCCCCCCCAAAAAAAAAAAAAAAATGAATAAATTAAACATTTTTTATTTAACATTTATTTTTTCATTAATTTTTATGCAGAATGCCAGACATCTCCATGGTATCTACAACATCTCTATCACACTCAACATAGACAGCAAAAGTGTCAACCACCAGAGGAAACTTCGCAAACAGAAGATTCATCCTCAAACACTTTGTCTATCCTACGAGACAGACAGCTGACAGACCCATCGGCTTTACACGCGCGCTCCAGATTCATTAGAATGTGTTTCCTCGTCAGACGATTTCCTGCGCTTTCTTATACCTGTTAGTTGTTTTTATGATTGTTCACGTATTTTGCAATAATGTATTATCATGAGCAATGTTATACACTGCATACAATATATTTCATATTATTTTACATAACATAATATATTTTCCCCCTTTTACATGATTGAAGGTTGATCATGCTGTAGTATTTGTTCAACTTTCTGAAGAGAGGTACAAAATGAGGTACTGGAATGGATTTCAAAACACCCAAAAGCTTCTCCAGCTAGATCTGAGGTATTTTCACTTCATGCTTTTATAATTCTGTACTTGAATCTGTACATGAAAATCATTTTTTAATAACATCTCACCTTTAGAGGGAGTGTATTTTAGATTGTTGGATTAAATGGATTATTTCGCCATTGATGTCAACATTTCTTTAATTAGAGCTTTGCATATTATTATTGTCATTGCAGGGTCAATTTACTTATATATTAGCTTATAGTACATTATGTCTCATTTTTTATGTTTGGAATTAAGACACTTTTCAATATGGTGTGGTCATGTCTACTTGAAAAGAGATCTCAAAACTGCTTTATACGCCTTTTTTAAACACAATTGTACTCTAATTTTAAACTGATTTTTTTTAAATGATTTTTAAGTTATGAATGTTATGTTATAATTGTTAATGTCACATATATTGCAACACTGAATTCACCTGGCTGGATAATAGGTTAGAGCGTCCGCAGACTGTAGTTATTTAGTTAACTTTAGCCCAGGCCTTGGCACCCAGGCAGGTAAAGTGTCTTATATTTTTGTGTTCTTTAACAATATGTTTTTATATGGAATCAATTTTATATTTATATTGTTATGTCATCCTTTCTGCCGAATAGAATAATAATAATATATGATAATAATAATAATAGTAATTATACTATTTTGAGATCAATTTTAATAATTTAGTATAATTATATATTTAGTAAATTTGTAAAATCAAATGAATTCATTTAAGGATAAAGATCATATAGAGAGGACAAATATTTCAATTATTATATAGATGCCTTCCAGGGATTTTATATATGCGTCTAATAATTCGTTTTTATAATTTTCTTATTTTTTCAGGACATCGTCCATAAGGATATTCATGTGTTTTATGAAGAATTCTCTTCAATAATCGACATCCTTTCTGTTTCGAACTTCGTGTTATTTTTAGGTTTTACAAATACCGTGGTTACTGTGCAGATATACATTTGAAAATTGGAACTAATTTTGAAAAAAATTTTCTGGACTTAAATTGTGTACAACTTCTATCAATAAATGGTCTAAAGTGAATCATTAAAGGGTAAGTCTTTCGAGGAAGTTTTTGATAATTTTAGAATTATGTACCTATTTTATAAGTAGTGTTATGATTTTATACTCTGTACGCTTATGTAAATATTCGTTTATTTTTTTTTTTAATATTTTTCTTCTTTTATCTTTTATTATATTGTTTATATTTTTATTATTTTTTTTATTAATTTATCTTTTTTATTTTTATTTTTTTTTAATTTTTTTTTTAATTATTAATTTTTTTTTATTTTTTTTTTTTTTTTTTTTATTTTTTTATTTATTTTTTTCTTTTTTAATTGTTAATTTTTTTTAATTTTTTTATTTATTTATAATTTTTTTTTTTTAATTTTTATTTATTTGTATTTATTATTATTTTGTATTTTTAATTGTTTCTTATTATTTTTTTTATATTATTTTTATTTTATTTTTTTATAATAAATTTATTTATTCTTATAATTTTAATTTTTATTTATTTTAATTATTTTTAATATTTATTTTTTTAATCTTTCTTTTAATTTTTTTTTATTATATTTTTTTATTGTATATATTTATAATATATTTTTTTGTTTAATTATTCTATTTTTTTTATTTTTTTTTTTATTTATTTATGTATTTTTTTTTATCTTTTATTAATATTATAGTTTTTATTTTTTTATTTAATATATTTTATTTTTTTTTTTATCTTATATTTTATTTTATTTTAATGTTTTAATCTTATATTTAATTTTTTTTTAATTTTAATTAATATAATGTTTCTATTTTTAATTTTTTTTTTCTGTTATTAATTTATATCCTTTTTTGTTATATTTTTTTTATTAAATATAAAATAATAAATTCACAATGACGCGTAAAAAGTAAAAAAAAACAAACAACAACAAACAAACAACAAAAGAAGAAGGGGGTTTATGCGGCGGTCACAACTCGTGGTAGGCACGTTCAATTCACGTAGCTGCGTGCATGCAACAATGCATGACAGACGTCGTTGGGTTAATTTCTGCGATTCCTGCGTTTCTGTAGTAAGGGTATTTGGGAAACTTCCTGGCACGTCGCTACATGCAACTGCCTGCATCGGTACATACGCTCCACGAATTTTCTACGAAAATTAAATCGTAGGGAGTTGCACGTCGAAGGTATACGGCAAGTTGTGATCCGCAGCATTTACTTGAAAAAGCTGGAGGCTTACGATGCGAAACCCCTTTTGCAGGAGCACAAACTATTTTTGTTACAGGCGTCAGTGCGAAAGAATTAATGATATTTGGAAAAAGGGTGCATTTTGTGATAACTGCTCTAAAAATAATTGTTCAGGTACCAACTCTGAGCAGTTGTATGATTATCAATAGTTCCTAGGACACGTCCGACCCCCTTTACTTGGATATTCCCGCGATAACCACCACACGATAACCACCATCTAGGACAATTACTCCTTGGGACGTTCTTACCCCCAGGACAATGAGGATGATTACCCAAACATTACCCTCTGAAGCACAGAGTACCCCCAGCCAAATAAATAAGCAGGACAACATTTTATTTAAGTTGGGCAAGTGCTTTTAACATCACTCTTTTTGCAGTTTTGATGTTGGAACTTTCCATGAAAATGCGTGGGTTTTTTAAAACCGTTTTGCTTTTTATGTTTTTTTTTGGTATTTTTTTTAATACCGAATGGGTCGCTTTAATAAA
Source organism: Paracentrotus lividus (assembly GCA_940671915.1). Taxonomy (NCBI): domain Eukaryota; kingdom Metazoa; phylum Echinodermata; class Echinoidea; order Camarodonta; family Echinidae; genus Paracentrotus; species Paracentrotus lividus. The sequence continues at coordinate 19,276,092 of CALNVZ010003430.1, read as the reverse complement.
AATGGGGTCCACATTACTTTGGTATTCTGTTTAGAGTCTTGTCTCGGTCTGCCGTAAGACTATTATTATGAATTAATGTTTTGTTATGATATTGGTTCCTTTTCATGTACAAGTTCCAAGTTCACATTGAACCACGACATTAGAATCGCCCATGATATCAACATGGAATCAATTTTTTTGAATGACTTTAAAGTATGTGTCTCGACACAGTGTATTCATACAATGCTTATCATACCATAATAAATTATTTGCAGACGCATAAATCAAACGAATGCGTTTAAAAATTCAAAACGCCGTGTCCGGATAAACAAAATACCGTTCTGCATAACTTCATTTTAATTTGTTTCTTAATCGCATATTATCTTTCTCTCCTTTTTTCACGTTTCTTTATCTCCAGCTTCCCATAAACCTGCAGTCTCGCGAGCAGCTTTGCGCTTTTGATATTCTCTGTTATCCTCATGTATCATGTCGGCATGTTTGAACAAAAAAGGATGTTATAACCCTAACATGGCCTAAACCTTCGCGTACAACGGATTTTGGTCGATTTGTTTGGCAATTGGGCGGGAGGGTGGGGGGGGAATGATCGTCGATATTTACCTCTTTCTTCAATGTCGAACACATACGATGGCTATACAGTTATATGATCGCCAGTGTCCATTGTTGGGGTGGGGTAATGCTTGTAATATACACAAATGGCATATGGAATATGAAAAAAAAAAATGTATTGTTACAATCGCGCGCAGTGAAATTTTCTCAATAATAGATACATAAACATGATAAAAAAGGGGGCATTTGTTAGCATAATTGCGAGCGCGAAACGAGGGAGGGGCTTTAAGTGGTTGTTTAAAGGGGGACCATGATGATTTGTAATGGCTACAGATAACCACACACATGCATGCATGTTGAGTATCTACTAGAACCATATTTTCAAATTTCATTAATGCGAGCGCGAAGCGCGAGCTGGAAAATTTTCTCAATAATAGTGACATGAAATGAGACATATTATTGTAGAATTAGTGCGAACGCGAAAACCGGAGAGGTGGTTTTATCTATTTATTGAAGGGGCCATCGATGATTGTAATGTCTATGATATTACACACATTTGCACATTATTATGCATATGAGCACTATATATCGTCGAATCATAGGGCTTAATGCAAGCGCGAGCGCGAGCTTAAAATTTCCTCAATAATATTGCAACTGAAACGTGGTATTTTGTTAGAGTTATATGACTATAGCCCAGATGGGGGCTAGGAAGGCTTTAACTATGATTTTAGAAGCGCAAAAAACTTCATGACCGTATGCCAACAAACGCAAATCTATATTAATATGGACGAATTCCAGTTAGGGCAATATTGTTGAGACGCGCGAAGCCGCGAGCTGAAAAATATTATCTCAATTAGTAGTGACCTGGATGAAGAAGAAAGTACTTTGAATGCCTCATGGGGAGCACGAAACGGGGAGGATTTGTGGTTTAAAACGTACCATTCGTGGACGTCTAATATATGCATAAAGAGAAAAAATCATGTGCAGTTTTCACTATCGCCTTATCTTATATATGCCGGAGCGCGAAAGCGCCGAGCTAAAATTTTCAGGCAATTTTAACAGTTATCTGACATTGAGAGCAAAAGGTAACGACTAATTTGAAGAGAGTGGCATTTAGCCCCCGGAGAATATTGGAAGTGTATTGGTCCCGAGTCCAAAAATGTTACCTTGTCGCATGAAGAATCGAGATAAGCGTTACAGGACTCTTCAATATTCATTATTATTTTATCAAAACCATCGTGGGGATTTTTGAGAGGGAAAACTTATGCCTTCAGTTACTTATCAAGGCACCTATCCCCTATGCCCCACCCTGGTTCGGTGCCCTGATTATCATGATAGAATGTTTTTTTTTTTTCCAATTGTGAATAGTGAAACATCTACGCTTCCATTTATCACACGATTGTATTGTGTATTTACATGATTCTAAGTTTATCAGGCACACACGAGAAAGATTTAAAACGAAAGAGGGATGAAAATTTTTGATTTTTGAATTTTTTAGAAACATGCATTTTAGACTTTCAAAAAATACTATAATAAATTCAATAAAAGTTGTTTTATATGATAACGAATTTGTAATGGTTAAGATTTTATATGCATACAATATGATATTTTTATTTTCTTGATACAAAATATAGGGGGGGGGTGCGATGATTGTTACACACCATCCCCCCCACCAAATTATTTGCGGGGGGGGGATGGCATCCCCCATCCCCCCCACAATCGACCACCCATGCTTTCGTTAAGTGCTCCGGCCTTTTTTCGAAGACCATACCGATCTTCTTTTTCCTTCTTAATTCCCTTATTCAAATGGATGCATTTTTATCAAGTAAAAAACAGAAGCCTTAATTACATCCAATTAGGTTTCCAACCTTGCCTAAAAGACATTACGAGCAACTCACTTGTCAAAAGAGGGGCTATGCTGTGCCTTGTAAAATGTCCGAAGAGATAAGCAGCGTCTCAATTTATCCAAAAAAAACAAAAATTCTCAATAAATGACCTACGACATCTTTTTAGTTTTCAAGCAGGAATGATTTTAAATGTTACTCTCAATACTTGCACTAAAAATTATTACCCATAATTGGTCCACACTTGATATAGCATAATTTATATTCACCTTCAACTTTTTGTAACACTATACTTTTTATTTGTGTTTACCATTTTCAAAAAAGTATTACCATAATTGGCCACACTGAAATAGCATAATTATTTCACCTTCAACTTGTATCACTCAATAGATGATAATTAATACTTTGTGTTTTATATATTTCAAAATAAATCGCTATCATCTCTAAATTCTCTCACAACGAAGACACTCTTAGTGATACGGTCAAATAAGCTCTACTATACATACCAAAGTTATGAATTATACAGTATCAATTATTTCTTCTCTCAGTTTGGAGGTAGGTTGTATCAGATTATAAAGGATCAACAGAATCTGGATTGCTTGAACCACATTGAATACATGGCGGATGGCGTCATGTCTGATCGTTGTTTTCTATATGGGGAGCAAAAAGGGGAGCAACACTAAACATACCACCATTTGACATTGGAAGCAACTCACAACACACGCCACAGTCAAGACAGTCGCATGAATCAGCAAGGATTCCACGTTGAATCGTGCTACGGGACGATTTAAGACTTTCTCAGAACGTACTCGAATTGGAGTTATACCTTTGTTGAGCTGGGGGAATATTTGCTATTTGTTATTGCTGAAATTTCCAAGACAAGCTGAACTTCAGATACATGTTATTTCCTGCATTTCTATTTTTTTTGTTGTTTTTTTTTTGTTTTGTTCTATTCTGCATAATGTTCTTGTATTCAAACCTTTATATTACACTGTACCACGTACTTTACCTTGTTTGAATGTATTGCATGCAGTGAAATGCAACATGTCATGTATACATGTACATATTCAAAGCAATACGTATACATAATTATTATATTATATGAAGTGAAGGTGATGATTGGGAATTTCTTCATTGAAATTTGTATTAGACTTTTCCATTCTTCTCCATCCTGGTCTCTCTCTCCCTCTGTCCTCCCCTCTTGTTCTCCTTTCACTTTTACTCTTACTCTGTGTCTTCCTCACCCCCTCACGCTCTTCCTCCTATGCTATTTAAGTGTATTGGCCTCACAAATGTGCCTTTTAGTACAGTTATAACACTATGATGTCTTGACAGGCTATTTACTATGTAATCCTCATTACAACAATTCAGAGTATCTGCTATCATGATAATGTTAACTATTATGCTATATATTTTTATAATTTATGTTGTACTATGTAAAAATGAAATTTTGTAAATATGTTTTATCGAGTTAAAAGTATAGACCATTATTATTATTATTATTATTATTATTATTATTATTATTATTATTATTATTATTATTATTATTATTATTATAATTGTTATTATTATTATGTATAGCCCGATTATGTTGAAATAGATCTGTTTTAAATCAAGAAGAGATTTAGTTGCTTCATTTCTTTTGTTTTGACATATATAATGGCCTTAAAATGAGACGCTAAAAATAAGATCCTTTGACTTATATTTGGATTTGTCTGCTAAATTAATTCTAGTCATACTGACATCCAAAAGTGCTCTGAAATGATAATACTCTTGAGTCATTGAATAATGTATTCTAGTCATCTGACTAAATCCAAAATGTCTGAAATGACTTAAGCTTTGTCATTTGACTATTTAATTCTAGTAGATTGACTTAATTCAAAGTTGTTGAAATGACTAAACGTTAGTTCATCTGACTAATTAGATTCTAGTCATTTCAAGACATATGCCAGGACTAATTTATTTAGTGTCAAATGACTAATTTATGTTTACAGTGTATGTGTCATATATTTTTTATAATCATGAAAAGTAACTCATATTCTATTTCAGTGAATAAAATATAACATGTACATTTTCTACGGTTCTTAAGACTATGGCGTATTCTGTTGCGGTGTTTAGAGTTGTGCTGTCGCACGAAATTAGTAAGGGTAGAAGACGAGAATGCAACGCTGATTTGCACGCTTCTCTATGAAGCGTCATGAAGCGTGTGCGTCTATCGTACGAAAGTAGATTCAGATGACGTCATTCGGGGATCATTATTGTCACACACATTTCTAAAGAATTTAACTAAACTGGGGTATAGTGGTTTAGAATTTGATATAGCATGCTTGGGGTTTTCTGTCGGAGGAAGATAATTTTCTATTTTCTCGTTAACTGTTGAAGTTAAATGTTGTTAAAACTTTGTTTAATAATGAAGGTGCATTATAAAACTGTCTCACATCGTTAGATTAATTGCATGTTATCATCAAATGACATTTTCCGACACGATTGAAGTATTAGTTTGACCTGACATTTTGTAGAAATGACAACCTGACAGCAAAACTAACAAATAATGGTGACAAGTACTTGTCATACAGTAGAACAAACTGGAGGTTTGGAATTAGTTTGATACTAATTTGAGAATGGTTTGAAGTTGTTTAGGATGTTTTTTTGTCGTAGACGTCTCAGAGACGTCTCCGAGATATTCCCACGACCAAGCGCGGGCGATTTCATGTCAGCGACGGGGAGGGGGGGGGGGGGGGGAGAAAAGACCCAAAAGTGAAAAAATATAACTCAGATTTCATACTTTGCACTTATTGCAGAAACTAATAAAATGATTGCGAGCGCGAGAGCGCCAAGCCGAAAATTCTGCTTTAATAACTTTTATTAGCATGTATTGACATACATTTACTCCTTTTTAGCCTCAACAAGCTAATCACTACATTAAAATTGTTCGTTTTTAAAACGAGGGGACGATCCCCTTAAAAAAATCGGTAGGGAGGGGACACGGTCCTCCCCCCCCGTCTCCCGGGATCGCCGCGAATGCCCGCGACAGAAAAAATATATTTATACGGAGACGTCCTGGAGTATCCAAGTCGCGGGGACAAAGTGAGATAACCCTTCCTGGTGGTATCTCAAGGTATTTGCATGAGACTGATTTTGAGACTGAAATTTGGGACGGTTTTGATTTTTGTCTGGGGAAAGATCTGAAAGTGGTCGCACAGACGTCTCAGAATCTCCGCGATATCTCATGATCGAGGAAATAGAACTATCTTACGACTGTGTGGTTTTTTTCTCGTCGTGATCGTCTCTGATGATACATAAAACAATTATCGAGACGTCTCCGAGTGTTCGAGTCTCAGAGACATCTCCGCGACGTCAGATACCACCTATACGTCATAATTTCTACAGAGGAGAAAAACACCATTATCATTTTCAACTGAAAATGTAAACTAATGTTTTCTTTCAAGACTACTGAAATTATTAATGGCACTTGACATAAATAATGGCCATCGATTTCCTTTTTTGCATATATTAGTGTGTGCTATGTGAGACAAGAAACGTTTTGTCAGTGATAGCAACAACAGTTATGCAAATTGATTCAAAATACTAAACGAGTAGTTCATCAGGCAATTGGTTCCGCCCTGAATCTGAAACCTTTGTCCGTTTGTCATTGTGCCATGTCAGCCATAACCTGGAACCGCTAAGCTTCTAACAAGAAAAGATAATCGTGCTTTGATAATATATCTTGTTAAGCATGGATTACATTTTTCATCACAATAAAAGAATTTTTCGCTCTCATTTCAAATTATCGAGCATACATACATACAACATGTTACAAAAATAACACACAAAAGAAATGGAAACAAATTCCCCACTTCTTCAAAGGTCCATATCATTTATAATTATTGATAGATGTAGGGATTTCGACGCCGAGTGGATATTGTTAATGAACATTGACGTTTTATTGTTTATGTTGGCTCTGTAAGAGTTGAATATTTAAATAGTGGAAAATTTACATTTCACCCCTTCCCATTATTACAAACTTTTTGCCCCTCCCAAATAAGAAAAAAAAAGAAAAGAAAACAAACATAAAAAATAGTAATAAGGAAAAGATTGGTGCGCATGCACCTAACGTGAGACTTTTGCGCATGCATGTAGCGTGATATCGAATCAAATCAAACGTTTCATTGCTTTTGGCCAATATGGACACTTCACATTTGTGAAAGAAAAAATTCGTGGAGCTATTTAGGAGATTAATTCAAAAGAATAAACTCCCTTTCCACCTCCCTGGTTAATTGTTCCCTTCCCAGGCCACTGAATTGTTAATGAATAAAGACGTGATATATTAAAAATGCATGACAAGCGACAATGCACAACACTGCCAGTCAAAGGATAAAGCGGCTACAAACAATCATTGTTGCGTCATTATTTCAATGGATTCCGGTTTTATCTTGTGCATTTCAGTGCACGAGAAAACTTCCAGCTGTACGGAAGTTGTACACGTTTGGGAGTTTTTTTGCTGGAGTTTTTTCTTGTCGCTGGGAGTTTTTTCTCGTACGGTGCTATTGTTCGATTCTATTGTCAATTGCCGTACAACTCTAAACCACGTAACAGAATACGGGCCTTGGTGTTCAGTCATCCATCACATAGGTATAAGTTTGGTACCATTGAATAAAATATGAGTTACTCTTTATTATGGCGCTGCTCAGCGGCTGCCGGGCCCACGAGAAAAGGGGCAAAATAAATATCCTTTCCGGACAATAAAATTTGGAGCATTTTCATTTTCATTTTCATTTTCAATAACAAGGTCATAAAAAAGTATAAAATTGTAATATGAATCTCTCAAAGTTGGGTTTATTTTTTTCTGAGACGCCCTGTATACGTGGGAAGCAGGGAACTGTGACGGACGGTATAGATCAATACATCGCTGAAGGATGTTCTCTCCGATAAAGAGCATGCAAATTCTGAGTAACAACTGAAGAACACTGGTCCTCGCAAGAAAGATCCAGTGGGAGAAGATAGGAAGTAGGACACCACCGAATTCCATGGCTACTTGACAGAAGAAGTGGAATACCACCCGATAATCTCAAGAGCCGTGCAGCGACTGTTTTTAAATTCAATGGTCAGTGATGGTTTGGACTTGCGTTGGATAGGCGTGAAAGCGTGAATGCTAAAGGGCCTGTCCCACAGAAGGCGATCGTTGTGGCGACAACCTACGAACTACTTTTTAGTACCCATCGCCACCATGCGCAGGTACAATCGCCTATAAGATCGTGAATTGTCGCGTCTGTCGCCAACAATTACGTAGCAAAATTTTGTTCGCCACTGGTTTCTCAACAAGTTAAACAATAGCCGGCGTCAGTTTGGTTGACTTCAATGACCGTAGCCTGTCTTCTCTTGTCGCGACAAGGCGCTATCGTAGATTGTCGCCAGATATAATTTGTTTAGCACAGCGGAACGGTGGCCAGTTGTAGGTTAGCGCGCTCCAGCGTACGTTGCACGCATCGTTGAACCTAACGACCAGTGAAATTTAAGCCGCTACGGCCTTTGTCGCCACCAACATTCACCAAAATCAGGATCGGCCTCCCATTCAGATAGTGTACAGTCGCCGCTAATTTTTGAAATTTTCAAAAATCACTCACGACCCAAATTATGATGCGCAACTCAGAGGACTATCACGAACCTAAAGGCGACAGGCCGCCATCAGGTAGAAATCACTCGATCGCCTGTGTCAGTCGCAAGGATCGCCACAGTGCGCAAGTTCATATTTTGGTTGATTTTAAGCTGCGACAAGAGAAGTCGAGCCGCGAGATGCGCGAAGGTCGAGGCTATTGTATTATCGGATACCAGCTTATTGTTAGACTATTGTTTGTGTGGAAGCAAGTCGTTGTCGTAGCCTATCGTAGACAGAGTCGTAGATACGTATATGATCTTCGGTCACCTACGATTCTGACACGATTCTGGCAGGTTTTAACATACATAGGTTGTCGCCACAACGATCGCCTTCTGTGGGACAGGCCCTTCAAGAGGAAAGGGAACGAATGAACGACTGTGGCAGGCAAATGGTAGGTTTATGAGCCATCCGGTTGTTCAGTTTTGAGATGTTGAAAGGTCGTAGTAAGTCCGAGTTTAAGAATGAGGTCGGGTGCGAACAGAAAACTGACGCATTAACGACACAAGATGATCTTTTTTCAAAAACATTTTCAAATTGTCGTCATTCTTCTAAGAAAATTACTTTATGGTATGAAATCGGTACTCCGGCAATTGCCTTGGGAGAACGGTACTTATATTATGATAACTTTGTGCTATGACTAATTGGTGTTTTAGTTGTAGTGACACTTCGCTTTGATTAGACCAACACTCAAAAACAAATTTGATATCAAATGGCCTTTTTTAGCCTCAAGATATGAATTTATATACAACAAATTTTAGCTTGATGTTTTCACCAACTAAACGAAGATATATATAAAGTAAGTATGAAACTTGTTAGAAGTTCAAATTTTGATTAATGAAATGAACATCTCGAAGTTATTTGACTAAACTATCTTGATCTTGTTATATGACTTTATTTGCTCCTTGCTTTGGTTGATTTTAATAATTCACATGGAGCGAACGAAACAAAATCATCAAAGTAACATTAATGAACATCCCCAAATGAGAGAGTACCGCTGTTTGAAGAAGAAAGAAACTGGAATATCATCCGTGCGTTGCCAATTTGACAGGATGCATATGATGATTAAGTAGAGATTACGTGACATTTAATTCTTCCCTTGGTACGTGCCAATCAATTTATGAAATTGCAAAAAACACATTGTGATATCAAAAATGCAATTTCCAAATGGATGGCACTTTGAGAAGAGGATGTTCCAAATGACAAGATATGTATTAGTCTTAATTGCCATCGGGCAAAGGCTACCAGGAGACAAATAGAACTTCATAGGAAGCTCAGTTTTTAATATGGAGGCGATTTTACATGGAAATTAAGAAAAAAGCCGGATTATAACAACCACAAATATCCCATAAGCCAAAAGAGACTTAGGTTATGAAACAAAAACCTGATGAAATATGATGTGAATAAAACGTTCATTTCTCAGAGGTATTCTAATAAACTTTAAGAAACGGAATTGCAATGATCCCATAACTCATCAATTTCTTAATTTGATAAATGCTGTCTCGAATGCCGTATAAAGACCTTGCCCGTCTCATTTTGGTGGTGCAATTTTAGAAATTAAATGGCATTTGATAGAAACCATAAAACTTTCGAATCTAACAAGTAGACAAGCACTTTTTTCGCATGCTATAGGGAATTGTATTCGATTTGCACCACTACACTATGAAATGGAAGGCGATAAGAGAAGAAAGGAAGGGAAGAACAATATTCAAAGATCTGCGAACATTTCATGGGGAGCGAAAACTAAATCTTTTAAAGTTTAGAAATACTTATAAGAAGAGAAGGAAGAATGTGATACGAATGTATTCTGGGCATGATGGGTACAATAGTACAATGTTCTCATTACCATGGGCGGAGGTTAGAGGGGGCGGAAGATATCGATATTTTTCAAAGAATTTCGAAATAGTAGTCCATAATAATATAGAGAGACAAGTAATGAAGCAAGTAGATCATTTTTCTTGCCGATCGTCACCTTGTCTGAATCTGATCTAAAAATGCAAGAAATAAAGACAAAACTGTGTCATCTGTCGATGGTTTTATTTTCTACAGGAGAGTATGAACACCAAAATGCCTTGGAGCAGATGCTCGCAGATTACATGGAAATAAAAAGAGATGCAATTCAAATTGCCGAGGGCTAGAACGACCCGGAGGAGAAACGGCCTTTTAAGGAAATGAAACGGACTGGACTCGCTTTATTTCTTTTCTTAGAATTCTTAAAAAATATTGACAAGAATGATGAAATTTGAAAGACTTTCTCACAAGAATGAAATAAAAAAATTATGACAATAGAAAGGGAGAAAACTCGATGAAACATCTGTTGCATTGGTGAGAAATCATCTAGTGTCAATGTTTCATTGATTACAAAGTATCGGACGATTCTCCGAAACTGCATGTTTGTATTCATTCATTTTCTTTTAATTATTTACCCCGCTGTTTCACCAGAATCTTTTAGAATTAGCTGATGTGATCAACATAAAAAAACTCTAACCTTCCTCTAGAGAAAAAAAATAAAGAGTCGAAAATTCTATTCCTGTCAATTCAATTCACAATTGAAACATCGTTATGTTATTGAATTGCATCTTTTTTCTTACCAACTATAAAAAAATAAAATTAAAAAAAAAAAGAAAAATAAGAAAAACGAAAAATAAAACCAAAACCAAAAGGGTTACATCACCTCGACAACACTACTTCCCATGATCTAACATTCTTCTTATTTTGAAAGGTTTACCGCCTGGGAATACCAAAACAGGGTATTTTTGTTTAACGTTTCGGTCTCAATTGCACCCCTTGACTTTGGGAAGCCTTTGGACAAGTGCAGTGTCAAGGTTTAATGTTACTCCTTAAGGCTAGAAATATGTGCCAACCGAATGTGTATTGAAGGTTCAATGTTACTCTGTAACCTTTCAAACAGGGTGTCGTCAAAAGCAAAACATGTTCACGGAATTCACCCACAAAATAAAGCGACTAAAGTCAGAGATTTTCCTTAAAGGTTGTTAAAAGAGACTAATGAAACCGTATTCCCTAAATAATGCAAAGAGCCTTGCAGCGGATAAATTTCATCTTCTTGTAGGTTCCTGCATAATTTCCCTATATTTTTCAACGGAAGGAAGGAAAATTGCTACTTTGCGGGCAAAATTTCCTCTGATTGTGGAAGTTAATCATTATGATTGGGTTCGATGCCGTCAAAGGCCTATTTTTGACAAAAATATGTATGAAAAATTACATGGAATAACATTAATATTTAGTTACCGCCCCTTTCGATCAGCGTTGAACCAAAAGCATAGATGAAGATAAATTTGGTTTGCAATTTAGACAAAATAATACGGGTTAAGAGATAATGCCGCTGGAAGTATATACGTTAATTTATAGGGAGAATGATGATTACATTAATATTCAGGGTGTTGCCCTGTGACCATATACCAAATTCCCAGGTACCTTGTTTACGGGAACGATAACTTTATCATCAAGAATATAATGAATAAGTATATTCATAAAGATACACCCAGATTTACTTTTATTCCTTTTATTCCAATATAGTTACTTCTACTGCGTACACCAGGACTGGCGTACACTAAAAAGCTTTATCTTTTCCAAAGACTCCCATTTTCAGTCATTATTATAGTAAAATAAACACGAGTGATAATTTCCTCTTTTCCATTTCATTGCTAAGCAGATAATCTACCAATTTCTCGAGGATTAGAAATAATTGTACACACCCTACTTCCATCTTCGACCTTTATAGTAACATAATAATAATCCCCCAAAAGGTATCATTCAAATTTTGACAAGCTATATCCCAAGACTTACTTTTGGTAGAATGTGAGAAGACAATTTGAAGTAAATACTAAAAAACTATAACTAAAGGACAATTTTGTGTCATTTAAATTAGAAAGGGGAGGTAGGTGTTAAGTTATGAAGTTTATGAATAATCATGATAATGGTGAAAATTTGTCTCAAGTTATCAAAAAGCTATACATCCTACATCCACCTGCATAATGTATCATGAACAGGTTATCATGAAAATCGTTTTTCGATGTGTTTCTTTCGTGTGTTGTTCTGACAGTTCCATTAAACTACCATGAACCTAATAGTAGGGTTGGGCGAATCTCAACTTTTTTTTTCAAACAAGTTGTTTCTAAAGTAAAATTCGATGTAGAAACTGAAAATGAAAATTGTATTTGCATACGATGACGTCTTACGTCGCTAAAGTGCAAAAAACCAAAATGGCCGCCAAAATGGCCGCCAAAATGGCTTATTATGCTCAATTATCACACTTTTTTTATAGGTATAAACCACTTTTATTACGTTTTTATATGGCTTTTGGGTGTCAGGGAACCCAACATGATTAATCCAACATGATAAATCCTACCTAAGTTGACTGTTAGTGTAGTTTGGTAGTTAGTTTCAGTCAATATCGAGCAAAAAATCACCTCATTTCAAAAGCACTAAATAACACCTGTAACACATACTAGATACATTAGGTCATGATAAATTTGTCAGATTTGAGCTTTTAGATCATCAAAATCCATAAAGAAACAAAATAAAACCGGTTTATACCTATAAAGTGTGCATGTGATGAATGGGCAAAATACACTATTTTGTTTTTTTTGCACTTTAGCGACGTCAGACATCATCGTACACAAAAATAGTTGTCATTTTTGGATTCTACATCAAATTTGACTATAGAAGTAACTTGTTTGAAGTAACTTCTCAGAAAAAAGTAATTATTTGCCCAACCCTACTAATAGTAAGTTTCAAATCCACACGGATTGAAACGATTTATTAACAACATAATTTTGTCAGGATATATAGCCATAATATATTACTTCACCATCGGAATTACAGGCATTACACTTTTACAATGAAGAATTCCTCTTGTAAACAACTATTGATTGTGCCAGAGTCCTTTTTCTGAGAACTACAAAATTACGGCATTCACGAGGGGATATACATGTATAGGCCTATAGAACAAGAAACCAAAAACCCGGCAGATGATATGAAATTCCATTATTTTAATAATCTTTCCCTTTCTCCCCGTTGACATGGCGACAGGTTAATCACGACCCGAAGCGGCATCTCAATCCTGGTCGATCCAAGATAAAAAGAAATATCATCCGCGAGAATAATCGTAAGTCTATCTCTATCCAGATCAAGTAGGCATTTATCATGCAGTGATGAGGATAAAGTTAGTTATTCATGTGCACAGGTTGGAGATAGATCGTCTTCACATACATTACTCTATCCCGCTGCTAGATTCGTTCGTTGATTTATATTGTGAAAAGTAAAATACGACTACATTTTAATCATTTCTTAAGCAATTTCCTCGACCCTCCATCACATATGGAGCAGATTTAGGTTAACCATGCCCCCGTTGCCCTTCCAGACCGCGTGTATCATGTTATTGCATGTGCATGACAATTACAAATACCTTGAATTGGAGAATTATGAGTGAGAAAGCGGACACACAATTTCGTCTCTCTAATTTTAAGTTTTAATAACTAATGGTATTCATTTTGAATGCTTTGACAAATCTCATTTTGCTAACGTAATTTTGTTTTATTAGTTTTGGGATGTGTTTATCCAACAGAAAGCGATGATTATGAAAAAATAACATTGCATGAATATTGCAAATTTTTAGTACTATGCTGCGCGACTAGTTATTACAATTTCTGCTTGAAACAAAATATACACGGGTGTATTTATCCGGGGTAGGTATGGTCGTATTCTAAATAAGATCAATATACTACCTATGCATTTAATGGATATGTTTATATATTTATGTTGTATTTATAAATGTGCTTCAGTTCATTGGAATGATGTTTTTATGAAAATTATAGATACATATTTTGTTGCTATTTTTGTTGTTGATGTTGTATTATTTCATTTCAAGATGTGATATTTTATATTTATTCTCCTCTCACTTCTCTCTCCCATGCAATCGCTATTTATATCACGGTTTCATTCTTATCATTCTGTCGCAGCATTATTTACCTCAAAAACTCTTACATGATTGAAGCCGTGTTTTATCCTATCCTTGATGTAATGCATCTTACCATGACTTTGGATAATCTGCCCTGGGCAACATGTTGCCATGGCAACCACAACAAAGCATCGACATATAAAGCTATCATGTTAACTATTGTGACTGCACTTCGGTCCTCGTTAATCCAGTGATCTTTCGACTGGAGGATTCTAAAAATAAAATGATAATACGAGAGAAAAAAAAACCGTTGTGAATGTCTTTTTTCCCCCACCCCGCCTCCTCTTTTCCAATTTCTAATCCATTACGGTAATGGACACAAATATATCTCATGCTCTCCGAATGTATTTTCTAACATTCGATTTATTAAATGTTTTTGTGTGGATCTAAGTTTATTCCCCGTGAGGGATATTGCGTCTATTCTACTTCATGACGCCGAAATCCCTACCCATATCTCTCTGATATAATAATAAAACATCGCCATTTGATCTTAAATCAAATCTATCGAGTGACATGGGACATTGTTGTCTTTGCGTCATTTAAAGGTGGTGTATAGTTTCGGGAGAAAGAAAAATTAATTTAGGTTCACATTAAGATAAATTATGAAAGATTGAATCCAAGAACCATAATAAAGCAAATTATAGTACTTGAAATCTCGTTTTAGTGTCTTTATTTCATAATATAAGGATAAAAAAGATAAGTCGGGGACCCGTCACAGGTAAGTGCTCACGTGGAAAACCAATGGGGATTCTCTTGTGTGGGGTTACACACAGATCGTTCGCACTAATTCACGCCGTAACCTCCGGCGTGCGAACTTGTCAGCAGAGGTATAAACGGCAGTTAAATTACGCTATATTCAAACAAATTCAATGAAATTCATCAGAAATAACGAAAGGAATGTCACAAGATCTCTCACACATATCTTTTAGGGCACTGTGGACAACATGTAACTACATTTGATCGGTTTTGTGCCAATTCCTTTTTTGCTACCAAAACTATACACCAGGTTTAAACGTTGAACGCGCGTCATTTTAACGACTAATCCGAAAGTTGGTCCAAAGAATCAGTGGTTCTAAGGTTGGTTGGTCTAAATAATCGTTGGTCCGAGGGCTCATTGGTATGAAGGTTCGTGGGTCTAAAAAAAAATCGTTGGTCCGGAAGTTCATAGGTGCACAAAATCATTGGTCCGAACGTTCGTTATTCCTAACGCGCATTGATTTGAAGTTTCGTTGGTACAAACATTCGTTACCGCCAAGTTTTGTAGGTAAAAATATATGTTGTTCAAGAGACAACACATAGTCCAAAGATCCATTTGTTCAAAGAATCTTCGGTCCGAATGTTCGTTGGTCTAAAGTCTCATTTGTTCGAAGGTTTGTTGGTCAAAAAATCCATTGGTCAAAAGTTTCCTTGGTCTGAATGTTCGTTGGTCTGATGGCTCATCGGTGCGAAAGTTCGTTGGTCCTAATACTATTTCGTCCAAACAACCGTTGGCGCCAAGATTTCTTGGTCCAAAGATTTGTTGTTCAATAGATACATAGTCTGAAGATTTATAGGTCAATAAATCCATTGGTTCAAATGTTAATAGGTCCAAATGTTTGTTGGTCCAAACGCTCATTGGTGAGAAGGTTCGTTGGTCCTAATACTATTTCGTCCAAATAACCGTTGGCGCCAAGATTTCTTGGTCCAAAGATTTGTTGTTCCATAGATACATATAGTCTGAATATTTATAGGTCAACAAATCCATTGGTTCAAAATAGGCCCAAATGTTTGTTGGTCCAAACGCTCATTGGTGCGAATGTTGGTTGGTCCAAAGCAAAGTTAGTCCAAAGACATGAAGTGTTCGTTTACAGTCCGAAGTTTTCGACCAATGATCCAGCCTGTGTTTATGGGCTTTGGTTGAGGGGCTCCATAGAGTGTGGGAAACTGTGCCTTGATCTAAGTAGCGTTGTCGTTGGCATACTGCCGAAGATAGGTCATTTTAGTAGTAAAGTCTTCTTGAAAATGCGGTCAATCGTTCTTCACACCACTTAAATAGGGTACTGGAATTTATTTTGAATGCTTATTTTTAACCTGTTTATTGTTTTCGATGAGAAACCTGATGCTTTCTGGAACAAGGAGTCTTGAGCCTGTTAAATAAACCCTGCATACTTGAGATACAAAGTAGAAAACACTTCACACGGTCACACTTACATTTCATTATTATAAAGTGATTGTGATGTTATTGGAGATTCATATACCCTCAAAATCTACATTTTATAAAAAATTCCAATTTTAAAGTCATTGCTGAATGACCAATACCTGAAATTTATGAAAAAATGAAGAAAAAGAAAATGAAATTATAGAGCGAGGAAAGATACAAAAGCAAATAAATGAATAAAAGAATGTACGATTTCCACTGCAAATGGCAACGTCATATCATAAACTCCCGTTCTTCGTCAATTATATACCCCTTAAAATTTTGACGACACTAAAAGATAACAAATTAAAACAATATTTTTTTCCCGAGAGTAAGCTAATAATTTCTCTGTTCTCTATTTTACGGTCTTGCTTCAAGTGACTTGAATTGATTAATGCAAACCGTTCATTTTAAAATATCAACAGTTGCCCACTTTCTCGTGGGCGAAGAAGCACACGGCAATATTATCTTCAAAAGCTTCGTAGATTAATCATACCCGGAAATACAGACCAGATGTCTGCACGCTCTGGGGATAGGAAAGGGATTAAATCACATCAATTAATGATAGTGAAATGGTAATGTTATCGTAGCTAAATGGCAAATTAATGCAGTTGGCATGCGATTCATGTCAAGATATGGATTTATGGAGGGTTTGAGTTTCACGTGTTGTTGCTTATTGTAGTGAAAGACATACGATGTGTGGTATGTTTAGTCTCTCAAGCGAGTTTTAGGCTAGAAAAAAAGTAGCTGACCCCGCTGCCCTTGCGTAGCAATAAACGGGACAGTGTTTAGAACCTTTTGAACAGCGTCCTCTACGGTGCAGACACAAATATCGCATCCCTTTAATGTCAATACATTGAATAGCAACAGTCGGGGTTGTTCCACATCTAACATTGATAGCACGCATATGAAGTATTCTGTAACCTATAATTTTCTTTGGCGTTGTGAGAGAGGGAGAGAGAGAGAGTGAGTGGCGCGTTGTGGATATATTTTTAGAGAGAGAGGAGAGAGAGAGAGAGAGAGAGAGAGAGAGAGAGAGAGAGAGATAGAGAGAATAGATGAAGGAGGATATAAAATAAACTTATTAAAAGCAAATATTAAAATTTATATTAGATATGAATTGAAAACAATACAAAAAAAATCTGTAAAATTTCAGCTAGACATTTAATTTATTTCGAATAAAGCTCAGCAATAAAACTAAGACATCATTCAACATTGTAGGACTCCTCGACGTATAACCTTTTAAACACACGAGCATTTCGACAGGTACTCGACTCTATTGGACTCTAACTACCCAACTCCCTAATAATAACCCATTTATACTGCATATGAAACATTATTCAATGTCTTGCGTCTGTCTGACTTTTCCAACCTTTACTAACATTTAGGGGGAGGGGCGCAAAAAGGAGGTAAGGGGTTAATGATGCAACGTGCCCTTTTAAATTTTGTTATCGTCAATTAAAAATCATCTATGTTTTCTTGTTGGGACACTTTTCTGAACACCGATCCGTAAATGTCATGGTTGAGGATTTGCCTTTTTCGAGATTGTTTTTTTACTTTAAGGGATTTTCCCGAATAGCCTACTTTTTTCCCCACCTAGGCATCTATTAACTCCGAAACTCCCCCCTACAGTCATCTAGACTAACCTTTCGTGACACTTTTTCTAAATATTGACTGCAATAACATTGGCACGTTAGTGTCCTCTCGAGTTTGAAGTCTCGATGATGTCACAGTTTTACGCCTTGATAACTGATTTCAAGAAGCCACGTGTCTACAGTTTATTCAGACAACACCTCCTTGTAACATTCCTTCTGAAACTCAGTCCAAAATTGCCTTACTCTATCCTGACATTTCTCGTATAATTGGAACACTCTTTGGTTATGGTTATTTTAACAGTACGTTGCGGTTCTCCACATTCACTTTGGTTTAGTAGGGAGCTTTGATTAATGGTAAAGCGAAAACAAAATTATATGACCTTTGATTTGTTTTAAAAAAAACATTGAATATTGAATTTAATGCTCCTGGGATCCGTACAGTTTAGGCAAAAGAGCTCTGAAGAGGTGCACACAATGATGTTCGTGTAGAAGTAGAAGGAAAATTGTTACTATTGTGGAAAAAACATAATTTTGAAATTGATAAAAGCCTTTTTCATTGAAATAATATAGGTGTGTTGTATCATGTAACATTTATTCGAACTGACGATAAATTCAAATTTTGAAAATGTGTATTCGCAAGTTTACCAAAACTACATCCCAGCTTTAACATCGGTACTATAATTCAAATGACATGGCAACACAATCTCCTTCTACTGTACTGCAACAAAACACTCGACGAGAAAGTAATAACAGGGGTCAGGCTTAACCACCTGACACATACCGCATGCATTTCCTCCTCCGCGTATCACGTGATTGTATAATTCAAGGATGGCGGGAAATTCATTGGCGATGCAGTAAGAAGTTCAAGACACTTAGCTATCGATTGAAACTTTAGACTGACTTTCAGACTTCCTCCGAACGTATTCCTGACACGCGTATAATATAATCACGAACGTAACGCGCATGTGTCTGCCTTCGTGATTAACGCGTTGTAATTAAATGTTCGATAAGAGACAAGAAAGAGAGGATCCACTCCCGAACACATTTGCTGTCACTCAACCATCTAGATAATTCTAATAAAGTTCGGAAAGTTGTTCTTACATTTAGACGAGGACGAAGCAATGCCTCCCTTCACTGAAAATGACTTTGAAATATACGTGTATTTGTATTGAGCGAAAAGAAGCCTTTAAGAACTAAAGAAATCAATAAAAAAATATATAATTTTACGACAAATAGTTTTTGAAGCAAATCAGGTGCTAAATAACTTCCAAATGTGTACGAAGAGTTTTGACAGTAACATAATGGCAATAGGTTTACCCGAGTAAAAAGCCTGAAAGGGATTGCACATTTATCTGGTTTGATCATTCTGATTGTCTCAACTATAAGAGAAACAAAATAACCAACATAACAGAGATTCGAAGTACTCAACAGCCATTTTATTTCTTTATTCTTTGAAAAGCGAGCTATTTTTGTACGGCTCCGGATATGCCGGAAGAACTCGAGATCTTAAATAAATCACCCCGTCTCGGCCGTGTTAGCATTCAGCGTACATACAAAACAGGGATCATGTATCTCAAGCCTGTTTCAACAACCCTGTCACAAATGTGCAACTGGTTTTATCCCGATCGTGATCTTGATAGGACCTAAGCACTCCTTTATGAAGCTCTAACATGAATGTAGCCAAGGGATTTGCCTCCAGAAGTGCAGTAGCTGATTCAGCTATACCCCAGATACAACACCAAATCAACTTCAAACCAGTATGTGATGCCATTCGTATCAATGTAACCTGTTGTTTGTGCTCTTGTCAGAACGGTGCCTGTCGTTGTGCTATGACCGAGTCATCAGTCGACTTAAGGTGGTAAAGTTCTTAAGCCATGATAAAGAAGTTGCCCTTAAGTCGATGAAAGCATGTTGCAACTTGGCGTATAGCTCCCTCATCTTCAGTTCAAATAACGCTCGGCGACAGCGTGCATTAAGGTCCCGTCAGACCGAGTCGTTTGGTAAGATCAAAGGCGAGTATGTTCCCATTATCACCAAAGTGATGGACTTTCCAGAGCACCTTCTTTATCATTTAGACATTACTAATATTCAGCGTGAAAACTGTTAAGGTACAATCATACTTATATCAGGGCACACATTTAAGAGTAAAAAGGGGCAATGTAAAAAGTAAAAATTAAAAGAAAGATCCTATGATAGAAAAGAGAGAGAGAAAGAAAGAGAGAGAAAGAAAGAGAGAGAGAAGGAGAGAGAGAGAGAGAGAGAGAGAGAGAGAGACAGACAGACAGAGAGAGAGAGAAAGAGAGAGAGAGAGGAAAAAAAAAAAAAAAAAAAAGAAAGAAAGAAAGAAGGCGGGAGAGAAAAAGAGAAAGATCGTACGAAAGATAGGTGCAAGGACTGGACCATAGACTACAGATTGATTTTGGAAGAAACAGATAATATAAGGGAATAATTTTATTCGAGGACTATGTTAACATCTACAGTAGATCCTGGAAGTATACGGAAGAATAGTGGAAGCCGAAGCGAGAGAAAAAGACGGAAAAAAAATGAAATTGACAAATTAAAACTATAACAATTACTATCTAATTTATGTTTAATTATTTCACTTAATTGAAGGGCTGATAGCTTCTTTAAATCAAATCTAAAAACATCTGTCATGCCCAGAAACTTTTAATTTGAGCTATAAATATGGCAAAGGCACTTTATGAATCAAAATATTATTATCCATTTGTAATTTCGTTTTCAACTGTCACAAAACCTTTTCAAACTACTCTTGTACTTTATCTCAATGTGAACATTTGGCCTCCATTGATCTTATTTGGACTGGGGCTACACTCTCGCTACCCACAGTGGGGTTAACCGTTAATAACGACTTGGTGTTAGTTCCGATTATTAGATTGAACACGACCATCTATTCCCCTTAGATTGCACAATGAGGTTACTGATCATTGCACGAGGCAAAAACAAATCAGTCAATACATATAAAGGGGTCTCTCCACAGCACGACTGCTTGACACCCCTAGAACTTCATATAAAGTGACGTAAATTTTAAGTGGTTTTGTTAATTTAACTTTAATGTGTTTCAGTCAAGCGTTCATTCGTGAAAATGTGTACAAGATTCATGGAAGCAGCTATTTATTTAAAGTGATTTATGGTGATAATTAGATGATACTTATACTCAGTTCCAATGCGCGCGTTTTTTTTTAGGGCGACGCAGCGCGCAGTGCAAACAATGTCAATTCGACGTGCTTGAAGAATGTTATTCGCTACACGGTCTTCCTACTTTATAATAACATGATTTTAACGCGATTGTGTTTATTGGGAACTTGAAAAATCATGTTTAGGGCTAGCATTAAGTTTACGGTTAAGTTTAGAATAATGATCGGGTTTAGGTTTAAGGTAGGTGTTAGTATTAGGTTTAGCGTTTAAATTTCGGGCGTGTTAGGATTAAGATTAGGTTAAGGATTATGTTTGACAGAGTTGTCAGGGAATCACCTTATGGAAACACCCAAACAAATCAGTCAGCACTAAAGATCGAAGACGCTCAACATTTTCTACATCTATTCGTGAATCCCGTATCTTTGAGAAGCGTTTCAAAGGTAGTTAAAAGGCTTGGGACTTGGAAGGCATGTGTCCTCGTGTTGCGATTCAAGTGCCTGGAATAAATCCTTGGGGAAATGGTAGTCATTGAATGTTAATGTAGAGGAGGGGGTGAGGGGGGGGGGGGGGGGGGGACTCACGGTACCATAAACACCCTCTTTACTTATATGATACATATAGAGCCAAAACTTACAATCCACATAATATAATATTTTAGTCTTGACTGTGATCATTTTTTTTTTAAATTATTGTTTCTTTGTTTTTTCACCTTTTTGAATAAACTATAGAAATACAACAAAATTATTCTTTAAGATTCCTGGAAAAAAAATGTTATTGTTGTTTTTGTCTTACAAACAATAAAATAGACACTTGTTTAGAAACATATAAAGCTGATGAACTCTTACAAGGCAAGACGTATTTGTTCTTCATTAAATAATTATTATCCTAATATAAAGACAAAAATCAATGTAAAAGCGATTTTAATAAATTATATACACACAGGCAAAATCACTCATAACTGATCACCATTTGGTTCTGAAACATGAAAGTATTTTCCAAAGTTATATGCGTCCCAAGTACAACATTATAATTCATCTAAAGAACAGTGAATTAGCTCATCTTTAAAACACTCCATTTCGTATTCTTCCAAAAACAATCACGTGAGAATGAGTCGCGCAATATTTCATAAATATGCGCATAATATATCTCCTCAAGTTTATAACGACCATCAAAAGGTAAACTGATGCCGAAGGGCAGAATGATTAGCACGTTGATGACTTAAATAGGATTCACACACTAAATCACTTACAAAGATGAAATGCATATTATGAATAAAATCTATGAATAGAAATGCGGAATTTTCTCTCTTTTTTGAACAATAATGATACAAAAATGTCAATGTTACATTCACGATTTCACGTAAAAGCTTAGTTTCTTCCCCCCCCCCCAAAAAAAAAAAAAAAAAAAAAAAACGGCGCGCATGAATGATTTTGCTCAGGAACTATTCTAAAATCTCCAGCAGATATGGGGGTAACGGTATAGAAGCCGCCGAATGAAAGAGTGAGTCAGAGAGACAGAGAGAGAGAGAGAGAGAATGAGAGAGAGAGACAGAGAGTGAGAAAGAGAGAGAGAGGAGAGTACATATATTTTAGAAGACGTTATCCTTGGCACACAGGAATGATTCGCCAAAGGACTATGTCAACATCTGCGGTAGATAACAGAGAGTTCGAAAGAACAAGAAAGAGGGGAAAAGGGCGAGCGAGAGAGAGAGAGAGAGAGAGAGAGAGAGAGAGAGAGAGGAAGAGAGAGAAAGAACTAAAGAGAGAGGGTGTGAGAATAAACAAGCTAGAGCCAACAAGAGAAACACGAATTGGAAGGGAAGAGAGACGGGATGACATTATTATCCTTAAAAAAAAAGAAGGCCAATCAAGATTCAAACAGTTTTAAAACTAAAGCACTACCACAACCTTTGGCACAAAAAGCAATAAAACTCGATATCAACTATCATGTCTCATCAAATGCCCTTCGCTACCATCCCATGATATAAAACTGCCAGAGCATCGCAATTAAACATGGTATTGAACTACTTTGGGGTGTCAAGATATACATAGCGTTTCATTTATGACCCTCTTTAAAAACGGAAGGCGTTCGGTTGTTTAAAAGAATGCTGTAAACAAAGTAAAACCTGCCCGATATTAAAATGCCACATGAAGCATGGTCTGACGAGAAAAAAACTCCACTGTCATGGCTTTTTCGATACAAAGTGGACTTTTAGTAGTAATCGAAATAGGAGATGCCATTAATTGTATGAGTTATCTGTAGCAATACCGTTCTGTGGCATAAATTGGGGGATATGTATATACGATTGACAAAGTTTTGAATCGGCATGTCAAACAAACCAAATTACAGATGCAATGGGCAGAACATGTAACTCTTTCGATACCGTAGTTGATGACTATCTCTCGCGCACAATGGCACTTTGAAAAAAAAAATATAAAAATAAAATAAAAATAAAAAATGCCCCTGACAAAGCATAAACAATACAATTTTGAAGTCGGGTGACGATTCAATCTATTTTAATTTCATTTGATGTCGTTAATGTCGATGTTGTGTGTTAAAGATGCAGCATTCGCGGAACAAAATCGATCTTGTCACACCTATAGATAAAGAACCTTCCAATAAGGTTGAACATTGCCATTCACAAAGTTGAGTGTCAATGTGTATGCATGAATGGGGAAGAGTAATGCGTTACAGAATACTAGTAGGCAAAACAATTTCCCATTTGAGGTTGATGAATTCCATTCAAACTTTTTAAACCTGAATTATCAATGTTCACAACTGCAACAGTCGCGGAAACAAATCGAGCATTTCAATAAAGGAACAGAAAGTGAGCATAACAAGAACTTTTGCGATGTGGTTGAACAACGTCATGTCCAAATCAAGTTGCTTTATGTATGGAAGAAAATAAGAAGGTGGTGCATCACCAATTGATTCACAAAGTTAGGCGATTAGAGCAGCGCCTTCGAATAAGAGTCTGTCATGGGTGTCTTTAAATTGCAACCTTTTAAAATGTTCAATTTGCAACATTTGTCACATTCAAAGACCATATGAAGAGAGAGTATGTAACTATCCTTGCATAAAGGTGCTACACTTATTGAGCCCAAGAGTACTGTTAAATGTTATGAATGGAGACTCTCCAAATGCAACATTCGTTGGACCAATCGATTGAGTCACACCCTACTATAACCACGACCCTGGCGTAAAGGTGCCAAGCTCCCTGAACATGACGGCGTGGGTATGGTCGTTTGTTTGTATCGGCAGAGGTAATTGAAAAATGTAATGACAGATTCACCTCTGATCGAGTCATGACTGAATTCACATTCGATATGGATGTTAAAATCCATCTCATTTTTACATGGCATGAATGATGCATGCAGCATAACATGGGAGAAAACCCCGAGAGGGAATTTGACGAAGAGGTGACACGTTCATTGAACATGAAAGCGAAAGTGATAACATTGGAGGGTCATCGACATTTCGATTGAGGCTAGTAATGCAAAAGTCGTAATGATTGTTTCAATCAAGAAGTTGTGCACTTGATGGTCACTCAGTGGATATAAAAATGTGAATATATTATAGCTATTTATTTATCTATGTACTTTTTCTAGTGAAGAAAGTCATATACATCGGAGTGACATCCACGATGTATTACTATACAAGCACCCTTCAGAGACTTTTTTGAATGCGTAAGGGGAAGGGGTGTTTGTTAACCTTGTATTATCTCTTGACAAAACCTTTTTTTTATTAGGAGATCCCACTAACAGAAAACTAACTGAAGAAAAACTGTTGAAAACATACGACTTTTTCATAATGTGTTCTAATTATATATTCATAATTTAAGAGTTTGATATTCTCTGCATCAAATCATCATTTTCATTGCAAGATATTGAACTTAAGGTTTTAAAATGGCACTTTACTATTCAATGTAATTGTAATAAGAAATGCAATGGAAATGCTTCTTGTTGCCTTTTTCTCAACTTTTAATAACTCCGTTTGAGTTCGGTATATTCAATTCATGTTGAAACAATGTTGACCAAATATCATGTACATTTAACGATGATGTCGAATAAATTTCAATTCAATTCAATTCAATTCAATATATAATGAAACAATCATTATATAACATATATATCGAATATATTTCCAATTTGACATATTATGATATAAGATAAATGTGAACTTATATATAAAAGCATTATCCCAATTCTTTGTTTGCAATGGCGGAAGGGAACAGGCTGCGATTCCATGGTACACAACACATGAGGGAACCAGAGGTTCACGGTTCACGTGACCGGCTGGCTGGGAAGACGGTGCTCAACCCAGAGGCACAGGAAACAGTTTCCTGGGCCATTGGTTCCCTACGCAAGATCTGGTAATCGCAGCCTGTCCCAAACGCCTGTTAATGGCGCTCTTGGCCATTCCTCTCCTGGAGGGATATTGGAAAATTATATTTATTACAGAAACGGTAACAAAAAACAATCCCCTCAATTATAACAATTAAGATACTGGAACAAAGCATCAGCCAAACACAAAAATAACCGCCCGACAACGTTATGTATAAAAAAAAAAACAAGACAATCTGACTATTTCTGTCAGTAATCAAGCCCAACCAACCATCCAAGTCAATAATCAAGCCCAAACATCCATCCATGCAAATAAACAAGCCCAACCAACCATCCATATAAACAATCAGGCCGAACCAACCAACCCTGTCATTTATCAAGCCCAACCAACCAACCATGTCAAATATCAAGCCCAACCAACCACCTTTGTTTTAATATTAATCAAGCTAAACAAAATCCATGTCAATATCAAGCCTAACCAGCCATCCAAGTCAGTAATCAACAAGACCCAGCAGCCTTGAAATTACAAGCTTTTTTTTATTTAAGTGATTGAAATTACAAGCTTACCTAAGCAATCATTAAATACCGAAGCTCAATGTTTTCCTTCCTCATCTTCTCTCCCATTTTACTATCTACATCAATTTTCATCACCCCTTCCAAATTGGAGATTTAATCTCCAAAAACCAGGACATATTGTGTCCTATCAACTGATTAATAATATACCATGACACATTTCGCAAGCCCATGAATAACATCTGTAACAACCTAAACTCGAATTCAAACAAAACCTTGTCTTCAGTAGCTGTCACTTCCCCCCAGCAGCCTTTAAAACCATCACAACCCAATCCTGTTACCCAATTATACTCGAAGCTCTATGCAACTTTCATATAAATCGAGTATGCTGAACTAATTTTTAAAAATATAAAGTACCAACAACGACTACATATATACCATCTCTTCGAAAAATGGGCCCGCTTTCCCCCCAGCAATTATTCTCACCAGTATAGTTAAGTATATACACCTGTACCTTTTCACCACCTAGTATACTAAGGGAAGGGAGGGAGGGGAAAAGTAAACCGAACTCAACGGAGAAAAAGGAGAGAATGATTAATTTATCCCTGAAATGCGCACCTGCGAAAAACAACTTGTTTACGAATTCCGCTAGTGCATTACAATGCGCGCCGCCTATTGTCATTTTCCAAATACGCGTAAGAAGGCTTTGACCTATATGTAAATAACAAGAAATGCGGGTCAGGCTGGAGAACATCCAGTTATTAACATCAAATATTTAATCAAGGGGCGCGCTATTCGCGTGTTTCAGACCTACCTCATTGCATTCTATTACAATTGAGTTTATTTTCTTAATAAAAAAATAAACGTATTATCGTTATACATTTATAGTATTTACATTATGGATGCTATTTACTGAAAATGGAGCAAGGTTGTTTATAGTCAAAACACAAACCGAGCACTTAAGTAGTTGTCGAACACTCTAATCAGTAAAAAGTGACCAAGCTTAATGCTTCATTAGGTTAAGTATGGTCAGTATCCATTAACCCTTAACGAAATGGCGACATTTACTTAATTCAACCAATGCATTATTCATGTATACGTAAAGTTTCATGCCAAAACGGATTAAGTCCATTTTTTGTGATTTTGAGTATGATACAATGATTTTGATATTTGATGTTACCCTGCCTAATGAATCAACGCTTTATTTCTTTATTCAACGCTTTATTTCTTTATTCAATGTTAGCCTGCCAACAGCAGTAGCTTCATTTTGGTAGACGTGTAGGGCCTGACGTTTGCTGTTGGTCATTTTGAAGTACAAAACTATTGATTTAATTATTTTTAAATAAAGCTTCATTTTTTATTCATGTGACTGTAATCCCATTTGAAATCAAGGTTTTGTTAATTTATTAATATTCTAATTTTCAGTTTTATCATTCTAATGTATGCTTTATATCCATTTCACGGTTAAAATTAGGCCTATGGTTGTTGTTGTTTTAAGTTTCTACGGCGCTGTCATCACTGACCGAATAGAAATACATGACATTTGAATGGCTATCGTCGAAAAGGAGGGGAAAAACCATAATATCCAAGCAATCCACTTTAAATCCATCCCAGGATATTTCTTTTTCTTGAACGACGTGATGATTGATGTCGCAAGAATGGGAGTTCCATTTTCTTCCCCGAAACTAGGCCTCTCTTCTTGATTCTATTTTTGCTGTGTCTTACTTTCCCTCCTTTTCCCATTCTTTTACTTTCCCCTGAAGGTTTCATCCCTTCTTGTCTGGATTGTTATTGCAAATGTCTTTGGAAAGCGCGGGGGGAGTATCAAAAATACCAGATTTTCTGGGTAAGACATGGGCGACCGCTCAGCGTGTGACCACCGCGAAGTGGATATTTTATTGATGAGCTTAACATTCTCACAGTTTCGTCTCTAAAAGAGGAATTCAGCCCATAATGTGCATGGATTTCTTTTCCTTTTTGTATCTGTTCGTAGACCAAAGTAGACGAAAGTGGTCACGGCGGTTAAGGCGTGCATGCGGTCAGTTTTCTCGATAGGCTTGAGTGCTGTTAAAGCGAACTTGGGATCTGGAAGCGCTTTTTACCCTCCGGCCCATTTATAGAGCAATTCCATTTTAATTGGGTTTAATGAGCGGCTCAGAGGCGTCATGGTTTTAATATCCAGATCAAGTATAATGTTGGAAAACAGCCCCCATCCCTTAAAAAAACCCAACAAAAAACAAAAAGTCCTAATGGCATCGTGGTGTATATTTTTAAGCGAATCTCCGGCCAATTTGGTCCTTTCCAATCGATAACACGACAGGTAATATAATTAGTTTTATTTTAAAGGCAAGATATCACATTTTCAGATGGGTCAGTATACACATTTGTGAGAGCCTCTTGCCATAAGAGTAGGGAATTATTTCGTTTGAGATACATATATTAATAATTTCCTCGTTTTGCCTAAAGGTGAACCACTTTTCAAAATTACAAGCTCCCATCAGTTTGCCCTTTTTTCAGAAAGAACCCATCGGAGACACATTTCCTTGTATTTGTGCTATTTAAAATGAAATTGGGATAATCGATGTTGAAGAAATATTTCATAAAATCTAACTTTTAGAGAAATGGATTTACAAGAGAAGAATGAGGTTTGAGATGGAAAGGGTAGGGGAAGAATCAAAGTGTATAAAATTAAACAATTCGGCCTGTATTCACAAAGGTGTACTAAGTTAAGCCATAGCTTTAATCTGTGGTTGAACTATGGTTAGGCAAATGTGAAAAATCTGCCTACGTTATTATGTTTCTTACACGTTTATTGGATTCCGGAATCGTGCTTTAATTGTATGGAAAGCGTTTGTACTTATCATTACCAACCAGTTTTATAAAAATATTTTCAGTACCAAATAAATCGAGCATCTTCTGTTCGAGATTGTGTCACTTTTCACTGCCCATGGTCTGAAAGTTAAAACCAAAGATCTAAGCTATGGGTTAACTTAGTACACATTTGTGTGTGAATACGGGCCTCTATGTCACATGTAAAATGCACATGTAACGCAAAATATTATACCCAATTAGTTTAGATCAAATAGAACAACATTAGGTAATGAGCTTAATTGCGTTCGTTTATAAAAATTACATGCAAGGATGCTCCATTAAAAATCGAAAGCGGTGTGTTTAATCAACCATATAGAGTGTAATGTATATTTTTACTAAATCGTCTTCGTCCCATCCTCTCACTACCTCTCCATCAGCCCCCCTCCCCCTCTCCGCTCCTTCCACAATGATCACATAAATCGCCCTTCAACAGTAGGTAGATTCATTGGGCGGGCCCTTTTGATCGCAAGTTAGCCTAACGTGCCGCTTTCCATCAAAATTAAGACTATAACAGGATCAAATAAAGAGCTTACATGCAAAAGGAACTAAATCCACTTTTATAGCTTCAGAGGAAATGGCATTTGTTTACCAGATTTGCACACGCGTCTATGGAAAAGGGAAATTACAAAATGCATTTTCTTACAGTTGGAATCCACATTTTAATAAAAATCCTTTTGTTCAAACACGGTTATGTACCTGAACAATGGCCTGATATCAATAACTTAATTTTCATAAAACGTGGATTTAGTCCCTTTGGAATGAAAATCTTCAAATAGATAGTACTGCCAAGCTGACGTCCTATCGAGGGAACAAAATTTCCAATGTTATTAGGAACTTTACGCGGGGAAATCACAGATGATTGAACAAAAATTAACCTTGTAATCCCCCTATAGTAAGCAACAAAATTGGCCAAAATGATGACTAATTATTGTTACTGAGGAGGACGTACTACCAAAAAGTGCGTTTTGGGGGTCAGCCAAGACGATTCGGAATTATTTGAACCGTAATGGGCGAAAGTGCGCAGGGTCCTTGATAAAATTACATAACAAATTATACTAATTAATAGTACTCTTGTGAATTTATTACTCTATTATTACTCTATAAAAGTGAATGAACTTTCACTCCAAAAAGTGGTAAATCGATGAACTTTGAATGAGTTGCCAGACTAAGCCTGCTTTCTGTTCATTTAAATGCTGGGCACGTCGTATACGTACATGGATCACTTAACATTCAGGTGCTGAGCATGTGACGTTTTGACCGTTTTTGTACGTAGGCCTACATGACGTAAATAATTTAACACGAAATGGTCAAAACGGCTTTTTAATTTTTTTTTAAATTCATTCATTTATTTATTTACATGTCGTACATCCCCTCAGTGGGAATATGACTGCGACATAACATAGTAAGTTTTTAAAGTGATTTAATAGACCCGGTTCGATTTTCGATGGGGTCAAAAACTTTTCATGCTCGAAAGAGGGATTTCCCCTCATTTGGTTTTAGAGGGAAAATACACTTATTTTGTATCATTATATCATTATGTATCATTATATTTTTATATCATTGTATCACTATCATCCAATCAATGAACAACGAAATGAGATAGTTTGTAGGCAGTATTGAATCGGGTAGAGGAGAATACGTCAGAGGGGAATGTAAATACAATATCAATTCGATAAAAATTATTTTTAAACTTCGAGAGGTAAAAATTGGCGAAGATTGATTTACGTCGTGTATAATATCTCTCATTTGCAAAAGGTAATTCATCACAAACTCCCCGGTTAATACACAAATCATGGTAAATTATCCTGACCCGTCTTGGTTGCTATGACAACCCCTCCGATCGTCTTCACATGCACCTGTCCTCCGAGATAATTATCAATCTTGGGTGAATCTTACTTTTTCTTTGTCTATGAAATATGACGTGTAGTAACCTGTGATAGGACACTAATGAACAAGAAATCAATTATACCTGCTAAAGTTATCTTTAACTAATTCTGGTTCCATCATTAAACTTTGGTATTTTGTTCCCTCTATTCTTTTCAGTAGATAACCAAGGTTTTGTTTAAATAAGAGTATATGGGCAAGTGCATTATAAAGATGGTATACGTACATGACGTAGGGGCCTAAAGCGTCCATATTCTTAAGCGGCGCAATATTGATCAAGTAGAAGCCTTTTATCACAAAAGTGTCATAAAACTTTTGACTTATCGACATCGCTTACATGTTAAATAAACAACGTCAGCGTGAAAAAGAGGAAAAGTTTTGTGACGTCACTTGCAAGCTCTCCTCCAATGCGTTAATTCTCATAGTTTCATAAAATTTGACCTCAGTAAGATTCATACTTCTACATTGAGGAATATAACATGTATTTTTTCAGAGTCTCATATTGAATTGCAAACTGACATTATTTGACGATGAAATATAGGTCTGCATTAATCTAAGGACCTATGGCACGCTTTGTAAAAGTCAAATTGTCTGTGTAGATTAATATTCAGCAAAAGTTAATGAAGTGAAAAATTCATGTACCTGGCAAACTGAACGAATGACGCATGTTCCTTTTTGCACAGTCGTAATGAAATAATAGATATTGACTGGTCTGATATTTGGCTTCTGTGATTTGTTTTCGTCCTGCCACTCGAATATACCCTCTAGAACTTAGTACCTGTGGCCCTTTTAATTGTATTTTGTTGTGAAAAATAGAAGCAGAATGGAACAAATGGAATAAATAAAGAGAGATGAATGGAAAGAGAAAGATGGGAGGAAAGGGGTGAAAATGAGAGAGAGAGAGAGAGAGAGAGAGAGAGAGAGAGAGCGAGAGAGAGAGAGAGAGAGAGAGAGAGAGAGAAGGAGAGGAAGAGAGCGAGAGGAGGGCGACTGTAAATGAATGCATACAAATTTGTTACCAAATTGAAATATGTTAATAACGAAGACAGTCACGGCCAACATTGATATTATCATTATACCCACTACAATCACAAATGCTTAGCTGAATAATTACCTTACAGTTAGAAAAATCTAGGTTAAACGCGATAACACGAACGGAATAACCTTAAAGAGATAATACTACGAAGATAAATGAGAAGATGGGGGTACAGCGAACGAGCGACAAGAATAAATAAGAGGCGTTGATAAAAACGGAAGTTGGAGTATAAGCACGCCTGGGGTTCTTTCCATTAGGTCATTGTGGCATCTATAATGATACGAAGCGTCCCACTGATTGGAAGAGACTATGTATGTATTGCCGATAGGCATCGGAATGCCACCATCATCAACCCCCTTCGTTCCTGCCCATCTTCCACCGGGGCCACGGTGCCTGGGGGTGTAGCAGTCACCCTCCATTTTCCGTATGATTAATTCAGTCGACAGGGCAGAAAGGCGCTTGACATTTGGGCGTTATATATTCAATTCAGATGAATAAATGTGAATAAACATAGGAGTGAGGAGGGGTAATATACAAAGTGTATAGCATACATCCTACCACTTCTCTTTGTACCCGCAGTCATACGGTATGTAAATCCTTACATACCTAAAGAGAGATAATGTAATGTAACATTGGCATAGAGAGAATGAGAGGGAGAGAGGAAGAGAGAGAGAGAGAGAGAGAGAGAGAGAGAGAGAGAAGAGTAACTCAAAACACTGCAAAAATAAACACGTGGCCCATACAATTAGAAAAGGGTCCGTGTATCACTATAGGCTAACAACTTTTCACTCTCTTTAATTAAGGAACACGAATGTAACTACTAAAAAAGTCTTTATATCTTACAATCGTCACACTCTTTGTATGAACATAGGTTTTGCTGGGGCGGGCTTTAAATATAGTTGTTAGATACCAGGGCAAATTCTTTTCTTTTATGGGGTCAAATCAAATCCATGGTAATAGTATTCTACTATATTTTGCGCTACATAAAAATAAAAGCAGTTACCCATCTAGATGTCAATGACGACAAAAATATTTTCGAAACGCTTAAAATTTAGAAGGGCGTCAACTTGCGATCAAATGAAACGATTTTCTATCCATCGTCCCCCTTTGCGATGTATCACTCTGTATAGACTAACTATTTACTGCAAATATAGCCCTACAAAATTTACATTCCTGCTATCTACCGTAACTGTGAGACATCAGCTGCCAACCGCGTGTGATAAGAATAATAGATGGAGAGATGATGCTTGAAAATATGCTTATTATGGAATGATACTTATGAACTATTATCCATTCGTTTCTATAGCAACTCATCTTTGCCTTCTGTCAAGTGGCTATCATTTTTAATGGCATCCTCACGCTAGCAGATGGAAAGTGGGCGCGTGAATAGTCCTTACATTTGCAACAGCTTGAAATATTATTATTAATAATAATAATAATAATAATAATAATAATAATAGTTACATTTATATAGCGCTTAATACACATACCCACCTTGGTGTTTCTAAGCGCTTATAGTGTTAAATAATTATTACCCGGCTTAGCTAGGCTACTCCGAAAGGTGCTCACATCATTCAAGGAATTACTTTCTACAGGTACCCATTCACCTCACTTGGGTCGAGTACGGCAAATTTGCAGATTGACATCTTGCCGAATGATGCTAGTGGAATGGACGGGATTTGAACCGCGTACCTTGTGATCGTCAGTCCGCTGACTTATCCACTCGACCACACCACTTTAACAAATATTATGCACATTGGTATTTCAATTCATGGCACCCATATCCGTTTTAAAATTATGGCCCGTATTCAGAACCGAAGACTGAATTTGTATGAGTTGAAGCTATTAAGGTGCTGTTGTGCGATCCTTTTGTCTGAGGCCGTATTAGGATAACCACCCCGGACAATTTCTTCCAGGACAACTACCCCCACAGAAATAGGGTTGAGATTAAGTTGTAGATTTAATGGGATGGTGGGGTAGTTGTCTAGGGTAGTTTTCATAGAACCGTTCAAGGCATCAGATAAATGGATCGCACAATAGCACCCACAGGTTCAACGAATGCAAGCTCAGTTTAGAATACGTGCTATTCAGTTTTTAATTGTCTATGAATTAAAAAAAAAATTAAAAAAGGGTCATTGTGGGCTCATGTAACATGTTTATTTTTGTCATCAACTACGCAGTAGAATTTTCAGGAACGTTGCCAGTATTCGTTATAATTCCACAAGAAAGCGTCACGCTTTTCCCATTTAATTACCCCCATTCAGATGGAAATGAAAATCAAAATAGATTTTTGTAACGCCAAGGATCAATAAAGGTGCGTGACATCGCAATCTGGTCCTATTAATCAAATTAGACTTTAAATCGCCATTCACGACACGGTTACATGGCGATCAATCTCCTTTCTTATTCTGATGGCGTCTTACTTCCCCTTTCTATCCTTTCTATTTTAATTTTTTTTTTTTATCTCTACTCTATTTTTCTTTCTATTTATCCCTCTCTCTCTCTCTCTCTCTCTGCAGCTTCCATAATTCTTGATTTGATTACACCGATATCTTGAGTAGATGTTAACATATTAACAATATATCCCTTTCATGGGTGACGGCTTCCAAAATCTATGCTCTGCGATCCAATATTTGTGCCCCCCCTCTTTCTCTCTCTCTCTCTCTCTCTCTCTCTCTCTCTCTGTAGCTTCCATGATTTCTCTATTCAGTTTCCCCATATCTACCGTAGATGTTAACATATTATTGGAGCAAAATCATTCCTTTTCTGTGTTACGACTTCCAGAATCTATGCTCCGTGGTCCTATCGTTGCGAATTTCTTTCTCTTTCTCCTTATCTTCCTCTCTCGGCGTCTTCCATATTTATGTAGTCCTTTATTACCCCACAATATCTAATGTAGATGATGACATAGTGGGACAGAGCCCAATATGTCTGTATGTCATTGGTTATCTCTTCGAAAACATGTGCTCTGTCGCCAAGTCATCTGCACCTCTCCTTCTTATCACCCCCACCCCTTCTTTCTCTCTCTCTTTCTCTCCTCATCCTTCATTCCTTGATTTCCTTCCATCCGTCTCTCTTCAATTTCATTGCTCACATCTCAGTTGTCGATCCACACTCTTTGATTGTAAATGGCGTGTCGTTTTAGCCACTTCTGTTTGCAGCCGATCGGGTCATTCATGAGAGGGGACGATTGCGCACTCTGGCCACCCTTAGTCTCTTCAGGCTCGTCAAATTTAATTCGAAGTGGGGCGAAAAAAACGGGTCGAATGAATCGGGTAAGGTGACGAGATGAGTCTTGAATAGAAAAGTAAATTGATATTCTATCTACTAACAACGTTTTCTGGAGTAATTTGCAGAGAAGGAATGATGCGACTGCAGGTGAGCTATTAGGTGCGACGGAAGCGAAAAGTCGCACGAGCCCGTGCTTGGGGCCGTAAGTCTAATCTTGTTACTTTGCCTAATGGTCTCATTCGATTGTCTTAATATCACTTGGCTCTTTCCTTTTCTCTTTCTTTCTTTCTCTCTCTCTCTCCATCTTCATTTCCACCTGGCGGCAATGGCATTGTGTGTCTACACGTACTTATCATTAGACATATCGGGAGATAAAAAGGCTAAAATTCGAAACAACAAAGTCATACAGACAGTACAGTCATGCAATACAAACCTGAAAACAGGGCTTTTTGAAATTAAAAGTGAAAGATTCATAATCACGGAATGTTTATCATAATAAGTTAGAGAGAGAAAGAGAGAGAGAGAGAGAGATTGTTAAATTGTTAAACGGAAACATGGTTGGAGATAGCTAATTCAGTACCAGATGGAGGTAATACAAGCTAGAACTTCACACTTTTTTCCCCCCGAGAGACCTGATTAATATAAAGAATTAATTTCTAAAATGCGCTAAATCTATTTCTACATCTTTAAAACAGAAGGAGACAAAATAACAAAGTGATGATGATTATTATCATTATCGGTGTCTGCGCGAATATGAACTTTAAAAGTGCTTTTTGTAATAAATTATCTAAATACTTTATAGGTTAATATCTTTTGTTTAAAGACAGGTACCAATCATGTGGGTTTAGTACTTTTTGTGATCAAGCCTTTCATATAATTGTTTATAACTGTTCAGAATGATAAAAGGATTTCGCCGAATAGGAAAATGAATCTTTAATGGATTAGGGAATACAGAGGTGTAATGGAAGTACGCGAATAGCATGCTAAGTGGCTAAGAATTGTTCCTCAAAGGTGCACTTATAAAAGTTCATTCACTAAGGCTCTGTTGGTCATCGAAACTGAAAGTGCAGTTTTCCATTATTTAGAACCTCTTTTTTTTAAATACACTTCATACATCTTCAGGGACAATTTCATTAAGCTATGAACTCTATAATAGACGTTTTTTAATGAATATTTAAACATCTTATTGCAGTTTACTACCAATTACCAGTTTTGTAGGGCGAACAGAATGTCCCATATGACACTTTTTTTTCCATTTCTATTTCATCAAACAATTAATTATGATTTTATGACTACTGTTTAATAATCATTACCCTATGACATCCTTTTATGGCCATTAAAAAGAAGAAGAAGAAAAAAATTGATGAAAATATTGACACAAGCAATGTGTCATACAGGTCAATCCGCATAAAAAACCAACCTTGCTAAAACGACCAAACACAAAACAATGTCAAGGAATTAGGCTTCGCTCGAATCCACAGCCGACAAAAAAGAAATGACAGTCTGGGCCCTTGATCCAATTATGAAGGTGTTGAAATTAACAGAAAACACACGAACAAAAACAAAAAATGAAAATAAAAAATAAAAAATAGCAAGAACAAAACAACAAAAACATGCTCGTTTAAAGTATGTGTATGTAACAACGAAGTAAGT
Source organism: Paracentrotus lividus (assembly GCA_940671915.1). Classification (NCBI taxonomy): domain Eukaryota; kingdom Metazoa; phylum Echinodermata; class Echinoidea; order Camarodonta; family Echinidae; genus Paracentrotus; species Paracentrotus lividus. Next base: position 19,239,611 of record CALNVZ010003430.1, on the reverse strand, counting down.
TATTGACCACCTTTGAATTTTTCGTTAATATCCAAATTTCTATAGAAAGCCAAACATAACATGATAAAACATGGACAAAAAAAAAAAAAAAAAAAAAAAAAAAAAAAAAAAAAAAAAAAAAACTATCATATACTAGTACGACCATCGAGCTTCATATTGTACTCATCTATGCATTAACCTTCTTAAAACGACCAAACACAAAATGATGTCAACGAATTAGGCTTCGCTCTAATCTGCAGCCGGCAAAGAAGAGGTAAAGAGCGGCCCCTTTGATCCAGCCATAAAGGTGTCCATATCAGTGCAGTTTAAAATGCTCTCGTGTTGGTCATTAGTTTCGGATCAAGTCCGTAAACCACTTTACAATGTAAACCCTACATGAATAGCATGTTTGAATTGATTCCTAGGCAAGAGCGATGGTTGCATGTGACATAAAATATAGTAACCGCAAATCAAGAGGTTAATATTATTGTGATTGTATGTCGAACAACTCCCGCACACTGTCACCACCTATTGTTATCTGTGTAGGGCATTGTAACTTAGGGTTGACAACCTTACAATAAGAGTTCTATTGAACGAACCATGATTTATTCCCCAATTACTCATACTGTGCTGTTATAATTTACCGCGTGACCGGGTAAGCAAAACGGGTTTTAATGGGACAGGCCTTTCCAAATCACTCTATATAACAGTCATTAGCGTATTGTCTAAAGTAGATGTGAACGTATTGAAGCCTAGATACGCCACGCTGGATTTTTAATTTTGTTCATTTATTTTTGGCTCATTCATTTTTTAAAATCAAGTGCTATGTGGAAAAGAAATTAAGTTATGCTTAAATTTAATGCTCGGTTGGAGATTGATATATTCAAGTAAAAATCTCCACACGAAAGACACTTGTTGTCATGCATGTTATGATTGTTTGTTATCTACCGTATGGCATACGCTGTTTTACATTATACATAATTGAAAATGGCGTTGTAGTAATACTCAACTATTTTTTTTTCATTAAATGTTTTTAATCTGGTCTCTTCTGATAATAAGCATATAAATATATTCATGTCATTTTTCCTTCATAAATGCTGATAACACATTGAAATTTAAGAATTTTGAATTATTTCGTAAACTGCTGTTAAAGTTAAGGCTAATCGAATGTTAAAAAAGGGTACTTGAATAATTGTTGTCGCCTGAAAAATTTATCTCCCGTCCTGCACCAACACTATTTGTTTTTATGTGTTATTTCTGTTTTATCTCAAGAGATTTTTCTTTTCCTTTTTTGCTTTTCAAGTATCTATTTCATGAAGAGCAACATTATGTGAATGGCAGTAAATTAACATCTGACGAAACTACTGTGCATGTTCTTTGTCCACTTACTTTCTGTTGGAATTCCTGAAAGCAAAGACGTGGAAAACACGCATGAGTTTGAAATTAAGCCTGAGATAGCAATCGAAGGCTGATCTCCCTTTGTTCTTGGAATAATAAGGCTAATGGCGCATGGTGTACGAGCCACGGCAGGTGAGATATGGTACCAGTCTGATAGTCGCGGTAAAAGCGAAAATCTAACCCGTTTATATCGCGTTTCGCACATACCTTTTCCATCACGCCATTTCCTACGGGGTATTTTCCCATTTCTGTTACAACACGGCAAGATGGAGGAAATATTTAAATGCGCAACCCTTCTTTGGGGTTTTGCGCAGGATGCGGAACAAGGACAGCTCAGTTAAGAAGTGACCGTGTAAATATAGCGTCTGTGTGAATATGCTTTTAATGTAGCTGAGATATAATATATCTGTAACGCATGACAGAATCGGAGTTTGATGTCAAAGTAAAGAGCTTTGATTTAATCCAAGCAGGACTCATTCTCTCTTAAACACCACTCCCTCATTCTCACCCGACCTTCCTGTTTCTCCTCCTCATGTTTACCTATTTACCCCAGGTTATTTTGTACCCCTTTTTCGGGGGGGGGGGTAAATTTTATTTAGAGTTTCGCTTTTGATGGCAAGAAATTAAATTATACAAATTTCAGGAAATGTCAGCAAATTCCTTTCTACTTACAATGCAATTCCCAAAGCTCAAAGCCTTGTAGCGTTTCTGTGATAAAGAGAGGAACAGAGAGAGAGGCCTTGGTGTATATGCAACGAGATTGCAGTGCGTGCATGGTAATGAACTTTAATAGTGATTTGTTAACCTACTTTTCGAAGTTTACGTTTTATTTTGGATCTACTTCAACTGAATTCAAGTTATAATCTTATTATACAAACGAATCATGGACAGATATGGGAAGAGTCAATGACAGAAGTTGGACATCTAACTGGAATTACGAGTAGGCTAATCCGCATTGAGAACGGATTAAATATTGATGGGCGAAGGAAAAACAATCATACGCTCAGATGGGGCGATTTCATGGCGGGTTGAGTTCCGCATGGGGAGCGTTAAATTGTGACTGTCCGCCCTTGAAATTTTGGTTATTAAGAGGAGAGTCAGTCTTGTGTAAACCCTGTCATAAGGGCTTAACCCTCCGGTTCCAAGGAGTTGGTTAACTGTGGTAAATTCGCATCCTGATGACCGCATTGGTATTAAAGCTGTTGCTTTATTATGTGACTTTTATTACCCGACCAGGGAGGCTGACCAACACCGAGTTGGGGGAATCGGAGGCCAGGGGTGTGAAGTGTGTCGACGACATTGATTTGATTTTTCATGCAAGCCCTCAATTTTCCAATTAAAGATTTATTTTTAATCTAGATCATATTGAGGGCGGTCGCCGCTTCATTACGTGACGGTAATAACCCCAAAATAGTCAGGACAATAGGGTAGTCGGAATGGGGTTAAATTTCCACTTGGTCTGAAGCTGTTTTGACTCATGCTCGTTTGGTCTCATCCCATAATGCTCTAATTTCATCGGTTACTCTATTTCATCGACAACAAGTGTCATTATACCAACTTAGAATTAGACCAAGTATACATCAGACCAAGTGGAAATTAGACGAAATTGTTAATAGGTCAAATTGGTCTAAACCATGTTTAATTAGATTCTCAGAGAATAATTGGACCAACTGCTGTTAGACGAAGTGGATATAAACCGTTGGGAGAAGGGTGTTTGCGGTATAAGGTTAAGTTAAGTTCCCCATAACCATTGATTTTCGAACAAATAGATTTCTAATTTTCGATTTCATCCCTGTATAAAGGTCGAAGGGGGGGGGGTGTCTCTTTCGGCTTCTATAGTTCTGATTATGCATCCCTTTCACCAATACATTTTGAGATAAAGACATCCAAATTATCTTCCATTAGTTTCTTTTCTCAGCATATTATGTCCACGCTCTCCATGCCTTTGTAAGGTAATGTTCTGGCCTTGGGAGTCTTGTTAAGTAGTCGTCATGGTTACTAGTTAGTAGCATATGCTGACATCTTTAGTATATTTCCCTTTGTTTCACTTTCCTTCTTTTAGCTATACAGTACGCACGTTTTATTTTCATGTCGCACGTTATCCAAAGGATGACGTTTTTACAACATCATTTTCTAATAAATAATCAAATATTTAAATATTTGAATTTTCACATTTATTTCATACAGCTCAATCAATCAGAAATATTTAGCAAAATGTTATAATTTTAAACGAGAGGAATGATAATGGAGTTCAAATAGTAGAGATTGAAGTATTTATGATTTTTTTCCCAACTGTTTTTTTTTTGGGGGGGGGCGGGCGGGGGGGTAAAACATGAGTAGGAGGGATTACACTTAAGGGAAATGTAATTTATGGAACATTATGGCCACAAAAGTACAACATTAAGAAGACCATCCTTGTACCCATTCTCAGTAACGACTACACTAATGTGGCTATGCAGATTGCATACTGCTTAAATTGCATTCTAGCCGGAGGGCATGACTGTGATAGCATTGACTTAGTTTTTAGGTGATACAGAAAAAAAGTACATGTTTTGTTTTCCGTATAGTTAAAAGGAAATAATGACAAATTGGTTGAAGTAAACAAAGGAAAAATATGGGAAAGCAATAGTATGAAACTGTGTTGATACGATACATTATTTTACTACTATGTGACTATAATCCACTGATAAAAAAGAGAAACCGTTTAAAAATTATGTATATTAAATAAAGTGTGCACGCGCTACGCGTTCCCACAGTTCGGAACGGGGACAATACTTTTTGTCAGGCAGCCTCTGATGCTTGTCCACTCAAATAACTAATTCATTCTCCTAATTTACTTAGACCATTAAAAAAAAAAATAATAAAAAAATAAAAATAAATAAAAAAAAAACAACAACAAAAACAAAAACAAACAAAAACAAACAAAAAACAAAAAACAAACAAACATAATATGATGTCAAGTTATTTTCGTTACAAAAGCAGGGGAAAAAAAGAAAAAAACCCACCTTGTTTAGAAGCTACACAATTAGTCCGCCAACAGCGGCGCCAAATTGTCGCCAAAATTGTGATAGTATAGTCTGATTGTTAACATATATTACTTAAATGCAATTTGCTAATGAAACTAATCGGACCCAGGATTTAGTTTCGCTCATACTTAATGAATGATATTGCTTCACCTAAGCCCCGAAATAGGCCCTATTAAACAAAAAAGGGGAAAAAATAAAACTGCGAAAGACTGCGCTGCCTTATAGTTCGCGGGTACATAGTATGCATCTATTAATAATAATGGAGATAATTACTGAATCAAGTGATATTAACTCCCAGTCGCCCCCTGTTAACTACAAAATAAAATTATGTAAGTATAATTTTTATACTCGAAAAATTTTGAACTTCTAAATCCATGTTTACATTCCTAAAAATTCAATCGAATGTTAGTGATCCTCCAATTATTTAGATCTCAATCTACATAACCATGCCACTGACATGCTTTAAACTAGACAGAGGGGGATAAAGAGAGTCAAATGCTAAGACAGAGAGAGAGAAAAGAAAGAGACTCAATTTTGTTTAATTTTAATTAATGATTGTGAATTGAAAAACTTTCTCGTCAATGGGGGAACAACATAATGAGATTAATTCGTAAACGTGTGATATCTATGCATACCTAATCATGCATTTTCTTTATAGTCGCCCCGTTTTCTAAATGTCTGTCTACGTGATTCTGGCGCCCAATATAGGTCAATTGGGATGACTTGACGGTGATAAGGGTCCTTGAACGCCACACATTGCCCCCCTCTCTCTCTCTGTCCCTTTCTACTCTCTCTTTTCTCTCTCTTCTCTCTCCCCCTCTCTCTCTTTCTCTCCATCTCACACTTTCTCTGTTCTTCTCCATTTCTTACATTCTCCTTTTTTCAACACATCTATCGTTTTCTTTATTTTTCTCCTTTCTTTTTTCTTCCTCTCCTTCTCTCTTTTTCTCCATCTCTATTCCTCTCAATCTCCCTTCTTCTCTCTTCCTCTCCATCCATGTCCTTCTGTCTACCTCTCCATATCCCCCTTTTTTATTCCTCTCAATCTCTCTCCTTCTTTCCACCTCTCCATATTTCTCCTTCCCTCTTCCTCTCAAAGTCTCCCCTTATCTCTTCTTTTCCCTCTCTCTCCTTCTCACTACCTCTCCCTCTCTCTCTTTCTCTCTTCCTCCTTATCTCTATCTTTTTTTTTTTTTTTTTACTTCCTCTCCATCTATCTCCTTATCTCATCTTCCCATCTCTCTCTTCTCTTCCTCTCTTTTCCTCCCCCTCTCTATACGCTCTTTCCCTCTCCTCTTCTCTTCCTCCCCATCTCTATCATTCTATATTCCTCTCCCTCTCTCCCCATCTCTCTTCCTCTCCATTGTTCACCTACTTTCTTCCTCTTCATACCTCCCCTTCTTTTCCTTCCCTCTCCTTCTCCATCTCTCTTCCTCTCCTATTCCTCTGTCTCTCTTTCCCATCATCTCTTTCCTTCTTTCTCTAGTCCTAGATCATCGAGGGTGAGTGAAACCAGGCACGAGTTTGAACAGGTTGCCTGCCTGAATTGGTTTCTAGACATAAGAGTCCTTCAAGGTGTTCGGTCTCGTCTTTCACAGACCCGACCAACATGACCATTGGCAAGGAGCCGCATCAAACCCGCTAGGGTTCACAGTGCCGACGTTCCACAATTGCTTCTGGGTTCGTACTAATCGAATATTTAACGTAACCCTTTGGACTCAAGAATATTTCTTACAGCCCTAACAGGGTCTATAAATAGCTATACATAACCATACCTAAACCCTATACATAAGACAAATTACAGCCCTGACCAAAACAACGTTTGCGCACCTCCATTGTAGCTTTGACGCTTTGAGAGGTTGCGCAACGAAACGTTCTGCATGCGACCACGTTTCCATATGGTTCCGTAGATTCTTTTTAATATCCAGCTCATTGGTATATACATTCGAAGTTTGCTTTACTATGGGTCTCAACTACATGTCTACATAAACTGAACCGAACTGAACTGAACTGAACTGAACTAGTGTATTCGATTTCTTAGTACACTTTCTGTAGCCATGCTATAACGCAGTTTCAATCTTTCAATTACAACACGTTGCGCATTCATTAATCCACTCTAAATTACATACGCATTTGTGCACTTTCTCACTTTTCTGCCGTCATTGTGGCAAGTGTTACCCTTCATGTGCTGAAGGATAATATACGCGCCAATCAAAATTAATACATAAATTCAATTTCCTTCAATATGCGATTTCCAGTCTTTTTAACGAAATGAAACCGTCGCTGGAACATTTTTTCCATTAGCTTTTGTTACCCATGTATCCAAGCAAATTGCTTCACCGTGAGTTCGAGCTTTACCAGTTGCAGCACTGATACATTTTCACCGAGCAAGTACAACATAATTACTCTCCCCTCTCTTTTTCCTATCTTTTCTTTTTCATTCTTTTTTTTTTTTTAAGTCTCGCTCTCCAATTCACGCAAATATTGTGCAGCTTTCCCGCAAATGGACTTTTTGTCGAGAAGAAAGATCTCGGCCAATATTTGTTCTATCTCTTCCCAGCGTCTCAAATTATTCCATCGAGTTGACCGACGGAAATGCTGGGCGATTGAGTGCGGGCTTGAAGTCAAGGCTGGTTGTTTCTGGGGACTGGTTCAAGGCGAGGTCTCCTCTAAAACAAATGGCACTTTCGGTGTAGCACTTTCGGTTGTCACGACCCCGACTTATATTCTTTGTATAATTCAACCCTTGAGATTTCAGAAGTGTGTTTAAAAAGGGTCGGTCCAGAATTCTTTACTAGGAATAAAAAAAAGGAAACGAGCCATGATGTACAGGGGGAATACAGGATTTGTAAATGGGGGGGGGGGGGCGCCGCTTCAATTTTCAGATTTGAACATGTACAGCCAATGAATGGTTTGCAAACTATGAGGGGATGCGCGCCACCAGTACCCCCGCCTGGATCTGCCACTGATGTTCATAATGTTGTCTACTTTGGACGGTACAAAACGAACATTTTTAAGGAGTTATCATAGGAATTAGTCCAAAAAGAGTGGATTTCGCATTCTTTACATTAAGAAAGCTGGATATAGAATGGACTCTCTACTCTGTCAAAAGAGTGTATAATAATTTCAGCCTGACCCCAAGCAAAAGAAATACATTTCTCTTTATGCGTATTCTTTGTTCTTTTAAACGAAAATGAAATCTGAATCTATTAAAATTTAAATCTCTATAGAAGAAAATCATAAGGGAGTGAACCATAAAAGCCATCTCCTGAACCATTTGAAAAGAGATTACAACAACAATATTATTAATAATCAATACATTAATATTGTAGCAACAAGTTTCTAACGGTTAGGGAAACATGGACAAAAGGTGGCTCGACCCCAAAGGAAGGTTGCTTATGGTCGGCAGGAAAAGAGATTTTACCAAAGAAGAAGGATTAAACATGAACCCCTTTTCAGAAAAAAGGGCATGGGAACATAAAACAGAAAAGAAGAGGAAGAAAAAAAAACAAAAAAAAAAACAACGACACAAGAAAAATCATCATAATCTAGCCTGAAAGTAATAACACGAGAATTAGATCAAAGTATTTTTGTTTTGTTTTGTTAAAAAAAAACCTTGCCTTAAGGACGTTGCACAGTTGAAACGAAGTCCATGCCATTTTCCCCAAATTTTGCACAGAGTTACTTTGGTATCTATGTATGCCAAAAATGCAAAAAATAATATAAGTTCATGTGCTTGATTTTTTGCTACGGACTTTGAAGTTGCCATATTTGGGTGGCATGTAAAATACGCATAATTCAAGAAATAAAGTATAGTTTAAGATGCACTTTTTTTTTAAAACTATGATTTTGCAAAGTTGTAATTACATAGGATTCATCATAAAAATGTAGAAACTTTAAAAAAAAAGGGGGGTCCATGTGCTCGTTTTCGAACTATCGGCGCCCGAATACTCGCAAATCGGCTTGGAAAGTGACAAAAACGCGCCGAAAACGTCCAAAACGCGTGAAAATCCACTCTAAATTACACCTGATTCAAAATTATGCTCCCAAACGTTCAAAATCCATGTCATTTTCATAATAATTTGCAAAGTTGTAGAGGATTACATAATAAATGGGTAGAAACATTAAAAAAAAGTGGGTCCATGTGCTCGTTTTTAAGCTATCGGAGCCCGAATAGTTGTGAATTGGCTTGAAAACCACGAAAACGTCAAACAAGTCTGAGAATCCAACCTATATTACACTTGATTCAAAATCATGCTCTCGAACATTCAAAATCCATGTCAATTTCGTCAAAACTAAAAGAGTAGGAACATTAAAAATGGGGGTCCATGGGATCGTTTTCAAAATATCGGCGCTGTAATAGTGGCGAGTCGACTTGAAAACCACCGAAACGTGCCAAAAATACAAAAAAATGTGAAAACTCTATCTAATTTTCGACTTATTCAAAATCTTGCTCCCAAACATTTACAATTCATTTCATATCCTTCGCAATCTCTAGAATAACACGAACATGCACCAACATAAATGCTTTACATATCTCTGCAAGTAGGTAAATAATGAACAAAAAGAAGGAATAAATAACATATTTATAAAGTTCATTTCTTTTAACTCTTTGAACGCTGGATCGCCCATATGAGCGCTGTATATTTTTCCATTGTGACGTAGTAAATAATGCGCGCCCAGGATGCGTGGTCAAGATGCGCAGAAACATAACTGTGCAACGTCCTTAAGTGCTTCGGAAATCTCGATTTCATAATGATTTTGCCTTTAGAAAAGAAATGTCCTCATATGAGAGAACTCCAGCTTATACCCATTCTAGTCTTTGTATTTCCTTTCCATATTCAACGCTAAACTAAACTTTGAGTCAACAGACAAGGCCACTAAAATTAAGTAATGCCTTATCGAAAAGCAAATGAAAGCAGCATTGTATAAGGTGAATATCAAATAAATGTAACAGGACCCATGCAAAGAAAGCTGAAATCGCCAATGAGACGAATTTAGTGCAAAACTTAAGAGTTCGTTTTCAAAGGGAACAATAACTTTTATCCATTTTCGATAGATATTGAGTTATCGCATGTTACAAAAATGGTAAAGAAATGCGTTTTCTCTAAAGTTACGAAAATGGATGTAATACCTATTGGAAGCTCATCATTAATGCAGCAGGCTTTTAAGATGATTTTTAACAATATGGAATCCAGCTATGCCAATGGCGTCTCCGGAAAGACCATTAAAACATCATTTTAAAGATTCAAAAAGAAGACACGTCCGGAACTTCACAACTTCTACTCACATAGAAAATATTCTTTGTTTAGCTTTTTTATACATAACAATTTACTTTTGTCTGCTTCATATTTCATTTTCTGTGACATAATATGTTGGGTCTTGAATCGTGACTAAAATAAAGGTTGTCAAATGCAAGTAATGTAATAGGATCTGAGAATGTTGGATTCAATTTAATTTTTGTGTTTCAATATCAGACGAAAAGCGTCTTCATCAAAACTTTATTCTTCCAAATGATATCATTGCTACATCAATCATTGGAAACATGTATTTTACAATAAATTCGTCACGCCTCATATCACGCAATCTATTGCATTATAATGGCTATAGCTACGACTGATGAAGCGCTAAAAAAGTTGTATCATGCATACGATAAGTCAAGGTCGGTACGCTATAACCGTAATTAGGAGAAACGCTTTTAAGTGGAGTGATTTGAAAATTACTCTATCCGCTAGACCAATTAATTTGCATCTCAAATCCTTGATAGCTTTTATGACATATTACCTTTGTCAATGTCCTATAAATCCATACCAACAGAATCAAAGGTCGTGTAAGCTGAATTGTCGGATGGTAGGGGAGACCCGGGGCAATTGTAACACACGTATGGGGCAATTGTAACACATCAAATTGTAACATTTTGTTTTTCTTTTATCAAAGCTATGCACTTGACAGATCCAAGATTTAAACAACATTAACCACATAAGCTAATTATAATAAAACATGAAAATGCTTGACTCAAGTTACATTATATTTTCCACTTGTTATATGCATGGCATGGGATTATTGCAGAAGTTTATGTGCTCTGTACGGGCGATGGCAGCGCGCTGAATTATCCCGGGGCTAGGTACGGGGCAAAAGTACTTACTTAACGGCATTGTTACATTTGCCCCTTTGGTGGGCGACCATATTTGGAGAGATTTTTTTCTATCTTAGCTCAGGTATTCATCGTTGAAACTTTAGCAAAATACAGGCCTAAGAATATAATTTCTAAATAAATAAAAATAACAGCCAGAGCTCAAAGAATATTTGTCCAGAAGAAAAAACATTGGGTAGTATGAGACATTACTTTCCTGCTCAAAAAATTAGTTTTTTGCTGTAAAAAGTTCAAATAACCGTTAAAACTGTTTACACTCAAACAGCATGTGGAGCGATGAAATGTACATGCTCTGTACACAGGTTAAGATTTTAGCGTGTTTCTGCTAGGAATGGGAGCCTCTGTTACAATTGCCCATGTGTTACAGTTGTCCCCGGTCTCCCTTACTTTGTTGTGTATGTCAGATGGGATGGACCTTGGTATAATACCCGAGTGCCTAAATGATGCGTTTTGGTGGGTTTTAGACGGGTTGTGTAGGGCAAACGAATTAACTTGAGTATAGGCTGCGCTGAAGTTGTTACCTTGTAATTACATTAATGTAAAAGTGCTTTAATCAAGTCATGCGCGCCATGTTTCATTATTTTAACCCAGTGATGAACTTTATAGAATGCTATACGCCAATGTAGGCCCTACATCCATTTGAACCAAAGTTTCTTTAGCATTCTGGTAAGCCTTTCTGTTTATTATTGTTCTCTTTTAATTTATGATATCATCAATAGTCAATTTGGAAAAGTATAAATTACAAAAGCTGAAATTTATCGAATTAAATTTTGTATTTATATTCATTTGTTATCATATATTCCGGGTTAGAAACATTAAATAAAAGTGGGCAAGTCGTTTCCCGCCCCGATCTTATAGAAACTTGCAGAAACGACAATCGTCATTATCAAAATGGAACTGATTTTAGGTGACGTGAAGCTCTCCTGGATGGTATATAGAGCTACGACCACAAATGGCAAGTTAGAGGTCACTTTTGAATTCGCCTTGCCGATAAAACAATGGCATCACATCGTTCATTTCCATTGGTTTAAAAGAAATGAGATGAAAAACTATGAAATGAATCGATGGCTTTAAAAGAACGACTTGAATTAAACCTTGGTCATTACCATTGCAGCCGACTCCAAATGACCTTCATTCATTGCATTGCAATATTTGGCTGTCCAATGTTGGTTTGGATTCGTCGGTGCGGTGTGACCACGCCGTTAAACAATCACCTTCTGATCACTCACTTCATTACGTATCTGGGTCTACCACCCATCCGCAAACAAGTATATTGGCGTTGGATGCCGCGTGGTATCGGGGAGTGACAGAGACAGAGGCATCCTTTAGAGGCATCCTTCACATAGGTCACGTGATAAAAGGTAGATCGGGTTAACAAGGTGAAGATCATCACATCATTGACAATATAACCACGTGATCCCGTGGTTTCCTAATCACCAACCCATCCCGAGATCTCGGGGTAAACAAATCTCATTTAGGACACCATTGAGACATTATACACTTCGCCCTGTTTATGTCTTGGGATACACGGGGATGAATTAAGTGTAGTAGTAGTAACGAGCAGATTTTAAGCGTTTATTTGGGCACTGTCGTTTAGATAATAAACAAATGAAATCGATGCGGACACAACTAATGAAGTGACGAAAAGAAGACGTGCTTTTTGTTAGTCGGGGTGCTTTTTAGCATGAATCAAGCTTTTGGCAGGCATACAGCTTCCATGTCTTCACCGAGCCATTTGCTACTCGACTGACTGCATCATTAACCCAACCTGTAATATTTCAACAGCGACTCGCTCAACGGCAGAGAATAGAAAGAAGATCCTCTTGTGAGACGTATAAGATGTGTGTCTATTGAGATCTTATGGGATGAAACAGATAGGTCAGAGGTCATAGGATTTAAAATGATGGCAAGTTGATCACGAAAAGTGTATCTGATGTCACCATGAGTCAGATACGACTAATTATGCCCAACATCGGCTTATAAATAACACGTCGAGGGACTAAAATAATGGAACCATAATGGTCAGATAATGTATTACTTAATGAGGCATGCATGTCCCTGACGAAATAGGATTGGAAAATTGATCATGTCGTAATTTGGATTTTGTTATCCTTTATCATCTATATTCCGATGACCATTTATCATGAAAGGCAAATTTTAGCTCTGATAATGGATTTAAAAAAATCTATAATTAACTCATCTAGAATGATTTATATTATGCCTAAAATGAAAATACCATGCTGAATAATTATCATCTACAGACTAATCTATAACCTTCATGTTTATACAATGAAAATAGAATAGATAAAACCCTGCGCGTGAATTAAGTAATGGTCTTTAAATATAATCTCTGTCCAAAAATCATACTTCTAAAACGGGAATAATGGAAAAGGCCTTTGGTATATTGAGAAATGACAATAACATAGAATAACTTGTCATTGTGATGTCAAAATGCACACATTTTCCTCCTTTTTTTAGCAGCTTTAAGAAGTGCAGTCATGTGTAAAATCCATAGCCATTTTCTAACGACCAAAACAACCCCGGCCTCTTTTGAAGCACCAAAAGTGTTATTTCCATCGCTACTTTGCCAGAGGTTTTGGACCAGTGAACTCTGATGGTGTTTATGGACTTGTAATATCAACTAATTCTTCAAAAGCTTATCTCCGTCTTATTTCCAAAGGGACAAGTGCATTGGACCTAATTGCATAGTTAGGCCATAAGTGCTTTTGGTATTAAGCTAGAACCTTTTAATCTTTCGTTCCTGTTTATCTTTTTAGAAGTTATAAAGCTTTCTAAATTGCTACCTGATTTTGTTTAGTGGCAATGCATAATAATGGTGGAAGATAATTTCAGTACAGGATAAAGTTACTTGGCACACTTTGGGTAATGGTTAAGGTGAATTATCTTCAATATGAAACCTCTTTAACCGCGAAATACATAAATTTTATGAAATCAATACGACCTCTAAAGGGCGGTTTAAAGTATTTATTTATTTATACACTTCATTTTCATGAATCTCAATTTTTACATTAACGTTATAGATAGAAATTATAAATGATACTGAAAATAAAGAATACAATGCAAGTTTGAATTCCCAGAGTTTATTAGTAGTCATTTTCTTTTCCATTTTGAATGATACGACTCATGTATAAATACACAAAATTGCAAACAAAAACGAGTTTGATAATTAGTTTTAGTGATTGTAGTTCTTTCTGGGAACAGATTGAAAACGATGTACACTGTATATTTATCAACGTTAAATACACAATACCCTGCCGTACTAACGCGTTTAAAAATGAAACAACTTTAAAGGCATTCAGACATATGATAGCAATGCACTTTTCATTTTTCACGTTTGACATCATTCACCTGGGCCGTTATGAAATCACTGATCTATTCTTTACCATTTCCCCCATGCTACTTCTATATCAGTCTGTCTGGAAAATGGTTGATGGCAAAATTTGATTTGCGACTGACAATACATGATCCCACCCGATCATGGGCTCTTGAAGATGAGGTATTGGCATTGCAGCATTTGCCCTGAACCCGTCTGGTACGCACAACAACCGAGAGGGGCATGTACTTTTTCTACCTTTTGTTACCGTTTTGCTCCTGAGAGAGTTATTCTAAGAAAGGATAACAGAGAGAAGAGAGCAACTGTATGAAGAAAGATATAACCTCGCGAGGAGAGGGGGAGGGGGGGGCGGAAGGGAGAGTTAGAAAAAAGTGAGATATCTTTACACATGGGATTGAGATAGATGAAAGGAGAGAGTGGAGGGTATGAGATGCTAAAGAATGGAAAGTCGTTTTCTCAGTTTGCGCTAAGGACATCGAGAGGAAACTTACACATCGCGTTATCAAGAGAAGGGATGGAGAGAAAGAGAGAGAGAGAGAAGAGAGAGAGAGAGAGAGGGGGGAGAGGGAGAGAGAGAGAGAGAAACTGCACGGATAGAGATATGTAGAATAGAGGAAGGGAGAGGGAGTGTGTAGGAGATGCTGAAGAATAGAAAGTACGTTTCCGATTTTGCGCAAGGACGTGGACAGGAAGCGTACAACATCGGGTTTCTTGCAAAAATAAATAATATCCCTCGAGGAAGGGGGGTTCAAGCTGGCTTATTTAATTCAGTTGATGCTGTCAGTAAAAGGGAGATCAGAGAGAACAAATATTTGCAAGCTACAGATTATGAGATTTATATTGTTAACAATACACAAAGTCATTCCTCGAATCTCTCGAATCGACCTTTCCACTATGCCAACTTTTGGTTTCGACGCCGTATAATTTCATGGAATCCGTTTATTTTTTTGCCCGTTATTGCGTTTCAATCATTAAAGTTAATGAATATGATTTTTGAAGTAGGAATTGTCGAAAAAACTGACTGAAAATCGGGCTGATTTTGTTCTAATCCTGTTCGGCAAAACGCGAAGGCTTATGTGAGATACGTTCTCAACCTTTGGCCATGCGGATTACTCACCATCTGAATTTTACATAATATCATTTTTAAAAATCAAAACAAAGAATCAGACAAACAAAAACAACATAAAATTACATTAAAAATATACACTTTTTGAGCTTTAAAATGGATTTGGGTTTAGTCTTTGATATTTCTACATTAATCTCACACTCTTCATGGACAGGTTCTGGAGATGAACAATATTTGATTGACATCGAGTATCTTATATTTCTCCTACTCCTGCATCAATCCACTTAAGCTTATAATGATCTCAGATGATCAAGCTATTTTTCGGACGGCTGATATCTGAAACCTTCAACCACGGATGTAAAAAAAAAAAGACTCCCACGTGACAGGAAGTATCAACAGAAAGCGCGGGAAAACATCCCATATGTGTTCGCGCCACAAAAGAACACGTTGCTTTCTTTTGTCAAGACCAGCTCTGACGTGAGCCAAAAGTCATCTCACTTTTCGAAATAGCTCGCTTTTCTGGAATGGAATGACTAATATTAACGAAATTATCAGCCAAATTGGTATGCGTTTGTAAGGGGATAGTTAATATGACACCTCTGGTTTGTAAACATATCCCTGATGCTTTTTTTCAGAAGACAATGTGACAGGGCGCTTATTTTCCTGAACTTTTTTTTTTTATTTGTACTTTCTTCATTTCCGTGCTTCATCCATGATGCTGTCCTTCCTATCTTACAAGGTTAGGTTTTCTATTTCCAATCTGTCTCTCTTTTTTCCACCTCCACATTGTAAACTCTCTTTATATTCTAAAAATAACGATTCGCTATGTAGGCCTAACGCATGTTTTACAAAATTTACGATTTGTGTCTTTCCACAGTTTAATCATTAGCACTGACTCCTTTGGGTTGGCCTTCAATTTACTTTGATTGATATAAAACCAAAATAAATAATAACCATTATATATACAGAGAGAGAGAGAGAGAGTTTCCATTCTTATGCCAGCATCTTCAAATCCCGTCGTATTTCCTTTCATATTCAGTATTGATTATTGTGCTTTTAGTGCTTGGCCGCTCCAGTGTCATTTACCAGCTGAGCATCCTCTCTCCATCCTCAGCAAGAGAGATGTTCTTCCTCCTTCTGCTTCTCTGGTTCCAATCTCACTTATCATCTGTTGCATATCTCAATCTAAACTCCTCCTTGCGTTGTCATCCCATCCTCTTTCGATGCTTTCCCTTAGCATCTTACTGCTTCCCCCTTTTCTCTTTTGGTTCGCATCGGTTTCGTTCTTCCTGTTCTTTCTCCAATCAACACCATGATCACTGCATCACTAAATCCACCTTCCTCTTTCCGCCGCCAACCTCTCTTCCAGGGGCCGCGGAGCGTTTTTAAAAGTGGAGGGGCTGAGCCGAAAGTGTGTGGGGGGGGGGGGCTGCAGCCCCCCGGCTCCGCGGCCCCTGTCTTCTTCTCCTTATCATCCTTTCGACTCCCCCTTCTGGTCTTCTAGTTATTATCTATTTTGTTCTTCCACTGCCTCTGCAATTAAATCCTTGATGCATCTCCCGTTCCGCTGTCAAACTATTTTTTCTCCATTCGTTTTCTATATTCCTTTTTATTATCTGGTTGCATTAATTTTATTCTTCATTTTTTGGCTAGTATGCATGCTCAAATATTCGTATTTTTCTCCCATCATCTCAATTTTTATTCCGTCTGTCTCTTTGTTTGCACCCCTTCTTTCCCTGTGTATGTCTTCTATATATCTCTTAACTCGTCATTTTTTCTCTTTCACTATCTTCTCAAAATTTTAATCGCTCCTCCACTACTTCTTCTTCGTTTTGTTCTTCCTTCTCTCTCTAATCATCCCCGCATATTTAAATCCAACTCCCTCCATCTGATGTCAAACTCTCCTCTTCTCTACATAAGTTTTCTGTCGCTCCCTTCTGCTCTTCTTGTTGGTACCCTTTTCTTCCTTCCCTCTTTCCACCCATCTCTGCATTTCTAACTACATCTCTCTCTTCCTGCTGTCAACCTCTCCTTCTCTCCTCATCATAAATAACTTCATCTCCCATGTCAAACTATTGTTCCTGTCGCTTCTTTATGCTCTTGTTGTTTGTGCTCGTTCAGTTCTTCTCATTTTCCAGTCTCCTTTTACCTCTCTTTCTTTCCGCTGTCAACCTCTCCTCCTCTCCTCATCATCTTACTTACTCATCCAATGAAGAGTAGCCAGGAGCACTCAAAGGCAATCCGACCTATCTAATGCATCACCATTAGCTACTGCCAGCCCGCCTCACAATCTAACTTCGTCACCCTACCCTTGTCTTATAGAATAAACATTGTCCGTGGCGGAACATTTCGCAGTAATGTTCCACAAGAGAATCATTATTCCTCTCTTCTTACATCCCTTGGTTGATTTTGCTTTCTCGTATAATGAATAGCTACCTTCAGTCAGAGGGCGAAGATAGAGCTATTTCCGGCGATCCTCAGGCGTCTTGTTACTCATTTGATATTCGAGTCCTATTGGTGATTATAAGAGTTAACCTCGCCTGCAAAACAAATGGCATTTGGTGAATGTGCACTGATCTTCAAGCCAATAGCTGTTCAAGCATTCCATATTGGCTGACTTCCCTCAATCAAATGTTTGCAATTCGCACATCCGCGAGGATAGATTGGAAAAGGGATCCATTTATTGCTAGAAGAGTGAGAATACGAAATCAACATTTGCCTTTTTCTTTGCTGTCTCTCATAAAAAGAGACCATATCCATAACATATTACATCAATAAACTGTTTTTCAAGTGAAATATATTTCTAACTCACAAACACATCTGTAGGGTGAATAATGGCTCAGGAATTACGACCTCAAAGCATTTTCAAACCCCCAAAATGAAGAAGCAATAGCCACTTAAAGAATAAAGACATCTCTTTACTCATTCAACCAACCCACGCTTTTTGTCAACATAGCAACAAACTCAGGACAAGAAACCCTGCGCCAAGAAGGCATATCGCAATATTTATACATGTACTGGTAATTGAACTAAAGTAACCTTTTTGACTTCGAGTCAAAGTACGGCTTAGGGCGATTCCATTTTTTGTTGTTGTTTGTTTGTTTTTACTTTTTGTTTCGTATTACGACACAGTACTTTTTTTTCTTCATTTCTATAGTATTACGTTATCTAGGCACGTTAACTTTTGGTTCTTGGATTACAATATTTTTTTGTTTTCAGGTAGAAAAGCTATGAAATTTTAATTGTCTCGTAGACCACATCATGGAATCGCCCATTAGTGCGGACTGTGTGAAGACTCAGTACATACAACCTTTCCTGGCATAGCAAGGGTTGATATGTGATTAATTTCCCTGTTTGGCATGGTGTTGCCAACATCTTTTCACCCTTATTTCACGGCAACACTGTGGAGGGCTAATCTCTACGACGTCATGGTTGTAATTTCAATACAGTATCTTCATATCTACCTTAGATTGCTATTTACGCACGCTGATATCGTCAAATCAGAATGAAATGAAAACGGGCCGTGTTCCTCTCCCAGCGCTTATCAATACGCGTAATTTCCCTGCAGATCGACATGAAATAAACATTATCAGACAGGCATGTCAAATCGTACAGATTATGGGAGACGCGGAGCGGGAGAGAAAGCAACAGGCAACTGCTATTTTGGTCGACTTGTGTTCTCGCGTCGGTGCTGGATGAGCATCGTGCAAGGCTGTCGCCTGAACCATCACTTTCTGAATTCTCTTTGGGATTTGCGATGCAGTGTGACTGTCTACCCCAATGTTATGCATGTACTTGAGTTTATCTATGTATCTCTATACAAGTGTCATTGGTAGGTCATAGGTAACTGGGAAACATGTAGGCCTGACCCCATCTGATGCAGTTTTTGCGGTCTCAGCTTTTATTTTGTTTTGCTTTGTTAAATATTTCTGAAACAATCTTGGAAAAAATTCCTAAATCGAGTGGCACGTTTAAAACACCTTAAATTACGCCAGGAGAACTACAAAGCCGAATAAAATGGTTCACTGGAAATACACTATTTCATATTGTAGGAAAAACAACGAGAACAACAGCAAGAACAACATCTTTTTTTTAATACTATATTTATACAGCGGGAGGACGTGGATGCTCGTCAAAACATCTTGCACATCTGCTTATATCACCTCAGGTACCGGTCACACAGCTTATCCTAAATATACCTGTCCATTTGTGATTACGAAATAGTTTGTGAAGTCTCGTATCTGTTTTGGGTCGGTCGCACCGGTCTGACTGCTATTTCCGAGCGTACAGTGTCAGTCCCATTGTTATAACTTCTACACGTTGAAAGCATCGCATCTTTAAAAAATACATGCTAATTCCTCGAAGGTTATACGACCTTTGCAGCCCTTTTATTTGTGTTTTTCATTGGGTTTCCAAGAGGTAAAATACATTGAAGCGAGATGTCCCTTGTTGTCATGGTCTAAAATTATACAAAATCAATGCTATGAATCATACATATCACTCGAGTAGAGAGAGCATTACTCACTGACAAATTTGCTGCTATTATGGCGTAAACATTTTGCGGTACGTTAGATACATTAGTAATGAACATAAATGTATTTAACTTGGTAATGAGAAGAGGAATTGAAAACCCGCCTGATCACCTAAACTATGTCACTTTGCAAAAAAAAAAAAAAAAAAAAATGTTGTTTGCAAACGATAACACTAAAGCGAACAAAATATGATTTATTATAAATAAATTCGATTCATACATAATGTTTGTAATTGTTATAAATTCCTTCCATTTAGATCTTGTGAATTATGTAGTCCAGAATAATTTAATTTGATTGCTCTAAAAAGACCAATAGGCCTACGCCACTATCGAATAATTATGTTATGTTTTTGTTTAACCATGTTTTAGTACATTTTTCTGACATGATTGTTCTACGTTCGATCGTTCGCCCATTAAACATTTAGGGTGCCGGTTAGATTTTCTGTTGATGAATAAAATGGTGCTCCATTATTAAATAAAATGCATGACGTGTAATTGCTGTTACGAGTTGAGACAGATTCGTATCGTATGCGTGACTTTATTTAACTAATTCATGACTTCACTCCTACATCCATTCACCAAGACTTGGTTTAGCGCCTTTAAAGTAGCACAAGAAGCAACCCATGACGTACATGTTTCTTTTTTTGAACTGGTACTTGCAATTTATCGGTCGCCTTTTTGTTAAATAAGTTACTCGTTGCTTAAATTGCCCTGTTGAACGAAATTCAATTCTAGTTTGATCTTTAAAGTTTAGAGGCCGGAATTAAACAAATGAATTATTAAAAAAGCGACTGGTATAAAACACTCTAAATCTGTTTAAACATCTTGGATTCAAAGGATTCCAAGAATGCAATACGAGCCGAATTTTTAACACCACTTTCGCTCAACACCCACAGTTCAAATTATTCGTTATCTTATGCGGCGGTCACAACTCGTCGTAGGCTACGGGGCACGTGCCATCAACGTAGCCTGCGTTGCATGCAGGCCAATTTCTGCGACTCCTACGGGTTTAAAATTGGTTGCAGGACAGGTACCTTCGTCGTGCCTGCTAAGTACGTCGTTTGTACCTGCACGTACGTTCGTCTTGCAATTTCTCTGCAAATGTGATGACGTCACTTGCAGGAAAAAAACGTACGGAGAAGGTGCAGGCACTGTGCAATCGTCGTGCGTGCAAGGTGCGTGCTCGTACAACGATTGCAAGATGATTGTACGTGGCAGGAGAAAACTTTTCTTTTGTATGTTAATATGAATATTTATGACGTATACTCGGGGTCATGTAGGTCACTCTCATGGAAGATTAAATTGCATTTTAAAAAAGATACCACTGCAGGGGTCTGAGCTCCCCCCTTGACTGTCTTGGTTGGGGCTGAATACTATGAACCCCAATGTTTGAGGGGGCATGGGTAATTGAGCCCCTTCCCTCCTTGTCCCCTCCCAATTCCTTTTGAAACATCCCGGATACATTTCAAATCTCTCAAATAACATCCTTTATTATATATATATATATATAGTCCACTCTGCGCTTTTGCAAATTTTAAAGTTCAGTTTAGTTTTTGTAGGAATCAAAGGGTCACTACTATCTGGATTGGGTATCAGCCTTTGAACACCCCCGTTGTTTGTGGTGGGGTGGGTTTTCATTATCATTGAGCCTTACAAAGGGCATCCTCCTATCGGTTTGGACTCAGCCATTTAACCCCTCTCTCCCTTTGTAGGAGCTGCGATATTACTGAGCCCCCTTTCCCTGCTACCGATTTGCTATAAAATAACTCTCAGGTCTATCCTCAAGATCCGACTTTTATTTTCAGCTCGCCCTGCGTGCTCGAATGCCTTTAAATAGGAACCAGAGGGTTCCTTACTTTATCTTTGTTGGGGCTCAGCTATATTTCGGGGCTGGGACTTCATATCCTTGAGCCTTCTTGCTCCCAATTTGTTATCAAGTTATAAAAGGAACATATTTTTATAAATTATTTTGCTCGCTCTACGAGCTCGCACGATTTAATGTCTAAACAGCCCAACTATCTCCGTATTTTGGCGTTAGCAATAGTCCGGTGAGGATCAAGGGGGCCCAGTGAAATTTTTTGCTTTCTATTTCATACCCATCACAAGAAAGTAGGATTCCATGGGGATTCGAATAGAAGACCTCCCGATTGTTAGACTGCACTCTACCGACTGAGCTATGGCAATACCTATGTTGGTGTTCAGCCTAGAAATCCAGATGGAATCCCACCTCCTTTGCTCATTTGAGGACGGGGCATGCGCACAAGATGATACAATTATTTTAAACCAAGTTCTTGTCTTTTTTTTCGAGTTAACATGCAAGAACGGAACTGATCAAGGATAAAGAAAATACTGGGGCTCATCCCAAATTGAAAATTAGGGCGACGCAGCCGAAAAATTTCAAATTTAACATGTACAGTCAATGAGTGGTTTAAAATTATAGGGGTGCGCGTCCCCTGCCCCCCGCCTAGATCTGCCACTGGCGCGTAGCATCTTAATGAAGAAATAGGTCCACGTCCTGTTATTTTATGTGAAATTTCAAGCAGGATGGAAGTGTAGGGCGGCAAATACTATTGTAACAAAAAAAACCTGCGATTTTAGTAAACATTATTTGTAAAAGTACTCCAGTTCAAAACTTTTATTTATTTTGAATTATCCATGCATTTAGAGTGACCAGACGTTGATATTTAAGAGTATTTTTAAAATTATCACAATATGTTTGTCCCATCTGTTGTCAAAGTAACGTTTACGTCTGATAAAAGACTAAATTGGGTATATTTACTTTAAAGGTTGGAATAGCCATCTAAATGTAGTGTGACAATTGTTCTCATTTATTCCATGTTTAATACCATTTCACTATTTTTTTTGGACATCCTAACTTGAATAAAAAAAACGCCACATTTTCTCAATTTTATACTTACGCCCTTCCTTTTTCACAGTTCTTTTGTCATTGGCCCCTAAACTGTGAAGAAGTCAATTTTGATGATGCAATATTATTCGTATGATTTCTCTTGAAATTCTGACAACTTAAACAGTGAAATGTGCGGAATGATTTTGATTAGGGAGGAAGACACAAAATTCATATATTGGCCAAAATGGCGCCCCAAAAGGCCAATAAGAAATGATGGAGGGATCTGAAAATTTGAACCCCATTATTTTTGGATGAGTGGAACCCTCTAGAAGCCAAATCCACCCAAATATCACTTTGGGCAGTTTAGTCCTACGGAATGACATAACAAACCCCACTATTACATGCATGCAGAAAATTCACATTATTACAACACTATATTTGAGGCCTGAGGCATAATATTAATTCAATCCCCCCCCCATGCAAAGTTGGCCTAATATTTTGTTCTCATTCTCTTTCCTTCAAATTCGACACAGGACTATTTGTTATTTTGTTGCAAGTTACATAATCATATGGCAACAATAATTTTAATGAAGTCTGAAACTTGCCGCGACGCAAGATGAAGGCACTTGTGACGCGCGTTGAAGGCAAGACGACTGTAGGTCTTGCGTCTGTCTTGCCCACTTCGTACGTGCATTGCACATTGCCTGTGCAATGATTGTGCATCAAACGTGCGTTAATTTTAACATCAAACCCCCACCAGAATCGCACGATTGACATTCAAGCACTTGCCATGCAGGCACGTTGGAGGTGCGTGCGATGTGCCTGCATCGTGCAATGCATTCGATCGTAGAATCCAATCGCAATTTATTGGACATGTGAATAATCTTTAAAGAGTTGTACCATCGACTGCGTGTCTGAAAAATCGTGCAAACGCTGTACGAATTTTCTACGGAATCCGTCGTAGGGAGTTGCACGTCGATGGTACGGCGAGTTGTGACCGCCGCATAAAATGTTAAGATCTGCTGTCGAGTGACGTACATTAGTACACTTAACAAAGTGAACAAACTGATAACAAAGAAATCTAATTTCCAGTATAAAACCCTTCAACACATTTTTGTTGTCAATGCAGGTTGAAAAAGGAGAACAAGGATGATGAATTTTAAAACAGCAAACTTGATTGCACGTGGGCGAGCAACTAGAGTAGCTTCGGCTTTAATTTTTTATGCAAAGTAGGCATATATGGCAAGGGGAATGAAGTTCCTACCAAAGGAAAGTCACCCATCAGCTGATCTCCAAAACAGTGACCCCGAGTCACTAGACATCTACTTCGAAAACACTCCCATTTGTTTGCAAACAAGAGCTAGAGGAGAAAATTATTTGAGTACGCAATAATACTTTCATGTAATGTTACCTCTCTCAACACCGCGCATGATAAGCCCAAAGGCATACTAAGAACACGACCATTGCGGTAATTGACAGAGTAACAGGTTTTTGCAAAGTATTCTCTTTAAAACAAATACTGCAAATGTTTATTCTTAAAGGAGTGAATATCAGAAAAGAGTGAATTCGGAGTAAAGTTTGAGTAAATTTTATATTTTCACTCATATTGGAGTATAATCTCAGGGATCACTGCAATGGTATTCGAATTTCACCCTAAATTCACTCTTTTCTGATATTCACTCGTTCAAGAGCGAACATATTCGCTCGTTTTTTTAGAGAGTAATGAGAGAGAAAATGATATGATAGTAGGTTAATATCTTAGCAAGATCATGTACATGACAGAATTATGGACAATGGTGGATCCTCGATTCAAGAAATGACAAAAACAATAACTATATAAAACGCAAAACTTATATATCATAAAAACGTTTAAAATATCCTATTATAAAAGGAAAAAATGTCCCCCAGTTGGTTGATAGTAAGACTTTATAGACGTATGCAACTGTGAACTATAATGCAGAAAGATCCCCGTTGTCTAATGAAATTTGTATGATACATCATTTTGGCAGACGACAGATGGCTAGGCGGGCAGAGGGGATTTTGTCTGACACAAATTACCTCAAATCGAGATCAGCACATCAAATCCCAATGGTCGTTTAAGACGAGTCATTGTCATTCTTCTTCTAAACAGAGGCAGTTGTCACTGTATCATTGCCAACTTATCTTTCTTATATATGCGGTGGTCACAACACATTGTGCAACGTGCAAATAATGTGCAGTTCTCTATGTCGAAGAGACGTGTTGTGACTACCGCCTACGTCAAGCAGCCCTATTCGTTTTACCACATTCTTTATACTGCTAACACTATTACTACATATCAAGAATAATGCCTATGGTGATTCTAAACTAACCTCCCCCTTTTTAAAATTGTTATACCACTTCTTTTTCGGGAATTTGACCGCTTTTTTTTCCTGAAACTATTTACATTTTATTATCCGTTTGATTAGCATGTTTATGTCTCCGTGCGTTTTATTTCCATTTTGTAGAAGAGAACACGAGTTCAATTGAGTCTTAGACTAAATAATTCTGGATTCATATTAACTGCTTTGAGGAGTTTAATTGGAAAAGCATTATTTGACCAGATCAGATATTATTATTATTACATTATCACTAGGCCTATCAAAAATTTGTGAACAAAACGAAGATACACGATTCCACCCGCCTCTTTCGAAATTTACGGTAAGAAAATTATATTTTATCATTATTTCCCCATGTCCCTCCCTCCGTTCCTCATAATCTCTTTCTCGATCAGCAGTGCCATAATGTTAAGATCTTTATCTGATATCATCTGTCATATTCTTTTTAAGGATGATATCAATTACAATCTGTTAAACCAGATATCCAATCACATCGTCCATTCAAGAGGGAATTCCCTATTTTAATTTGTTTCGATTCGCCAACCTTTCCCCCAATTCCCTCTACAAAAACCACATCAAAATCGTCCTTTCCCTTTGCACGTTTCAAGGCAAGTCCTTGTTGACCATTTTTCTTAAACGAAAACATCCTTTTCACAATATATTGCAATACAAACAGTGATACCCTTGTAATAATACGTGCCTTTTGATGTTCATTTTGTTATAAATATGTATTTTTCTTTTTCAGTGTTTGATTTACTCATTCAAATACAGCAATTAAACCAATGATTTGTTAAGCGCCAAATTAAACCTAGCATCATCTGAAATATCATCTTCTTTTCAATACAAATATCTCTTTTTCTCACTTTGTCTCCACTCCGGTTCCTTGTCAATCCCTTTATCTCCTCCCCCACCCCCCCCCCTCTGTATCGTACTTGTCTATCCACTCTTTCCATTTTTCCTTTTCTCTCCTCTTTCTTTCTAGACGCATTTTTCATCGTCTTCGATTCTTCTCTCTCTTCTTAAAACTTTCTTCACTCTCTTCAAGGTTGTTTAAAATTTGGCGGGAACAAGATATCAATAATTTGTTGGTAGCGCATATTCAGAACCACCTCCGCGGCCGTGATTAAGTCCATAATGAATATTTGTGTTGGATACGGTCGATATTATGCGGTAGCTTTTTGAGCAATTTGACTAGGGACACAGACCAATTTCCATGGACGATTTGAATTTCACGGTATTACGTTTCGGGTCCAAACAGTTACTTTATCTTTGTGATAGTGGGTTGTTATTGTTTGTATGGCATTTTATTATAGCTTGTTGACAACGATGTAACGGTTTTAATATGCTTGCATGTGATCATAGGTTATTGTTATAAAACAGGTGATTGATTGAGAAAGTGCTTTAATTGGACGAAAGCCCGAGATTAATGCCCTTAAAATGTGCGGAGTTCATCGAAATTAATGATACCTGAATTAGAAAGCTGAAAGATGGAATTAAATTCCATATCCCTGAGTACAAAAAACAATACTTCTTATTTTTATATTACATTAAATCCTTTACTCCAAATTCATAAGTGGATCATTCAAATTAATTTTGTTCTCCTTTCAATTACGAGTATTTATAGCAATAATTGACCGTATAACAGCCATGTTTTTATACCTTGACAATTAGATTTTTTTTTTCCAAATTCGATTCGAAACAAAAACATAGGCTAAAAATAATTTTGCAAATAAAAGGTACTTTCCTGTTTTGACTTTCAAAATATTTTTGAATATAATGGCAACCTCAAAAAGGCAACGAAATTTTGGTCACTGATGTAAATACGACATTTCAATGTCTGTATTTTAAACGGAGAAAAATTAATGCTGTTTTCTAAATTGTAGCTTTCACTCCCCAGGTGAGTGGGTGAAAAAAAAAAAAGATGTTGGGAGCAATTTCCGCTATTCCTCTTTAGCGCGTTGAGTTGTGAATTTGTGATTGTCTCTCTGAAAGAAAACGATATCGCTTCTCAAAATGTCATTTTTTTGTCATCTAAATGTGCATTCGGTCCCTTTATCATAATTGCAAGGCTGTGCTAATGGAATTGAAGTTGAAAGTAATTAAACTCGTAAATTGATTTTACTGTAGCGCGTCTTGTCTTAAAACTCAGAGGGACTTGTTTTGTTGATTTTGTTATTTAATTTTTCATGTTTTTTATATATCAAATACAAAAATATATTTTCGATCGCCATCAAGAAAGTGCTTCCCCTCTTAAATTAATTGTAAGGAAACCCACGTGGGTGCACACGAGTAAAAGGTCTTATACAACAGTGTATTACGTAAATGTTTTAGCTTACACAATATCGACATATATAATTAGAAGGATAAAATTATGATATAATATTTCGTTCGTGGTAGACCAACGAAGTAAAACATATTTGCCTGGATGTTGGAACTGGTCTTTCACTATAGGATATAGGAACTGCAAAATGTTAAAAAAAACAAACAAGTAAGTAAATAAGATTTTAAAAATGAGGGGGGAATAAAGCTCTCTGGATCCATGTGGGGGGGAGAGGAATACATCATTCTGACCGGTTATCGCCATGCATAATGGTATGGTACCAGTTGATCCTAAAGGGCGGATAGCTGCTCCAATATATCCAGAACATGGTCGTTTTGAACCTTCATTAAAAAAACAAAAAACAAACAAACAAAAAAACAAAAAACAAAAAAAAAAAGAAGAAAAGAAAAGATGAACACCAAACCATATGACAATCTTAATCATATAATAAAATAAAGAATATGGAGCATATCGGCGGAACAATAATGTAAGCGCATTATCATTAGTTCATCCAATGTACCTTCAAATTACATTTCTCATTTTGGTAGTTACTCCCCTTTTGCACCGACTGAGACACTAAATTTCACGTATAGCTACAGGGCGCATAATCACTGTGACATCACTTTGACATTGATGGGCGGAGAAATGATCACGCGAGCACCTCTCCTTTGGGACTTTATTCATAAGAAACTTTGGTTTTTAAGAAGAAAAAACAAAAACAAAAAACAAAACGAAACAAATAAGACAGCATATTGAACGGAAGCCATGGATGCCTCTTGGCAGGTAAATATGCTGATTTGTGTATGTCATCTTAAAGGTATTACATTTTTATTCTTGTGATAAAAAATATCATTATTTTTGTATGAATGAGATCGCTAAGCAAAATTTGAGTTAAACGGGTGCACATAATAAACATTGACAACTATAAGGACTATTTAGAAAATTTTAGGGACATTTTATTATAACATTGTTTGAAGTCATATTTTAAAAAAGTGCTTGAAAATAATTTCAGCTTAGAATATATTTATATTAACTAAAATGTTGCATGATTGAGTGATTATATAAGGACTTTTTTGCATGTTATCTGTACAACAAACAAAAATATTATGAACGAACATAATAGGAGAGTTGCCTGAAATTATGACATAAGCACAAACAATTGGCTAATGTTTTAGCCTTTCATAGACTTTATTTTGATTTTGTTGGAGCACATGTACACAATGTAATTCTTTACCTAACAATATTTTACAAAGCTTAAAACGTTTTTTTTTTATTTTTTATAAAATAGGAAGTGATGTAAATTATACTTAACAAAATACACTTAAACCCGAAATCTATTTTGTTGTTTTGCTAATAGTGGAATTTTCATCAACCCTCTTTTCTATACAAATATATTTTACATAAATAAATTGTAAAACATTGTTACCTTAAAATTTACACCGGTTGTTATTTTGTTAACAATTATCTTTGTGTGGGTTTGGAGAGGGCATGAAATAAAAATACAGTGACGTCACTCTCTTACCAAGGTTGAATTTTTGATCGAACTGAAACCTCAAATCGAGTTTCCTATAACCCTGTATAATGAAATGAACCAGTTTCACGTTACACCTTTAATATTTATAGTTATGGAACAACATTTTCTTAGAAAAAGATGATTTTGTTTCCCCTTTCCTGATGTGAATTTAATGACATGGTTTGATCATGAAATAACGTATTGAAATCGAATTTTACTATTAAAACGTGCCCTTATTTTTCTCATTACAGTGAAATCCCGGATTATATGACATGTTTTGGATTGCAAATAGTCAAAGACACGAACTAATTCAGCGCGACTTTTCACCATAACATATCAAATGTCGATTGTAAAAGGTCATTTCGAACATTACTAGGCAAATGAGCGTGGTAAGAACACGTTTTTTCTTCTTCTTTTTTGTTATTAATTCATCTTGGTCGACTAATTTCAAATACAAGGATGGATTGTGCAAAAATCACTCTTGCCCTGGTTTTGTATTTCAATCTGATTTCTTCTCTTTCTTTCCTTGTGCATTCTTATTTACATTTACTTTACATTCTTATAGTATTGGTACATCATTGTCAATCTTTGATTTGGGGGAAAAGACAGAATCAGATCACTTTAATGAAATCTGAAGTGCTGTTATATATTTAAGCTACACTAGGCTGCAAGAATTTTATGTACATGAATATAAATTAAATTTACATTTTTGAGTGTGAATACGATGGAGATGTTTCAAAAAGGCGTCAATAGCACAGCAAGAATTGCTTTCTTTTATAAGTAATTCGACCGTCTGATAAATCAGTGAGAACATTCGAGTATTATGTTGTGTAACCAAGGACGACATAATTTGCCTTCATAATTAAAATCATTTAAATTTTCATTTATCGTATCATTAAAATTTTCATTTATAATAATGAAAATGCAATTTAAGACAAGGGAATATTTCAAACTTATATGAAAGTTTGCTCAAATCAAGACTAATTAGGAAAATTAGGCTTCAAAAACCACATTATCTAAAACATATCTCGACTAAATCAAAAAAGATATTCGTAGATGCTATCAATTATAATATTGAAATCAATTGACGAATAGAAGCGAAAATTGTCTTCAATTTCCAGTAGGAAAATTATTTTTTCATTCCTTTAAAACTTACCCTTTAACGCAAACCATTACCATGATTACGAATCATTACATGAACAATATAGTGTGATATTTTTACATAATAAGTATGTCCATTAAGGTAACTAACTTATTCATATTTCCAGAAAACTTGTCATGAGTGTAAAGAATATTTGTAAAGATCGATTTACCTAAAAAGAAAACATAGTGATGTCGAATACAATTCTCTCTCATATCTACCATAATGCAAAAAGGAACACACTCTTGATATAAGCTTGGATTGTTAAACGTGCTGAAGTAGTCGAAGTGACACTATGAGTGCTACAACCAGAGCACACAAAATCAATGATTTTCTACTTAAAATTTGTCGATAATGTTTTTCCAAGTAAAATACTTTGTAATAAAACCTTAATACAACGGTAGTGCATCGTAAATAAAAATGACCTTATATTTGCTCGATTGGAGCTGTTTTATGCCATTGGGGTTATAGTTGCCAGAGCAGATAGATGATTAATTTCGACACAGGATGGTCCCAAAGGCCACGAATTGCGATATTACCGTTTGTAACAGGACACTCTCAAGGAAAAGAAGAGTCAACATGATATTCTGGATCAGTTGTGGGAGGGCACTATTTCAGGTCAATACATTCTGGAAGGGCCCAAATTGACCCGGAATCCTGGTTTGGCCCGAATGAACTCAGACTGGCCTCAATTTGACTCTTCATTTTTTTTTGTGTCGTTTTTTGTTTTGATTTGTTTGTTCGTTTTTTCTTCAAACCGACCCTGGTAAATACCTACTGGATTGTCTGATTTTCAATCAAGTTTATAATTACTTTGTCTGCCTTTGGGAGTTTAGAAAAGGGGAGAAAAGCTTTCCAAATGAGCTATGAATAATCATGATAATAGAGAGTAAACAACGTGGAATATCGAGAGGTGTTGCCACTCTGAAGGTTATATTATTTGCCATTTCTCGACTTAGGTTTAAATTGATATGGCATCCTCAGCTTATGTAAAGTATCCCATGTTGAATAAAAACTTCTCATTTGAAAGGCATAACATCAGCTTTTCGCGATCTGAAGCTTTATTGGAAAGTGTTTAAAAAGGGAGCTTATAGCAAAGTAAATAATATGGCCAATCTTTTGAAAGGTATCTAAATTCACTCTAAGACTCCTACTATTTTAAATGGGATGGGGGTGTTATCATTTTGTGATACTATATATATATATGACCAGTCGTCTTGGAAATCTAGATAAAAGGTTGGATCGGAAAATCGAGATAAAGAAGAAACGACATACTCAGCACAAGTTGATTTACAAAACTGAAGTGTATGGACTAAAACGACTTAAACGAAAATATAACTGGAGTTTGTGATTCAATTCTACGTATCTCGAATTTTCAAATATCTGTAATTCTTTTTTGTTCAAAATTATATATAGTAATTAATCATTATAATATTTTATAATGATTATATAATTATATTCATATGTATAATATACACAAGAATATATTATTATATAATTATATATGATTATTTACATAAATTAAACAAGAACGTTGTCTCCAAACATGGACATAAAAGTGCTTTTAGTGCATTTCGAACAATTTTTTTTAGACCACAAAGGATGTTTAACTTTACTTTCTTTCTAGCGAGTTTGTCGGCAAATTGCTTCTAACACTTCCCGCCCCCACACACATTCAGAAAATAAAAATATTCCAAAGATACTCTTAAATAAAGGGGCCAAGGAAACTTAGCTTGTATATAACATGGTTTTGAAACTCCCGCCAGAGCCGCAAGCCAAGTCACATCCCATACCATTTATCCTGAATTATGAGCGATAACAACTCGCTAGATAGAAACATAACAACGATGTCCCTCGACAGTGTGTTCTATCAAAACACAAGGGAATGAATCTTCGAATTTTCAGGCAAAAAACTTCTATTAAACTCAGTCTGCCCTGATTATAGGCTGCCAGGGCAGTTGTCAGAAAGCCATGTGATATTGCAGGAACGAAATGGAAATTAAAGCCTGTGGATATTTTCATTAAATGGGTGGTAAATACTTTTACCCGTTAGTGTTAATTTCATTGTAATAATAATACAGACCTGTATGAGGCAAGTTCATTACGCGCTTCGGAGCATGTTTCATTTTAAACCAAGACAGAAAGTGGCTTAAAAAAAAAAAGAGAACATCTCATGTCAGGCTCTGAACACAAAATAAAAATTGAGGGAAAAAAGGTACATATATAGGTCTCAATATATCTTCCTTTAATTTTCAAGTAGACGATGTAAAAACAGATTAAATATAGTCATTGTTAAGGTTATAAAGTGTTACTTGATTGATACCCTATAAACAAAACCATAACCCCAACCCTAACCCTAAATCCAGACGCAGTCATTTTAGTCTCTTGGTGTAAAAGAGCATTCGGTTTCGGAACATGAATACAAACATGATTGGAACGCAATTTTGTTACCTAAAACTGAACGTCTTATCTTGGCCTACTTTTTCTTTTGTATTTTTTGGTACTGTTTTATCATGTGGCATACTTAACCTATACTCAGAAAACAACAACTTAAATTCATAGATTATGATTGAAATTTTGTGAGCATCTCCCTTTCGCTGAGATACATATATGTATTTAAACAACCCAAATATTTCTTTTCACTTTGAATATAATAATTATTTGGTGGGAAATAAGCAGAGATAAGGATAACATTGACGTCATCTATCTAAAACGGTATTTCATTATTCAAAATGAAAGCGTGTGCAAGTGTGAATAAAACGTAGCGAGCTGTAGGAATAAGAGATAGAGAACCGACTCGGAAAGCACGATTTTGCCACCTTTTTAATTGTTAATGTACACACACCATCGCCACTATTGGTGACATATCTCTCGCAGTATGATATTACATTTGTATTTATTTTGAATATTATATGGACATGGCTTACTAAACTACCTATCGCGCTGGTTTTATATAAGATTTATATCGAATCCTTCTCGAGCACAACTTGTCGAATTAAGTTTTTCTGGGGACTACTGGAGAAATGCTCTGAAGCGTGTTGAATTACTAATTTTCATGATGGTTTTATGTAATTTCAAATAAAAACCAAGGGTCTCTGGTAGATACATGGAAATTTCAGATGCTGTGGTTTTAATCTGAAGCGTGAGCCAAACATAATACAGAAATTTGAGACAAAATCTGTATCTATCATGTCTATGAGATCTTGATCCTCGGAAAGAGGACGAAATGTGGAATGATGGAACATTCTCACTCCTCCAGTCTGTGGTAGGCGGGAAAATATCGAGCAGAAATCCAATAATCCAAGCGTGAATTTGATTGAAAACCACAGGAATAATGGTGTTTTCAGTGTTTTTCACTGATTGTATGTGGATCAATATCAAACAGGGCTATTCCTTTTATTTTTGTATACTTCTCATAACTAGTTTGATCAATGTTACTGTAGGATTATCGAATGATTTCACGGAAAATAAATCATCAACGCCCTTCTTGCGTTTTTAAGCAACGATTTTCTGCCCAATTCGACGTGGATCAAAACTCAAAAGTTTACATCAATTTGGTGTATCACCAGATCGTCTAATACCACATGGGCTAAACCCGTTTGGCCTACTAACAATTTGGTCTAATTTCCCCTTGATCTAATATACATACTTGTTCTAATGACCGCTTGGTCCTATTGCCAACTGCATTTTTGGTCTTATTCCCAAATGAATATTATTTTGGTCTATTAGCAGTTTGTTAATGGAATAGTCCAAGAGGAAATAATACGAAATGGACAGTGAAATGAACATTAAACGAAATGGGAATCAGACAAAAATGTAATATAACTAATAGGCGAAGTGGAAAATTAAATCAAGTGGTCATTAGACGAGCTGGTTGTGGAATTGGACCTTGTGGGATGAGACCAAACGGGCATAAATCAGAGAGATTTAGACCAAATGACAACTTACCAACGCAAGGAGGTGCATGGTCCGTTGTGACCGAGGCACTGCGAATGTGATTTCTCATCAACATGAGTTTCGCATAACTCCTCGCGGCGGCAACAGGTTACATGAGCGGAGCATGGATTTCACTCTCGGGACAAAGACGATCTTTATACAGGCAAAATGACAAGCCCTTGTAGTTAATCTTGTAACGGAGAAGTCCCAAGATACTCATTTGCATTCATAATAATTCAGTATGGTTATATAGCTATAGGGGCAAATGTATGGTATAGGCAGTGGGCGTAGTAGAATAATAAATATTACCAATTTTGTTTTCGTTTTTGATAGGAGCATGGGACATTATATACGTACATAACAATATAAAAACAACTACAAACAAAAACGAACAAACGAAAAACAAATAATGTAATGGTGTTTGGCTTTATCGTGCTACGTAATCATTTTAAAATTTCTTTCTGGGTTTGAAGGTTTAACATGATCCCACGTTGTAATGATATCAAAAGAATTAGCAATAAAATGGAAATGGGGTTCCATCTAGAGTCGAACCTGAGAACCCCTGATTACTAAACATGCGCTCGATCAGCTGAGCTAGGTAGGTTTTGTGCCAGGTTTCAAAAGCTTTTGAAGACTAGAGCATTGAAAAGTTAAAGGGTTTCAGGGACGAATGTATGCATGGGTTTGCCATAGCTCAGCAGGTATTGCGCCTGTCTAGTAATCAGGAGGTCTCAGCTGACGATTCCTTGCGCTTTGACGGGCTGTATATAGCAAAAAATAAAGCACACTTTTTTGACAGAAAAAGCAAGAACGAATAAAAGAAACAGGGAAAAGAAAAGAGAGAAAAAAAAGGCGTACTCCCTCTTTAGTCGGTCGCAATGATTTTCTACGAAATTCGACGGAGACTAGATGGAGAGAGGTTCTTGATCTGATGTGACCATGACGATGCATGCTAACATATTCTGTAATGGGTGACTGGGGAGTGCACGTAAACGCACTTGAAACTCTTAAGACCTTTAGGTATGTCTTCACTGAATCAATTAAAGTGGTACTAATGACGGGTCTTACAAGGTGTCACCTAGATTTACATGAACCGAATTAGAAATCAAACAGATATAGAATGCAAAGGATTGCGCTTCTGCCCCACAAACAAGGATACCACCCGAAATCATACCCAGAATGGCGTATAACAAAAATTGACCCTATTTTAACTTTTCATATTAGACACCAGGTTGAATTTAACATTATAAATTGGAACCTTTTAATTTTTGGGAATCGGTTAATTGGCTTAGGAAACGGATGATTTTGATACGCAATTGTGAAATAGATCATTAACTGATACAGCTTTGCACATGATGTTAATTACATTTCTTGATGTTTGTTCATCAAAACACAAATATACCAAGCTTAACCATATTCTACTGATTTTTGTTTGTTTTCCTTTTCTATGCTTATTGATCAGCTTAAGTTAGAGGAAAAAAAAGCTGTTTGAGAGATATATTGAAGAATTGTGCAAGATTCGTTTCCCTTCAGTACAACATAATTTGAGATTGTTACGATCGGTCTTGTTTATTGTTAGAGAAATGATTCCATGAAAAATTTATATGGATTTTGCAGTTGCCCTAATTAAATATATAGTTAGCCTTGGCTTTTAACATTAAATTTATCATACGCAACATCTAGTTGTTTTTTTTTTACTCGAATAACAGTTTCCAATAGTTGGAATAAGCGGGAAACTGATATTGTCAAAACTTCTTTTTGTCTGCGATGAGCCGACGTGGTTGATATCACCATGGCAACAGCTCATTTGATCTCTAATGAAGTCAAATACCAGACAAGATATCTAATTTGGGATAAATGGGGCCCCAGAGCGACCCATTTTCATCATTTTAACCTTACATCATCTTCTTAACGAACCTAAATTTTTGGAAGTATCTTCTTTTGAAAAAAAGAAAGAATTGAAATAAATCGATCAATCAATAAAATGAATAAATGACGTAGTCTGGGAGTCTAACCGGTAGGGTGATTTTTTCCCCTTCTCTAAACCCCTCTTCTTCTTCATAGTCTAAGTTTAGTTGGATATTGGACTAAACCAAAATGTTTGATATTAAAATACAATCAATTTGTGGCTCATTATGTG
Organism: Paracentrotus lividus; assembly: GCA_940671915.1. Lineage (NCBI taxonomy): Eukaryota > Metazoa > Echinodermata > Echinoidea > Camarodonta > Echinidae > Paracentrotus > Paracentrotus lividus. The sequence goes on along the minus strand of CALNVZ010003430.1, from coordinate 19,203,847 downwards.
AATAAAACACTTTGTTGTCAAAACTTCAAGAAGCTTTTTTTACTCCTTAAGTTCCTAAGTTTGCGTTTTATCTCTTCATTTCCTGAGATTGGTGTAATATCAAATATCAAGCATTCGTCTTCCCAGTATTTAAGTTCTCTAAATTACTTGTTGTTGTTGTTGTTGTTGTTGTTTTGTTTTGTTTTTTTTTTGTTTTTGTTTTTGTTTTTGTTTTGTTTTGTTTTGTTGTTTTTTTTTTTTTTTTTTTTTTTTTTTTTTTTTTTTTTTGGGGGGGGGTAAACAATGACTGCATTGATCATGCAGTGGCAGATCCATGCGGGGCGCAGGAAACTCACCTCCTATAATTTGAAACACCACCCATTTACTGTACATTTAAATAAGAACATTTCGCCAGCGCACCTTCGCATAGCCCACCTGCGTTCAAAACCTGTATCCGCCACTGCCATGTTAATTTGGAGTAAGTACTAACGGATTTTAATTTTGAATGGTGCCGGGAAAGTATTAGAAGTTATTACCTTTTTGACCCTGTAATGCGTGCGTTTGTGTTTAATTAATGTTTTTATTGGGACACTGAATGAATTATATACCTCAAGATGATATTTGGCCCCATTGCTTGAGCGAGCAACTTCATGTACGAGGTGATTTCAAGTTTAATTTTGATTCAAGATTACGGGGGTGTATTCCATAATTGCAATTGTAATGCCTCAAGAGATGTAACGTAGGAAAAGCCAATTTGAAATTCTGCTCGGTGATGTTGAAGGAACTAAGGAAGGGTATACCATTGCATACGGTTTTTATGGTTTTATTTTCTTAAGAAATCTTATTGTTCCCCCCACTTGTGTATGTTTTCATTGCAAATACAATATCGGCTCATTTTCAGATGTATGGTAATGGTCAAATGAAAGCCGACAGACTCCAATAGCAATCAATCTGTTCATGTTTTATTGCTGATCAGGAATGATTTGTGCAAGATTATTTGAAGTCAGCTGGGCATTGATACGATTGATCTATAGTACAAAGCACCGATTAGTATAATATGAATCTGTATCATGCTTCTGACAATTATTCAATAATATATATTATTAATTGCTTATTTTGAGCATGACAGCTCCGATTTTTTTATATCTACATATCTAAATATCTACTTGTAAGCAAATGTAAACAGAAGCATTTTTTTGTCTGTTTTTTTTTTCAGGGGGTATTGTTCTTTTTTTTATCATTTATTTATTTGTTTGTTTTTTTTTAAATTCTATACACACGAATGTTGTTGTGAAGTTGTGACAATTCGGTTTGTATTCAATTCCAATTTGCAGTATCTCTTCGAATCAAATACAAAATTATCTTTACTCTGTTCTAAAAGAATATGCCGCGCTGAAAGAGGGGTGGGGATTCCGGGGACAACTTGTTTATTTATTATGATTTCCTTGTTCATACGTACCCGAAGCTAGATAAACTTTAACTGTAATTGGATGAGTCTTCCCTTCAGATGTACGTATTCCGAGGGGAACTCAAAAAAACTTTAATTATGATCTGAGCACCGGGTATCTTTTCTCATCCATGTCGAGCAGAGGGCGTGTAGAATGCATGGTGCGTCAAAAATCGTTTGTCTTTCAAATGCTTGAAGCAAGATGTTGCATTATGGAATTGGTCTGGGCAGGTTGTAGAGAAGGCAACATTAATTACAATTCCCGCAAGTCTGTCATTTATTGTATGTTAGGAAGTCCTGACGGTTAGCATGGTTAGCATATTAAAGTGTTTGTTTGTTTGCTGAACTGTGGAACATTAGAAGGGTGAACCCTTATGAATACCTCAGCACCCAATTAACTATTCCACCAGTTGAACCTTAAGGCTTGCCCCGACTCAACCGAGGGTTTTAATAGGGGGTTTTCGAATTGTAAAGACGAGGTTGAAAGGTAAACAATGGAAACTTTTCACAAATAGTTATATCAATAATAATGGTGGTTTTTCAAGCGTAACGTTCAAAACGATCCTCGCTATTCGTTACAGTCGACTGGTTGGCTGAAAATAAGCGTTTCAAGTTAAGTTCAGCCTGTCGACCAAGATCTCTGAGCGTCGCGCGTGACGAACTCACCATTTGTCGTATACTAATCTGTCAAAAGATTACATACCTATGATTGTATACCTCTCAACTATAACTGGATGAAAATGGTTCAGAACATTAACAAAGCTCCAAATCAAATAAAAATATGAACAGGGGCGTATTTTCCCCAACACATCAAGTTTTAGTGTTTTTTGTGTTTTTTTTTTACTTTTCCAAATGCAATAATTTTTTTTTAAAGTACAAGATCATTTTTAGAAGGAGCATGATAAGATGACACCTTTCAGATGCTATTTTCAAGGGTACTCTACTAAAGTGACCAAATCATTATGCAGTAGATACACGTTTTGATCGATATTACTCTTTCCAAAAGAGACAGTTCGCTAATATTAATTAAGGATACATTTACAAACCCATCTGACAATTGATGTTTAGATGGTGCATATGGAAAAAAAAAAAAAAAAAAAAAATGAGCATAGTCGTCCAAGTGTAATGGATGAATTCATATTAATTTACTGGCATCTGTGTTATTTTAAACCATTAGCGAAAGTAAACGTTTCGGTTTGAAATATTACTTGCAACACACAGTCTGACAGTTTCATGACGGACGGGGAAAATGATTAAATACCATCCGTCAAAGTTGTTCGTCTAAAAACCATATTTTCTTTCGCTCCTAAAGTAAAAATTCACATTTTCCAGGGAGTAGCTAATGGCGGAATAATCAGTTTTGAATTTCATTAAAAAAGCATTTCGCGCCTCTGGAAATTTCGAGCGCGTAATTTAGTGCTTTAGAGCGTCTGGCGTGTTTAAACTATAGAAGTCGTTAGTGTGAGCTAGCGTTGTCTCTCTAGGCGATACGAAATGCAATCGATCACCCAATGGCGATACCAGCTTTTATATGGGAGATGTTTATCCCTAGAAAGCAATCGTCTGTATGTGGTGTGTGTTTCTCCAGCCATTTCTTATTCGTCTTTCAGTGTTCTCGAGTCTAGCTGCCCGAAAACAAATCGTGGAGATTTCTAATGGCGGTGATCGATAATTTCTTAAGAAAAAAAGAGTATTATGTTGATCGATTGATTTTCACTTTTGATTTGATGTTCATTTAATCAAACAATCTCGCCCTGTCATGCGTGGTTCCCCTGTGGTAATGCATCTTTGGCATTAACATATTTTCAACCAAGAACCTTAAGGGCTGTTAAACCTTAAGCACGTTATGCCCTTTTGACTTTTCAACAGGCGATATCGATACCAAGAGTTTAGAACGCCATTGGTTGCTAATACTAGGGCTATAATTGAATACTGTATGAATGGGCAATCTACCCCCATAAACAGTACATATTCCTTTATCGTTATTGTCGGTAACAATAATATTATAAAACAAATTCATGAACATCATTAAATATCCGAGAAAAATATACAATTGTTATACCGCGTCGCTATCTCCTTGCACCAAAAATACTGTAAAGGACTTATTTTGGAACAATTCCCGTCGAATATGATGTCAGACTCAACTTGCTTTGATTGCAAATATAAAATAGACCTTTAAACCTTAACTTAAATTAAAAAAAGGCAATTGATTTTTAAATAGTCAATTTTGTAGAAACCTCAATTATGATTTATGGATCCTTGACAACGGGAATGCGACGAAAACAATTTTGTTTGCTTTGATTACAAATAAATAGAACTTAAACCTGAACTTAAATATTATTATAATCATATTTCAAAAAGGCAATTGATTCTTAAATAGTCAATTTTGTGGAAACCCAAATAATTTATGGCTCCTTGACAACGGGAACGCGGCGACAACAATTTTGTTTGCGAAACTGCTGAAAATGTCAAGTGATTTATAGAATCGTATGAGTTATGAGGAATGAGGGCTTAATATCCGGACTTATCCTTGGTAAAGCAACGAAAATGGAAAAAAATATATATATATTTGACCTCTTTACATCGAAAAAATATATTAAAAGCTATTACTTCCTAAAATTAAAGGCAGAACATGTAAACTGGAATATCAACTACCAATCATTTGAAAAATATATTAAATCATATATATATATATATATATATGTATATATATATATATATATAACATCTAATATCAGATTCAATTAAAGAAGCATTTACGATGCAAATTTTATTCTAATTTAGTTCTGACTATATTAAATTCCTGTTTTAATTTGAGCTCGTTTCCAAAAAATTAGTAGAGAAAAAAGCGAATGCCTGTCATGCAAGGTAAAGAGGTTGATTAAAAAAAAGGAAGGTTAATGAACAGATTTGCGATTTATTCATTAGGGGAATTCTAGCTAGTAATACTTTTTTTTAAAGATGTAAGAGTTATACTTTTTTGGCATAGACAATAGGCCGCCCATGCCTAGTTCACTATGTGAATATACACATGGTCATCCTACTCATTAAACAGTGTTGCCACCAAGTCTACGGTTGCCTGTTACTTGATGGATCGCCTCATTAGTACGTTATACCCGAAGCTGGAGAGCAGATACCATAAAGCATACCAACGAGTGCTATATCTTCGCGACAGTATTACGTTATATGACCGATTAAATCCATTTACGGCATAAGGGAGTCAAGTTAATTGAAATATTTTGTAAATTGGATTGAAATCATGCTTTTTAGTGTCTATATCGGTTGATTCATTGTCTTGTGTCTATGACCGATTTATTATCTGTGATTTCATTTTGGTTTGGGATTTGCAAGTCAATTATTTCCACAGAGAATATTAGGCGTTGAACATGTATGATGGGCAGAGGATGGTAATTCTAATCTAAGTCTAAATTCAATTTCTGCTTTGTTATATAGCATTAAAAGCGACAAACGTTCTGAGCTGAAATGTGCTTTTTGATAAAGATACCGTCGAAAGTCTTTCAGAGATTATAAAGGAGAATTTGTAAATTTTTGGAGGCTTACACAAGTCTGAGCTGTGAGACCCACATGCTGGCTGTACATGACATAATGTGTCAAGATGGAACCCTGAAAATTAATTTCCTAAGCATCATTACATGCTTCATATTTAGTAAAACGGTTCAAGTGATGTTTAATTCTTCTTTATAGACTGCAGTGATAACTAAAGTGTACCAAGGTACGCTTATGTAAATGTTGATAATATTATTCAGTCATTAATATTATATCAACAATTAACAACCGATCAGCTCAGAAATCGCAAGCGATAAGGCTTGCAATTATCCTTACATCACTAGCTGGAGGAGCGTTAAGTGCTGTTTTTTTTAAGAACGAAGATAAACAATCCCTTTAAGATGTTGCTTTGAAGCATATTCACAGGAAAGCATTATTATTGCATGCTTTGTTTTCAAAATGCAGTGTCACAGATGAGCATTTGGTCCAAATTCAACCTTTCAACCGTTTTCATGGAGCTGGTGAAACAGCTCGTTATTCCGCAGGTTCGTTAGTCAGAACACAACTGTTTCGGAGGTTCCTTGCCGAATCATTGATCCATCAATAAAATTGTAACAAGTTTTTTTATTATTATTATTCATTCCGAATACTTGTGACCATAGTCCGAAGAAATGAAATACGTTTCGTTAAACCGAAAAAAGTAACGGTTAGCAGGAAATGAAATATGCCTTTGTTGTTGTTTATTTTCCGGACTAACGAATCCAATTTTAGTTTGGCAAAAAAGAAAAAAAAAAGAAAAGGAATATCAAACCTTTGGAATAACGGACCGTGTACATAACGAACCTTGAAATAATGAGCCATTCCCCTATGTATTTCAAACGTTCCAATCCTCAACACTTATCCCGTTTTATCACATCTTTCTGTTTTCCCCGTGCACTTGCCATTAGTCTTTCTACAGCGGTATCTGACAGTTCTGATAACCATACGCGTGCACCTGCAATCCTATTCTATAAATATATTGTATACATAGTGTACAATCTATCGCGCAATATACTGGATTATAAGTACGACAAATACTAAATTATCCCGAGTGCAGATTTGTTTCTCCGAGGCCGCAGGCCGAGGTGAAATAGATTTCCACGAGGGATCATTTAGTATTTGGAGTTCATATAGTCCAGTAATGTTGCAAGATGGAGCGTTCACTATTTATTATAGTAAATAGACCCCTAGATCTTTGACCTTGCCTTATCTAGTTTTATCTTTGCAAAATTTTTGGTGCAAATTTAGCTATTGTGACGTATTTTGTTGCTCCGCGTATCCATTGTTATGAGCTATAGTGCGCAACATTTTACTGTCATTATGCGCTAGCGCAACAAGGCAATCGATAGAATCGATACTCTCCCCATTCATTTAACACAGGCTTTACCCTCAAAAAACCGAAAGTTATATTGTACATATGTACAATATAACAAATTGAAAGTAGGTCACATGGTACTGCTCTAGCCAATCGCAATGCATATTTTCTACCACTATTTACTATATGTCCTTATATTATAGCATAATCATAAAATTATGATTATATATTATCATAATGATATATAATTATATAATATAATATAACATAACATTATGTGATACATAGTATAATCATATAATTGGATAATTGTATAAGTATTTGGATCATTATGTCTTACTTATATTGTAAAAACGTGTTTCTAAATGGAAACGAGGTTTAAAAACAATAAACCTATACAAATCAAGAATAGGGTAGATGTAGGGAATACCGGCCACTTAAGCTCATTTGCTTAATTAGCACATGAAAACAATAAAATCACAAAAGAAAAAGATTCTCATTGCTTAGCTACATCATACAACTTTATTTTCCAAAAAAATTGAGGTAATCAAATATTTGTTGAGGCAGTTATATGCAAATAATGACGTCATCGTAAATTGTCCGGCATTCCCTACAGTGTAGGAAATACCGGACAGTATGTTTTTACCCTTTTTTTTGTATAAAGATCTGTCTGGAAGCACTGATTTGAATGTAAACCATCAACTTAACATGTTTGTATTGATTTTTTATAACATTATTCATTTTTAGAAGATTATATGCATTTTACTACAAAATTTCAAAACACTCAGAATAACTTTATATCTCATGTAGATCATGACATATCACAATAATAATAAAGAGAAATAGACATTTCAAAATTGTCAAACAATTTAATAAATAGATATAATACATTATATATGCAACTTACTATTTGATCTACATGCTTAGCAACTCAACCCGGAAGTAAAACAAACAACCGTCCATGTGGTGTCCGGTATTCCCTACACAAAAAAATGACTGACTAGCACTTTTCAACACACTGCCACCCAAATACACAGGCTTTGTACAGTGCAAACGCTCCATACACGTTTGGCCCACCCTCCACACATGTCCATAATGCATGAAATAGAGGTCATGCCCCAATTCTATTTTTATACCATCACATTCTCTAAAATGTCAATTCTTACATCAGGCCATTTTTCAGGCTGCAAATTTTCCTACCTTGACAGATTGTGGTAGTTTGCTCGGAGATTTCTCACTTGTTGTTGTGGAATACAGCATTCAACCTTCCCAGACAGACCACCTGACCAATAGATGCCGGTATTTCAACTCAGTTGATCTTATGTTGGCAGCTAGGGCTGGACATGTGGTGACCGTCCGATATTCCCTACTGTCCGGTATTCCCTACATCTACCCTAATATTATTATACAAAATGAATTTTAATGAAATGAAATAGGAAAACTGCGCAGTTATTATAACCCATGCTTAATTAAAGACGTTGAAGATTCAATGACTTCAAATTCATCAATATTCTGAAATCTCACTTCCATATTGGATTTTGAGACATAATGTTTCTCCGCCTCTCCAAATAAGCCGGTTATTAATCAAATCTGCTGTTGATTTGCTACGACTTGATAATGTATTTCTTGGTCTTTCTAGTACGACAGTAAACTAGAGCGAGACATTGTGGAACCATCGCCGATGGCTTGATAAACTCGAATGATCCAAAGAGGTATTGATCCAAATAACATGCCTCAATATTTACTTTTCATCCTGAGAGATGAAAAAGTTTTTAATATGTTACAGATAAATATAAAATACATGAAATATGACATTATTTTTTGTTCAAATCAGGATTATTCGGCAATTTTGACGATATTTCACAAAAACGATTCTTTATTGTCTTTAGTTTCATTTGTTGACGTTTTATTCGATTAAACTTACCTGTTCCGCCCTTTTCTAATACTCTTGATCTACCAATGTACAGCTCTACCAAGTTGCACGTTAAATACAACGTACATCATCAAAGACAAGGAGTCTAGTGATAACTAACTACCTATTTTATAAGCTAAGACATGACTACGTAGCTCCCGTCTCTTTTTATAACCGAAGACCATGGGTCCATCAAGTCAGTATAAATATTATAGCGATCATATTTTGTACAAGCTTAAAAGAAAACCATGTGTTGGCTTCCCATGGTAATTAATTGAGTTGTGTCAACCTGCGGCAATTACCCATTGTGTATCTAGAAAGCCCTAAAAAGGACATTATCAAAATAAGGGCATGTAATGGAGGGAATAACATTGACGTTGGTTTGATGGGGAATGTTTGGTAACTAGTTATTTAGAGAAGGCGGAGAGCATGACCTGCACACAAGGACATAAAGCATTAAGAATATGATAATATTTCAAAGGGTAGAGTTAATTCAAGCATCAATCTAAAATGTTTCTATATATGAGTTGTTTTTTTACTCAAATGAAGATCCCCTGATTTGTTGATTATTTTGAGTAATAAATATTACAAAGTTCACTTAATGACATAAATAATTGTAAGTTGAAATCAAGTCTAAATGCTGCATCTCTCAACACAAGCTTCACCTCAGACAATGATTTTTATTTCTATTTATTTAATTTTGTATTTCCTTTTTTTATTTTTCCCCCTACAAAATGTTCTGCCTTGAAATTGAAGAGACACGTTCCTCGTGATTCCATTAAAATAGTTTGAACGTTTCGTAGAATCATGTTTTCGAACCCGAGAAGACGTTTGTTCCCCCTTCCAAAATCATTCCCCAATCCCTCTAGTCCCTCTTTCCCTCAGTCTCCCCAACTCTCCCACGTTCTCTCTCTCTTCAATTTTAACCTTGATCTTTTGAGCCGACTGGTCGTGCTCAAACTAGAACACTGGCAATGTCATAAATGCATGACAGAAAATGATGCAATTTTTGTATGAACGTGATAGGTGCTACTTGTTACTCGACATGTGCATCAAAAAGCCAAAGCACTATATGCAACGAAGTGCATGGGACAGCATGCAGTAAAATCGGTTTCGGTGACGATGTTGTGTGCGCGAGGGTGGTTGTGTGAGTGCGTGTTCATGGTGTTTGTGCAGTGACAAATAACGCCAAGCGGTAAAATGAATAAAATGAGCGACCGCGAGTGCAATGGCCTTTACAGGAGTATAAACAAGTTAAATGTATCAAAGGTGAAATGGTGGAATGATTCAAAGTTCAACGCAATCTAGAATAGCATCAATGCTAGCATTAGTAATATACGTCCTTTAATGATACGTCATTTATTAGATTACATACGCAACATGTACCACATGTTTTGATGTATTACTACAATCATTTTCTGTAGAGTGATAGAATGAAGCAATCACCTAAAAATGATCTTTGAAGTTAATGGCAATGCAGTATTGAAATTAGTATGCTAACTTCACATCTAAAGTAGATAGCTACCGCGTAACTTAACACAGCACCCTTTTCGTTCCTCCTCTAAAACGGCTTGAATAACTTTGTGGAATTCGAGAAATTGTCAATTTGTAATGTTTCTGCTGTAAAGTAATATTTAGTAGGATTTATAAACAGCTAAAAAACAAACAAACAAACAAACAAACAAACAAACAACAAAATTTCCAAATGATGATGTCATGAAGAGATTTATGACTGAATATTGCCATTTACAGAATCGTAACTGCAATTTATCGAGGGAAAATATTCTGGTAGTTCCGATCACTTGCATATTTTTTTCTTATTGTAAACCATGATGATCGGAATAGACATGTCTTTCACACAATATTACATGCATCGACAGTAGGGCCTTAAAGTCTAGATTTTTAGTAATCCTTTATTAACAAATTCCCTTTAATATTGCTTTTGAGTTTGGACCACAAATTGTTAATGACTATGAAAATGATTTTAATGACCACCATATTTCATCTCCATTAACTCATACCTGCAAAATGTACGGCAAAATTGATTTTAATGATGCCCAGAGCAAATGTCAATCTAGTATGGAAATATCCAATATATATACGATCATTAATCATGCCTGACATTATAATGTCAAATGATTCAATCGCAGCCCATCTGTTTCTAAAAGCACATCTATGATCTACAGAGGGTTGTTTATTTCATTCTAATTTCCAAAATCATAATAACCTCTGTACACAAGCATTTTTTGTTTATAAAGCAAGTAACACATTATTCATTATTACCAGGTATTTAATCCCCCCGCAAAAAGAAAAGAAAAAAGAAAAAAGAAGTTGACCTGTATAAATGAATAACTCCCTGCAATTGTCAAAATCGGTTCAACAAAAAAAAAAAAAAAAAAAAAAAAATGATCTGTTGATATGGGGATAGTTGGGTGCATATCAATAATGTTGTTGAAATATTTTGCCAATATAATAGCTGCTTCCTTATCTCAATAGATATCCCAGACTACAGATAAGCAAAGTGCCACCCAATAATTTGTGCCCCTACAAATTTGTTTCATAGCTGATTTGATTTCAATTTTTAAAGTTATTTTCTTCATTGTACATAACCTGTCAATTGAATCTTCAAAACATAATCATGTGAATGCTCTATGTAAAATTGAATGGATTCTCGTCGAGGCAACACTCATGATTTACCCTAACCGACCAGCCCCCGTCGCGAAGCGACGGGAACTGACGAACCAGTAGACATATTTGGCGAAGTTTTGAAAATATTCTATACATGACCACAAATTTCGTGGTCAAAAATACCTTATTTGAATTCATACTCACATTGAATCAAATCTTTGAAGTTTTTCCTCGAATTGGTGACATCTGCGAATGTTTCACATAAAGTAATCAACTAATAATGTAGAAAATACAGGAAAATTGAGTCCATCAACGTATATTTTTCTCGTGCGTGCGTTGTCTTCGCCATACGTCTTCGCCACAGTAAAATGACGTCATAGAAAATGGCAGCGATGGCACCAACACTATGGGAAGAGACAAGGCCAACGGAAAATTCAATTTGGTAAGTCAAGAAGCTCTTTATATACTTTCATTTTTAGTCGTTGTTACGCGTGAAACATCATAGAAACCTTACAACACCTTTTAACATTATATTGATTAAATTGACCAGTATAATCACTTGAGCGCTCATCATCGCTGATTATTTCGCTGTAAATGGCGGTGGTGGAAGTACAGCCCCGTCGCCTTCGGCAACGGGGCTGTGTATAGTTAGATTTACCCATGATGAATTACATCTCGTTAAAAAAAAAATCCAGAATACACGACATCATTCATCTACACGAATTATTATTTGATGAACACGTTATATTGTCACAGTCAAAACACAGCCCTAATCAAACGGCAATCTGGCACAACCAGCATGGTTATAAATAGGGGCAGCGACGGTACGTCAAAGACATTTCTACTCGGTAAAGGAAATGGGAAGCCTTTGGAACCTTCCTGAAACACTTTCGGCCCGTTTTGAAGTAATGAACAGTTCAATATGTCCCCTGTGTGATTTAACATTCAACTTTTCAGTACGTTTGTTGGAGATGTGCTGCCTTGAATGGACTGTTCGATATAGCTCCAATTCGATTTTGATTGACTATTACACATTGAAATGACTTTACATGTTCATCTTATTTAACAACATTTCGCGAGACCTTTGCGAAAGGTGGTGAAACCTTCCCTGTTGTAGTCCACTATGATATGTTACAAAGTTCAGAAGTAAGAATCAAAATCTAGGGTCCATTGTTGATGTTTACACCATTCAAGTATTCAAGCATTAGCCCAGATACATGTAGTAAAGTTCAGGGTTGTTACTGATATCAGATATGTATCTGCAGGCGATTCGTTAAAAATCTTGACTGAGCGTTATATCGTCACCATGGCAACACGGATATGTTTCATCATGACAAATAGGGGAGAAGATAAACCAGTTAAACATGGATACAAAACAATGGAAACCTCGTAATGATGACGATATCCGATCCTTGAATGTAGAGCTGATATATCATTTGCAAAAGTTAAGAACGTCGAGAAGAATAATCTAATACCAAAGAAAAACAAATGACGGAGTTTGTATGTGTGTCTGCAAGAGTTACTCCTTGTTGGTGTGAGGATGTATGTGCGTGAGTGTGAGGATGTGTATGTGCGTTGCGTGAGAGAGAGAGAGAGAGAGAGAGTGTGTGTGTGTGTGTATTAGGGTGTTTATATCTGTCCATTTATTTCTCTGTAAAAAAAAATGTTACTTTAGATACATAGTTCCAAAACAAAAGAAAACTGAATTACGTCTACATCCCTACCTGTGATGGCAGACATTGTTTACAAAAAAAATCAAAGTTAAAATTTCGTCGCGGATGACATTCTTGCCAAATGAATAGTACTCTAGTGACAAAAGAGAAATTAATCAACATCGGATTTGAATATGACCCATTTATGTACAAAATACATGTATCAATGCATTATTATATTCCCATTTACTTAACCAAGTCGACCGCGAAAAAAATTGTGGTTTCTTCACGCGTTATTCGTTTGCGTGCGTGCGGGAACGACTTTGTGGGAGCGATTGTGTGGGTGTGTATGTATGCATGTTGGTTCTCACCTGATGAAGCACAATGTCACACTGAGGCCGCATGATATAAATCATCAATGAAATCAATATTGTGTTTAATGCACCATCAGCGTTGATCTTATCTTCCTCTATAGAAAAATAATCCCCTTTGAAAGTTCACGTTAAATGGATGACCGATGTTTCCCCAGATGAACCTGTAAGACCCCCTAAGAAGTGTGATTTTCTTCTTTTATTGGAACAAATGATGCATAAACTCCGCGTCTTGGACAACTTGTTAAAGGATACTTCGATCTGTATGTCATTTATTACTTTTTGTTTAGTTTTAAGATAGCTTTCTCTTCGTTTTCAAGGAAAGTAACCTTGAATTTGATGTGTAGCAAATCGATTTGAAGTTTGTGAAACATGGCGCTGATATGGAACAAATTGTGGTTAAATCGGCTACAATTTAAATGTCAAGCATGCCAAATATAGAGATCTCGTGATAGCATTTGTTGGGGGAGACTATAACCACATGAATAAATTTAGTTTCAGTGTATAAGAAGACGACATTCTGCCTTATCATTTTGATAAATTCTGGAGAAACTTTGTATTTGTCTTTCCTGTCAATACTGTCAACCGCAATCAGATTACTGTCTCTAAAAGCAGAAAGACAGATCGTGTACAGTGATTTTCATTTCTCAGTTATGACATAACTTTTAAGGTGGATCTCGGACAAACAAATAAAGTTATTCAATATGTTTTACGATTTGCCAATGTTGATTTATTGATGTATTCATTATGTACAAGAAATTGCTGACATATATGAGTGCTGAAAACTGGTAATTATAATATGTACGAACTACTCGATCAATTGTTCTAATTTCTGAATATTCGGCATGACAGCATATCCTTACAATGTTCACCACGATTGATTATCGCGCACAGGCAATAATCACATCAAACAGAAAAATCAGCCAAGCTCGATAATTCCGGCCAATTTTCCACGTCAACCACCGTCTTCATTGTTTATTCAAACCTGTCCCCGCATTCATCAAAGTCTGAACATTCCTGCATTATTTGTAAGTTTCAGCACCGGTCTTGTCGCCCCTTGTCGAAAGGCGACCTTTCTCTTTAATGAGATTTTTCACGTCGTTAGCTACGTTTTGCAGAGTAGAGTTGCTCTTCGATTCCACCTCAAAGGAGATATTCAAATGCTAGGGCCCAATCCTTCTCCTGGCTACACATCCGTAAGATTTGATTTAAGTTCAAGCAATTCGAACCCGAGCTTGAAAAGTTCCTGTCGGCTTACTTTAGGGCGAAGTTTCCTCACGTTTGAATATCGTCAAGATCGTCACGAAGCGGCGTTGCAATGTCCGCAAGTTATTGCAAACGGTTTTCATCGTTTATAAACCAATTATCTCTTGTAGGTTTAATCTTCGTAAAATTCCAATATCGATTATGCTAATAAAGAGGGAGGGTTTGAACAGTAATGTAAACTGTGGTAACGTTCAAATGACAAACACTTCATAGCCATAATAATGACGAAGTTTTCTCCTTTTTTTTTCTCTTGAAAACAAAATTGAAGAAGCAAAACTCTCTTTACACTCAAATAGCTATTGCCCAACAGGCGTGTTTGTTACATACAGCTTAACTATTAATGATGCAACAAATGAAAGAGAAAAGGATGTTCATGATTGGTTCTAACATGCAAGTCACGTGACAAAATGCATGAAGGCGCCGCGCTTAGTTGTCGTATGCTTAGGGCATGTATGACGTTATGTATAAAACGTGTTCAATATTTAAAGCGCTGTCACAAAATTGCATGTAATGATCCACAATGGAGTACGGGTGTCTCATATGAGGGTGAGCGCCAATATCAGATTAACAAAATATGGTTCTTGATCCAGTACCCATGGGACTATATGGCATGATGCGCACGAGTATTTAGTGTGTGGATTGGGGCAGTGGATTGGGCAGACGCACTCATGCATTGGACAGTATACATGGTACATATGGTATAAAGAGTGGCCTGAACGTTTAAAAAATAGCCGACGGGTGCGACGGCCCCCACCCCACCGAAAAAAAAGCAACCACCAACCAGCCAATTGGTTAGCATTTGAACATGAAATGTCCAAGCTAACTTGAACTGTATTTTCAGTTATGAATAACAAGTATCAAAGTAATCATACAATTGATTTTGCTATTTTTAAATGTTGTCTTCCCGTTGCGCCTTCAAGCATCTGATCAAGTGAACATCATGAAAGGGCCTATCACGCGCACGTGTTTCGAAGGAGAGAAAAAACGGTGATTATACTGATCTAACGATAACGTTGATAAGCACTATTAAAGTACTATACAAATGGGTACGTACCCATGTCTGTTTGTAACATCTGAAACTGCCGGAGAGCAGGAGCTGAAGGGTTGATCTGCCAATAAGTTTGTTTTCCGATCATCATTCATTAATGCCTACAGCCTATCTGACTTAAAGGTTTTGAAATCTGTTGCACATTAAAGTGAAGATAAGGTGCGTAATAGCTTTCTTAATCCAAAAGGATGCATTCTGAAATCACCTTCTTATTCCTAAGGATATGTTTGTTGTTTTCATTGTACGACAATATATTTGGTTGTTCATTTAAACTTTTTGTTACATTTTATTCATCCAATATGCAGTATTATATCGCGGAATATTCGATAGGCCAATGTTAAGCGGCTGAATTGAGCCTATTATTAGAGG
Source organism: Paracentrotus lividus (assembly GCA_940671915.1). Lineage (NCBI taxonomy): Eukaryota > Metazoa > Echinodermata > Echinoidea > Camarodonta > Echinidae > Paracentrotus > Paracentrotus lividus. The sequence continues at coordinate 19,188,314 of CALNVZ010003430.1, read as the reverse complement.
ATCTCTTCTCGCGATCATACCCATAATCCGTACGCTCTACACTCAAATCCTCGTCCAAGCGAAGACGTAATTCTACCATCACCACACAATGTGGCTCTTTCCCCAAGGACACGTCTAAAGCTAGAATAAGACTCTCTCAATAGCGAGCAGATAGTAAGGGTGTAACCTAAGACCATGTCTTTAGACGGTTATCCCTCACCATGCTTATTTTTTTTCTTTCTGGGCAGAAAACGAAGAAGCGCGCGCCTTGGGGACAAAATATAATATCTGGGTAAAGGTGAACGTGAATAAATTTTAATGTCGAATGGAAAGAGAGAATGAGACGGAGAAATTGCTATCATCTTTGCAAAAAGCTTGGTAAATAAACGAGATATATATAATATAAACTGTTTGTTGGCGGTATTGTAGGGTTTATTGGAAGCGTACGTGTTACACGTTCTTTCATTATTAACAGGGTTGTCGCATAGATCCCCGATGAGTTTCCCTCGTAAAGGAGAAAAAAAGGTGTTCGCCCTTTTGGTATATGGCCTTACTTTACTTATTACGTTTCAACAGTAGAGGCGGGTAGCAATGTCGTTTACTTGTTTTCTTACAAAGAAAGAGATTTTTTAATTCAATATCAATAAGAAGGACTGGTAACGGTTTAATCAAAATATGGATTGAATGTACTGTACTACAACCACCTGCTATCTACACTGTTAGAAAATTTCTCCTTAAAAAACAGGAAAGTTCCTGCAGCAGAGTCTCGAGAACACCAGTAATCTTACTGCACAAATTTGCAGTGAAATTACAGAAAATTGGTATATGAGGAATGAAAATTTACAAATTTTCTATAATAAAATACTTTTTTTCTTTTTTCAAACAGACCTGTTCTGTTAAATTGTAGAAAATTTCCCGTTATAAAAATATACAGAATGATTCTATCATACATATACAGAATGATTCTGTTTTTTTTTTCTCCTAAAAAAACAGAAACAGTTCCTGCAGCAGAACTTCCAGAACACCTGTAATCTTACTGCACAATTGGTAACACAATTTACAGTAAAATAACAGTACAATTACAGAAAGATGGTATATGGGGTATGTAAATTTACAAATTTCCTGTAATAAAAAGCCTTTTTCCTTTTTAAGAACAGACCTGTTCTGTTAAAATTCAGAAAATTTCCCGTAATAAAATTACACAGAATTATATTATCATACATAATACAGAACGGTTCTGTATTTTTCTCTCTGTAAAATCTTCTGTTTTTTTTTAACAGTGTAACGTCTTTATTAGGAACATGGCAATATATGGAAATATAAGATCACATTGCTTCGAACCTCTTATTTCCCAGATACCACACCACTGGACCATCATGTATCTTTTCACCTGTGGGAATCATACACATTTCTCAATATCACCATATTATCCAATAATCTGCCATAGGTTCCACAACCGTAAGTTCGGCAGCACTAACCCCAGGCAGTGACGTAATTTGAACTTCGGATGATGGTTTAAAACAGTCCCTAGGGTAAAAAAGCAATCTGGAAAGAAATGTTTGAACTTAACCGTGTACGCCACCGCATCAACTGTACAGCATACTGAATATATAAATTGAAGGAATCATAAAACGCCTCCAAGATGCCTTGATCTCTAGCCCTTCGCCATGTTCGACCGAGCTTGATCATAAATTTGTTATTGCCGCCACGCAAATACCCGGCTTTACCCAAGAGACGAAACCCAGTCCCCAAGTCCTGATACCTCATCCACTATTTATTGAAGAATACGAGAAAAGAATACAGTCAGGTGGCTATGTTTCCATTGGCATTGACATCTTGCTATCAGTCACTGTTTCCATTTCACTACAGCTTCTGTTAATGTGCCAATGCGCAAAACCAGAAGTAGGAATAAAAGTGCATGAAAATGTGAAAAGGCCTCGGAAGTATAAGCTGATCATTCTAAGCCGTTGATCCATTAATCAGATTTCAGAATAATTTCCTTTTCCAAAAGCCCGTCGTGATTTTTCATGTATACCCCGGTATCATTTTGAACCGCTGAAAGTTTAAATAAAATTATTGAAGTTCAATATAAATCCATTAGCTTTGGAATTGGATTGTATCAATTATATTTGCGAGAGCAAATGACCTGAAGATAAATATAATATAAACAGCGAAACATCTAAAGAAAAGATGTCGTCATAACTCAGGTACAAAATAAACACCCAATTTTTTTAAATTTTCATATTAAGTTGTAATCAGAAAGTTTAATGTCATACATCGATATGTCAAAAGACTCATCAAGATTAATCTCCCTAACCTAGATACTTTAGTTATAAACTAGACTGATGACCTTTGGTATTCCTAAATTGAATGCGTATGAAAGTCAAACGTCATCTCACCATATTCGTTTTTATATTAGGAAACAGCAGAAAATGAATAGATAAACCATTACAATGCAAACAATATTTTTTACATCTAAACATAGAAATGTCAAATTATGATCCACATTTTTTTACTCTTCTCATTATATGATAAGTCTGAGCTGAGAGATCAAACCTGAAATCTAGGGTACATCTTTAAAAATATTCCTTCGGCAAGGTGTCAACCTACAAATTTGCCGTACTTGACACAAGTGAGGTGAATGGGTACCGGTAGGAAGCAATTCCTTGAATGCTGTGAGCGCCTTTCGGGGTAGCCTAGCTAAGCGCGTAATAATTAGTTAACACTATAAGCGCTAGAAACACTAAGGTGGATATCGTATTAAGCGCTATATAATGTAACTATAGGTTTTCCCGGTCACTTTCATACAAATATCATTTGAATCTATTTTAAGATCATTCAATTTCACCACAGTTGTGATCGTTTTGGCCAACCTCCATTTAAACTTACATTAAGTTCGTTCAATTCATTTATTTATGCAATGATCTTTTTAAATGTGCCAAGTCGATTTTAAAAAGTAGCATAAGCGTTTAAAGAATTTTGATTCAATTTCATTTTTGCTTCGTTTGAGATTTGAATCCTTGTAAAGCATTTTTCGAATCAGTCATCTAAGTTTAGATAAAGAAACATTCAACTTTATAATTGGAAATGTTTAATATTTCTTTTCGCTCGATCGAATTAATAATCATTAATACCATGACTTTGTTTACCCTACAGCCATGGTTAAGTCCCTCATAGCAACGAAAATGAAAAAACTGGATGCAAAGGCAAAAAGAAAGAACACTGGATACGCACATATAATTTATTATTGAAAGTAATACCAAGATTGGTATGTTTCCCTATTAAAAATCAAGACTTTATTTTCACATGGACCTATTATATGAAAGAAAAGGCCTAAGAAAAGGCCCGTATATGCCCCAAATAAAATTATATATATAATTATGTATTAAAAAAAAATTAGAAAAAATAAAAACGTTTTATCTGTAATGTACGAACTAAAAAGAAAAAAAAAATCTATTATGAAATGTGTCTCTTTAAGTGTCTTCGACTTAATGCAGGACGTATAGATTAAAAGAAAGAAACAAGCAACAAAAAAAAAAGAAAGAAAAGAATGTTTCTTTGATATAAGATTAATATCACATGCGAATAGAGCAAAATACAAAATTAACACGGAAAAAAATAGACAACAGCCTATATTATATATTTTTAAATGACCTTAAAAAAAACAATACAAAGCCCCAATTTTATTTGGGGCGGATCCAGGATTTTATGGGGGCCAAAATTTATATTTCAGATTCTTGTACAGTCGAATTTATTTGCGTTACGCAGGCCGAGCAAAAAGGAGCGGGGAGGTTGGGAGAAGGGGAGGGGGGGGGGTTAGGTGTGAAGATATTTCGGCATTCGGTCATCCTCACAGTCATATTTCACCCGTGGTAGGGGTAGTGTTAAGTCGGTCATCCATAAATAATGTATCCCGCTTTTTTTTTTTTTTTTTTTTTTTTGGGGGGGGGGATGTTTTAAGTTGGGCCTCCGCAAAATACCAGATTTTATGCACTTTTTTCTCAATTATGGGCTCGGGTGAGGTGGGGGGGGGGGTTCCAAAGCTCGTCAGGCTCCTTTGAATCTCCCTCAATGGAATCGCGGATTCGTTATAATTTCAAATAAAATCCTAGTTAAACATGATTTAAAGGATAAACCTAAATAATTATATGGCACACCAATGCTATGAAAATCTTGTATAATGCAAAAATATATAGAGAATGAAGGGAAAACACAAAAAAACATAACTGCATTTAAATTGAATGGAAGTTTCTTAAAATTGAGTTCCTCAAAATGAAATTGATTGCCCGAACAGGCTAATTGGGCTCCTAAAAACGATGCCTCGTTAATTTGAATGAACATAATGCAATATGTACATACATTAACGAACTTGTATGCACGTTTAAAGATCTTGTTTGCAGTAAAAATAAAATTAAGTACGGGTAAAATAAGATTGAATGCTATACATGGAAATGGTTTTTCCGCAATTATGAAATTGAATGCTCTTAACCCTAATCAGACTGGGGTGTTTTGGTAGCTGTCAAGACTGGGGGGGGGGGCATGATGCCCCCCCCCCTGAGATCTCGGCTGCTGATCGCGCGACCGCGCCGAAAATTTGCACGATGGTAGTGAGCCATGTAATCTACAAGACTGCGCTGTTAATTTTTCCAAAATAATATGAATTTTTTTATATGAATTAATTATGCTAATTTATGCATGAAATCATACTTTTTGCTCTAATTGAAAAAATAAAGCTCCTAGAATGCTAATTTTGTGTTTGATTATTCCTTATAGCATTCCTAACAATCGTACTAGAAAAAAATTCTCGTTTCAAAATTAATTTCTTATGTATTTTATTGTTTTATGAATTTCTTATGTATTTCTTTGTTTTTTCAACCTTTTTGTTTTTCTTTTTTTTAGCGCAAAAATCATTTAAGAACCATTTTTAAGCATAAATATGCTAAAATAAATTGATTTCAGCCAATGAAAGTGAAAATAATCATATCTTTATGAATTAGGTGAGAAAACTCAATTTGCATTGACTTTGTACACAAAATCACGTTTTCGAGCCATTTTCGGTCTGACGAATATTTTTGAAAATCGTGCAGCGTCGTAAAGGTACGACCGATTTTTGCGAAAATGGTTTCAAAAGTGCGTCGAGACTTGAAAGTAAAAAGTCAGCAAGCGGCGCGATCAGAAAATTTCGTGCGGCGGAGTGGTCGCGGAAAATGTCGAGGGGGGGCATGATGGCCCCCCCAGTCTGATTAGGGTTAAAATAAAGATTCGTGACCATGAATAAACTTGATTACCAGTATTTTAAAATTAAAATGCCGATATCGATCGGAAAAAGGTATCGCTTGAATTTGAATGAACCTTCTATAGGTTTGAATGACAAACCTATGAAATTGGGCGGGAAAACCTATATTATCATTATTAAAAGATTGTCGAACTTTCCAAATCAACATTAAGTGGGATCGATATAAACATTAAATAGTTTCCGTAACTGAACGGGGAAAATGATAATTTGGAAATTTATAAATGACTTTGAGCAAGGCGAAAGAACAATTTTGAAAAAGGAACCAGCAACATGCCCTTCTCTCCATTGAGACAAGGATGCACGTAACATGCGCAATGCAGATGGCTGAGCGTATTATGAGATGCAAGCCAACATGAGCTAATAGCAGTCCTGCATGCCTTTAGATAATGGATAATTAAATGAATTTCAGAAAAAAAAACAAGGCCCTAAATAGTTTCATTCAACGTGCATGATTAGAAAATCGTGGAACACGGTTCTTGTCAATACTAATTGGGACTGAACGGCTGTTTATGACTTTTGCGATCAAATACATACTCCAACGATTATTGCCTGAGGAGATGCGTGCGCTTAATAATGTTTTAATAGTATGGGTATGGGAACATGACATTGCAGTAAATGAGTGTCTTCATGAATGGCATGCACGGAATTCGTCAGTTGGTGCCGTTTGCATCGTTAAGATATTCGAGACATGATCAAAAATGAAAATAGAGTAAACTGAGGTTTCAGAGACCACTCTGGTTATATTTTCTTTCTCACATGAAATGAAATAAAATTTAATCCGCATTATTAGGGCAGCTATGGAATTACAATCATATTGCCTCAAAATATGGGTAGAATATCAAAGCAAATGTTAATTACGAAAAAAAAATTAAAGAAAGAGTTTTTGACTTTTTAATATGTGTGTGTGTGTGTATGTGTGTGTGTGTGGATTCATCTATTGTTTTGATGTGTGGAACAATCAAATTACCACATGATGAACAATGCGGGGACATCAAGATTGTTGTAAGTGTTACGCCACACTACCATTCCTGTGCTTTAAATGGAGGCTATGAAGGTAGACGTCTCAACTAATTGCTCCCACGACACTGCACTGTACTTTGCCTCCATCTCTTATCATCACTATGCTACAAACTAGATTATGACCTAACCCAATGCCATTCTCTCTCGTTTTCAGCTCCACCGGGCATGTCTCAATGTCACCCTAATACAACTCAAAGAGGTAATTCCATTATCCTTCTGCCCCGACTCCACAATTATTCCCCGAACTTTCACGCCCTCACATCCAACATCACCGGCCACATTATAATGATGAACTTTCGTTTATCTATTTAATGCGGTGGTCACAACAGTCCATACGAGCAGCGGGCAAAATCTCTACAAAGGATTTCGTAGGAAAATTCTACGTTGCACAAACTCCTTTCTTTCAGGTACCCACGTTGCAGTTACGACACGCGGGAAATGCATTTCCACAGAAACGTAGGAATCACATAAATTGGCTTTTGACGGCTACATGCAACTTGCATGCAACGAACATGCAACCTACATGCAACCAAAGCTACGCTGCACGCTCGTGTCACGTAGCCTACGACCTGTTGTGACTATCGCATTGGAGGGAATCGTTCGGTAAACATAGCTGGAAAATTGATGAACCAGATTGAGCATGTAACGACTTTAATGAATGTACGTATAATCATTTTGGATGACAGCCTCATCCGTCTCCGGGGTTATGGATGTAGATTATTTCTCTACACATTGGGCTTGCATACATCTTAGATAAAGCAGGATAAATTACAAAGGGTTCAATTTGAAATATAATGTTGATTGATAAAGATATGACTGTATTCTTTCCCAGCATTTACATGAAGCATATCATTTTCGCTAATACTAGCTTCCCCTTATAACAACAAATTTAATAACCGGAAATGTATGCATTCTACTCTTCGTACCTGCTCGTGTAAAATTTGATCATAGGTTGGTTTTGTTTCGACACTTTAAACTTCGGCTGCAACGTCTTGTTTAAACTATTACTCTCGTATTCTAAAAACGAAGTCGGGGTTTGGATGACTTGATCTTTGTGCGAAGCTATTGTGCGATCCTTTGGTCTGACAAAAATGATTTCACAGTAGCTTCGAACAAACTTCAACTCATAAAAACTCAGTCTTCGGTTCAGAATACGGGCCCTAACTTAAGCATGCTAGAGTCTACATTAGCAACCGCTGATCATTGCTGATCTTTAATTCTTCATCTACTCTTTATTAGTAGAGATTTTATATTCATATTTCACGCTCCTATTCACATTCTTCCTTCTTTAAAGTGCTATACACCGATACTTCAAAACGAAAATCGACTAGTTAATATCGACCTAGATTCGTCGTTTATCCGATATCACTGGGATATCGCGTTGCCTGGCAAACTTCGATTCGGAATCAATGTTTCAAAAGACGGACCTCTTGACTTGAAGTCTTGATCACTTTCGATGCTTTGCCGTCGCCATAAGAAATGATATAGTTGTTGGGTGCCGTAATATGTGGAAACCTTACCCAAATTGGGATCCACTTACAATGTTTCTACCCTCGGATCTCCTTGACCTCGAGTGGGGAATCGCCACTGAAGCATCTTGGCCTACATTCATATCAGAGCAGGTGGAAACTATTTATATGATATGATATACATTGTGTTACTAAAAAAATCTATCCGAAGATCAAAGGTCAGTCATTTCAACAGTATATGGTTTATTCTTGTGATTTGTTTACTAAAATACTAAGTAACTCATCAGCTTTAATTTTAGACATTGCTTACGTCCATATTGTGAGGGGTTACAGAGTTAGGGTCCTTTGAAGGTAAAAGGTACAAAACCCACCTTTTCCAAGTTTTTCGTTTGTAGGGTACGAAACAAACTTTGTGTAAGCTTTTGGTTTTATCGTTTTGGGTTTTTTTCACATAAAACTTTCAATGAAATGCAATCACACTTTCCAAAGGACCTATCTCATTGGCAATGAGATGGGTTCGCCATTATGAGTCTCGTGAGTCGTGGAGACGTGGTGGTGACGTCTCCTGAGACTTCAGGGCGTCGTGGGTAAATCGAACAAAAGTCTAAATAATTGTCAAACCTGTTCGATTTCTTTTAATCGCTAGCAAGGTCCGACAACGTCTCTGCAATGTCATGGATACTTATGGGATGTCGCAGCAACCATGTAGAGACGTCACAGAGACTTCCTCGCGTCTGAAAGAAGTCTACTAAAAGGTTGAACATTTTTTACATTAATTTTGTTTGGTTTTCTCGCGACCTCTCCGAGACTCCGGAGATTCATAATCGAGAACGCATCTCATTACCAGTGAGAAATCCAATTCAGCAAAGACGATGACATTTTATTGAAACTTGCTGAAAAAGACCAAATGACACCAACTACTTTAAAAGGGTTTTTTAATACCATACAAACCAAAAACTTGGAAAAAGTGGGTTTGTACCTGTCATCTTCAAAGGACCCTAACTATGTGACCCATGCCAGTCTGGGCGTCAACAATGTCTCAAATTAAAGCTGATGAGTTACTTAGTATTTTAGTAAACAAATCACAAGAATAAATCATGTATTTCTTAAATGACTAACCTTTGAACTTCGGTTACCTTTTTTAAGGAACACACTGTATATTAATATCAGAGCAGGAGAAAGAAGATATATATATATATATATATATATATATATATATATATATATATATATATATATATATATATATATATATATATATATATATATGAATAACAGTTGATAAAGAAAAATGCCAAAAACATAAAATCATAGATTTTATGATAAAAAAAAGAGCATAGCTCTCAAAACTGAAAGGCGAAGTCACACTCTTCGTCAGTGCTCATCATCATCATCATCATCAAGGTGCGGATCGGTCAGGTCTCCGACCGGCCGTGACATCATGCACAATTTTCTTCCATTTGACACGATCTCGTGCGCTGCTATAGCCTTGCTTAATGTCATATCTGTGAGAGTGACCTACGCGTCCGTCACCCGAGTCTTTTGCCTTCCTCTACGTCTTTTACCAAACACCATTCAGACATTAAGTCGTACTCGGTCTTGGCAGCTCGTACCACATGTCCGAGGTATCGAAGCTTTAGTTGGTCGATGTGCTCCAGTAATCTCCATTTGTTGCCTATGCTGTCAAGCACATATTGATTAGTTTTTCTCTCTGTCCAGCTGATGCAAAGTAGACGCCTGTAAGCCCATAGTTCAAAGGCCTCGACCCGTTTTCTATCTGATTTCTTCATCGCCCAGGACTCACAACCATATGTGCAATAGGAAACACTAAAGATCTTAGCAGTCGAATCTTTGTTGTCCTAGTGATTGACTTGTCTTTCCATATTGAAGAGAGTGACACTGTTGCATTCTTTGCGATGGCAAGTCTACGTTTGAGTTCTGGGCTGTCGTTACACTGATCACTGATCATTGTCCCCAGGTAGCTGAAGTGGTGGACGACTTCATCACCTCTCCATTAACTTGTATGATATCATTATTGTCTTCACCTCTTACTCTCAGTGGTTTCTCTCCTACGATCATGATCTTGGTTTTTGAAACATTAAGAAAGAGTCTTGCGGATTCACTGGTGATTTGAACTCTGTTCAGAAGATCTTGCATTTCTTCTAAAGATCCAGCCAGCAGGGCGACATCGTCGGCATATCTCAAGTCTGTATAGATCTTTCCAACAAATCCACAGTCCCAGTAAAGTTGTTAAGAGCTTCTCGCATAATCAGTTCTGAGTAGTATTTAAACAGAGGTGGTGAGAGTATGCACCCTTGTCTTACTCTTTGCCAATTTCGAACCACTTCTGTCATACCATAGCCCGTTCTGACAGCTGCCAGCTGATCGATATAACGTTTGCGTAGGAGCTCAATGATGTGGCTGGGAAAGCCCATGTTCACATTCCCTGCCATAAGCGTTCATGTCTGATTTGTATCGAAGGCTTTACTATAGTCGATGAAGGCAATGTACAATATCTTCCCCATTCTCGTCGTTTTTCCATTATCAACTTCAGATTGTGTATCTGGTCTCTCGTTCCACGCCCTGGTCTAAACCAAGCTTGAGCTGTAGATATCTCTCTTTCTAGTCTATTCTTCATTCTTCCTGCTATAATCTTTAAAATCACCTTGCTAGCATGTGATATTAGAGCGATTGTCCGGTTGTTTGCACATTGCATAGCATCTCCCTTCTTGTGCAGTATTATGAAGATTGACTTTACCAGTCTTCTGGCCACTCTTTCTTCTCCCAGATGGTGACACAAAGTTGATGCATAACATCGATGCTTTTTTTTCCTGAATGTTTGAGAAGTTCGATAGGTATGTCATCACATCCAGGGCTCTTCCCATTTTTGATGTTGTTCAGTGCCTGTATCACTTCATCCCTCAGGGTGGGGGCTCCTGTTCTTGTTTTGGAATCACAGCTTGAAAATCATCATCTGGTCTTTTATATAATTTACTGCAATATTCTTTCCATCTGTTTTTTTACATCAGCCCCTTGGGATGGATGCTCCTTGTTCGCTTTTAACAGAATCCAGTGCTCATGGTGTGACAAAAAGATGTATTCAAAATCCGTTATATAAAATATATATATATATTGTAATAACCTTTATGCCATACTATGCACTTTTAATATCGTATGAAAATTATATCTCGTATGCTTTTCACTATCTTTACTCACATGGAAGACCATCTTAGATCCAAATTCGCCCCCCCCCTAAAAAAAAAAAAAAAAAAGGGAAGAGTGAAAAAAGGGGAAGAAAAGGTGGTATAAAGAAGACCAGTATTTCTAGGTTTAGCTTTTTGTCAATTTTCCATCAGTAAAAATTATTTCAATTCAATTCAATTCAATTCAGTATTTATTAATTCCGTTCTTTCAGGAAAAAAACAACAACAAAATAACATAACAATCATATAAACATAATCTAAAAAAAAACAACGTATTACAAAATTAATTGAAATTTAAAGCACAATCTTAGGCATAAACATCTTGTTGCATTTGAAGAAAAAACAGAATTTCACACTATTATAATTGGCATTGAACGACACAAGCTACATAAGGTATATAATGTTGGTATTAAATTTATAGCAAACCTGTTCTAATGGATAAGATGAATAAGATCAATTTCAATTTATTCTTCAAAATACGAATATGAGAGGAAAATTCCAAAATGAAATACAAGATAGGCTACAGTTATACGACTTCTTTTGTCGATATTCAATGTTCATTTGTCCTTGTCGACGGGTAGGGGAAGGATGTTTCAGGTATTAATTACTTTAGATTCTACGATAACGTATCATTTAACAAAAGCCCTAGGTAAAGCATTAATCATGTCACATACATGTTTTTTTTTATTGAAAATTTCTACAGGATCTTATAGTATTGAACAGACTGAAGTGTCCACCTAAATTATTTGTAAGTTTTTGGAAAAATAAAATAAGGTCTCCGAGTTTTGTCTTGATATCCATTGTCTGTTCTTTTTTTATGTCTCTGTCGCTGGAAAAAGAAGAGATGTTTCAGGTACTAATTACTTTAGATTCTACGATAACGTATCATTTAACGAAAGCCTTAGGTAAAGCATTAATCATGTCACATACATGTTTTTTTATTGAAAATTTCTACAGGATCCTATAATATTGCACAGACTGAAGTGTCCACCTAAATTATTTGTAAATTTTTGGAAAGATAAAATACAGGTCACCGAGTTTTGTCTAGATATCCATTGTCTCTTCTTTTGTTTATGTCTCTGTCGCTGGAAAAAGGAAGAGATGTTTTAGGTATAAATGAAGTTACATTCTACGATAGCGTATCATTTTATAAAGCCCCAAGCAAAGCATTATTCATGTCATCATTGAAATTTTCTCCAGGATTTAAATGATCGTAGTATTGTAAAAAAAAGCGATAGCATAATCAAATAAAGCGAAGGCTAGTATGAAATGAAAACTTCAATGTGATTGTCAACATATTATGTGACATAGTTTGTTGGAATGCTCGGAAGAAAATTAACTTAACAGACTATAGTGTCTATCAAAATGATGTCTGGAAAAAAGAAATACAGTAATCCGAATTTCCTCTCGATAAACATTGTCTGTTATGTGTTTTTATGTCTCTGTCGATGGAAAGGGGAAATAATATTTTAGTTATTAATGACGTTTGATTATATGATAAAGTGTCATTTTATGAAAGGCCCAAGCAAAGCATTATTCATGTCATCATTGCAATTTTCTCCTAGATGTGAATGATCATAGTATTGTAAAAAAAAAATAATAATAATAAATAAATAAAAAAAGAAAAAAAAAAAAAAAAAAAAAAAAAAAAAAAAAAAAAAAAAAAAAAAAAAAAAAAAAAAAAAAAAAAAAAAAAACGATAGCATAATCAAATAAAGCGAAGGCTAGTATGAAATGAAAACTTCAATGTGATTGTCAACATATTATGTGACATAGTTTGTTGGAATGCTTGGAAGAAAATTAACCTAATAGACTGAAGTGTCCACCAAAATGATGTCTGGAAAATGGAATACAGTGCTCCGAAATACTCTATAAACAAATAACGCCGAAACTTATATGAAATAAACACCACAGTGTGGCATAGAATGTGATTAAGCCCCTTTTAAACTGCTATACACGGAACGTCCTCCGGAGGACACCTCAGACCCTGTCTGGAACGAACACGGAGTGTGATTCTTATCAAAACACAGGGTAAGATAGTGCCACCCATTCAGTTCACAACTCAAATCTAGGATGCACTCGGTGTGTGAGTACGTAGGGAGGCAATTGAGATAGCCCCAAAACAAGGTCAACAGTGGACGACCAGTGGATGTCAATCCAGACACACCCTAGACAGTCTAGGGTGCATTTTACCTCGTGTTCACGCTGTGTTCGTGCCGAGTACACACGGGTGTCTTTTTCTGGTTACTTTCAGATTAGAGGCAACAAGGGGTGAACAAAAGGTAACCTCCGGAGGACATCCCTTGTTTGAGTGCCAATCTGAAAGGGGCTTAATAATATAATACTATTCTTTGAATTTCCTATCGTAAAAAAAATTGTCTGCTATGTTTTTCTGTCTCTGTCGACGGAAACTTGAAGGGGGAAAGATGTTTTAGGTATTAATGACATTATATTCTACGATAACGTATATTTTTTAAAGAAAGCCCACAGTAAAAAATAATCGTGTCAGACACATTGCTTTCCATTTAAATCTCAAGGGTCTAGATAGTATAATCAAATAAAGCCAAGGCTAGTATGGAATGAAAACCGCAATGTTATTTTCAACAGTGAATGTTACATAGTTTGTTGGAGAGCTTGGAAGAAAATCCAATGGCCTAAAGTCTGCAACATTCATTTTGTTCGTCGAGTGAAAAAAAAAAAATACAAAAATCCCGCCCCCTTCTTATTAATATTTGTGTAAAAACATTTCATATAAAGCATGTGAATGATGAATTTATGTAAACGTATATTTCATATTTTTACAAAAAAATATCATCAACTGGGGAGAAAATAATATGTACATGATGACAGGCTTCATGCTAAAATTACTTTTTTATTTCAAAACTGATTCGGCAATATTCCAATCATAGTAGAATTACTTGACACAGATAATACATTCCCTTTTCTTCCCGGTTGCCATGGCAATCTAAATGAGTAGTTATTGACAGAATACACCCGAATAACCAGCAAAAAGAGTGACATAATTCAATCAATTTTCCCCCACATCTTCCCTTCATCTTTGAATTTGTTAATAAATAACTTGGGAATGAAGAAGGTTACATTTAATCCTGTTCTATCCTATGCATCCATCATAAGAGCCCCTAAATAAAGATAAAAAACATGAAAATGTAGAAGGTTGGCTAATTCAAATACTACATCTTATGGGGCGATCACAGTACCATCCGCGGGACCCGGACGGCGTATTGTATCAGTCGCTTTGATAAATTCTGTTTGAGCTGCACGCGATTTTTATTTTCCGAACCGTTTACAAATTAATTACTAAAAATAAGCCTTGAACGTGCACTAATATATCCTAGTTTGGTTCATTTAGATTAGGAATTAAGTTGTCGCTATCAGTAATACTAGCCGAGTGGTATGAGGAACAGACTCTCATCTAGAGGACTTGAGTTCGACTCCCACGATTTTTTTTTTGATTTTTTTTTTAAATATTTTTTTTTTGATTTTTTAGATGCTCTAAATGGATAGATCTTACATGAATAATTAAGATCCATCCATAAAACCGATAGTTCAGAGACGAATTTTGATCCAAAGTATTATTTTCATTTTGTACACCCATGCATTACACCCATTAGGAGAGAAATTACACTCATTTGAAAGTGATATTGATGGTCCATGTATTGGGAAACGATATGAGATGCTCAGTCCTAGATGAACATCTGAAAAGACCAAAGTGGTCTTTCCTGCGACAGCCCCCCCCCCCCAAAAAAAATATATATATAAACAAACAAAAGTATATTTCAGGGCAGAGTTTGAGATCTGACCCTAGACAGTATAGCCTTCTCGTATAGTCTCATCAGGAACCTTTAAGGGACCCTGGCGGGGGCCGCAAGAAAGTCGCACGGGAACCGTATTGCAAGAGGTCTGTCAATATTTTATTTGGAGGACTCAATGAAAGACACGGGCGGAGCCCGCTCAGATACCGGCAGAAACCTGTACGGCTACCGGCAGAAACCCGCTCGGGTCCCTTTGGTGACTCCACGGGTTTTCTGCGGCCTACCGGGTTGAGGAAAACGCCGGGAAAATCGAGAGCACACAGTCGATCTTCCCGGCTCCCCTACATTTACCGTAAAGCATAACTACTGGAAAATGTTTCGGTGTGCACATAAAATCGTAAGAGAGTCGACCGGGAACCGCACGTAAAGTTGAAAGTGTCTTTTCCTACTCACCGTACGGACCCCGGAATAGAAGCTTTTGGGGGAAAGGAGGTACGACACAATAGTGGTCTCTATCCAAGTCGATCTGAGGGTAAATCTCGTGCGAAAAAAAAAAATTGGAACCGCACTGTAGAGAAAAAACGACTGATTCCCTCGCCGTACGGGTCCCAGGCCACGAACTGTGATCGAGGCATTATGATTCGAATAGTTGAACCAAAAGGGCTTTTATTTTGGTCCAAAATCTGTAATTCTAGGGTTCCCTTTTTCATTTTGATGACAATTATCTCCAGGGCAATATTGTCGTCCGGCATAAAAAGAGCTTAAACAATAATTATATATATACATGGTACATGTATAAACACATCATTGCATGTGCTACGTGTACCAGCATTAGAACTTTATTTCCAAAAATTCTCATGATTTGCTGGAAAAAAAAACTCGTGCGACTAATCGTGTAATCTAGACAGAAAGCGTATACTTGTAAGTTGTAGATAAAACTCGGGTGACAAAAAGAAGATCATGAAGTTCGGCATCGCAGATACTGATATTCCAAGTGGCGTATCCCCACATCGATAAACATGGGGGCGGCGACCTCTCGAAAGAGAAAAGGAATACACTTCACAATGTATTGATCCCTGCACTAAAGTATCGACCTTTTTCGTCTGCGAATTCAAAATTAAAGGGGCCGCATTACGGTCCAAATTTGTTCCACAGTACCTCGCTGCTGGGTCAAAAATGCTATTGAAGATGAATACATTTTCTCATTTTAGTTCTTTTCATGAATGCACTGACAAAATAATAATAATGATGATAATAATAATAGTAATAATAAATTAGTTAATTTGAGATAAGTTTGTGTATTTACTTTAAAAAAAAAAATTATCCTGTTTTAAATTGACTATGGTTGTCCCTCTCTTCGGTTTAATTAAGAGAATGTGCTTGTAACAATGTTGAAACAGATGACTCGAAACGTAGCTCTCAAATTCCTTTAATTCACAAGCTTCCGGCCAGCATGGCCTGCATCAGGCTACAAAATAAGACGAAACAAAATTAGACAAAACATGAGTGGTTGACAGTCAAAACCTGTTATATCAACAAAATTTAACAGAAATATATATATATACATTTTGAGAGCTATGCTCCTTATTATAAAATCTATGATTTTATGTTTTTGGCATTCTTCTTTATCAACTGTGTTATATATATATATTATTGAACATCCATCATCCATGATACCTGGTGCTATTTACCTGTTTAAATTTCATACGCGTTACAAAAATCTCCTCGTTTAACTGTCATAATGGACGAACCACGTTCGGTTCGTACATATATCTTGTGCAAGGGCGACTTCGGGCAGAAGGTGCCATTTTGGCGCGTTAATGATTAATAGATAAAGTCGCGTTCTTGACTGGTCATATATCATGGCCAGGAATGCACTCTTTCCGTTCTCCATTAGTCGATACATTAACATTACATGGTTGTGATGGAAAACCCCTTTCAATTCCGTCTGCTTGTCCCCTTTTCCTTCCGTACATCAACCCCATGTTTTTGATTCCCCTTGCCTTTAAAGGTAATTATAATCCGGCACCCCTGTCTGTATAGCACAGTAATACAGTCCTGAATTAGCCAAAATGTTAATTTTTATCTCCCAGAATGCATCATTCTGATCACATAGGATAATAATACATGCCCATTTGATTGGTTACAAATTGATTAACTATTCTTCACAGCATTCATTTACCACGTCACAAAATGACTACACTCATCTCAAACACAATTTTGTTAGAGCTGGGTTGTTATCTGCTGAATTACTTTCACTTTAAATGATTTCGGTTTAAGGTACTATGTACATTACATTTGTATGTTGTGATGCATGACTATACTCTGTTTAATTTACTTGACAGATAACATAGTCAGAGAAAGAGAGAGTAAGAGAGAGAGAGAGAGAGAGAGAGAGAGAGAGAAAGAGAGAGAAAGAAAAAATACCGAACCAGGACAAAATTTAAAACCCAGATAGGAAAGCTACACAGCAAAGTTGAATAATCTATTTTCGATTTATTATCTGATTATATTACTAGTCAATACAATCATGATAATAAATCATGGAATTGGTAGTGTATGTTGAATGTCTATCCATGTGGTGTATCAAATGTCAAAGTAACAGTCAGTTCAGGATAAATCAGATTAATACTGAAGATGAGAATGTAAACTGCGACTGTGGTACGCCGCAAACCATAGGGCACCTCCTCTAATCTTATGGAGCCTTGCAACCCAGGATGACATGGTGGCTGCAGATGAGGAGGCCTTTGCATTGTGCCAAGTCGTGACCAAATATCTGATATTGTGTGTAAAATGTGGACGAGAAAGAAGAATAACGGAATAAGAAGAATTCAGTTCATTCGTGATTGTTGATCTGTTTTTCACTCAAGAAAGCAGATCAATAATGTCTCATTTCCTTCCCCTTGGCATGGCCATTATCTAGAACATCAGCATGATCAGGGCTACAGATGCAGTTCAAAAGTACGTCGGGTAAATTCATATACTTGTTGTAGGCTGTAAAATAATAGAGCCCAATCGATTTTTAGATTCAGAATCAATTCTAAAGATTTAAAAGTAAATTTTAAAAAAAAATCTAAAAAAAAAAAAAAAAATCTTTAGGATTTAAATTCAAATCCAAAGATCAATTGGTCCCTATTTAAAGTCGTTCAGGATTTGTTTTAGATACGTGTAATTTGTGAACCACCCCCATAATTATAATTTGGCCGGCCAAGACCGTATCGTAGCTTTACTGACGAACATGGTTTTCAAACTGATTCGTCCCCAACTCTATCAATAATTGATACCTTTTAGGTTGAGAGTTTTGTTGATCACGATGCTCTTTATAGCTCATGTATCGCACAACCAACAAGGCTTATGGGAGGAAGGGGTGAAGTCCTCCCGCAAAGGGGATAGGCCACTGACCTCTACACTGAAAACCTAACCTCGTCCGTTAGTGGACGGACTAGCTTTAAAGCTAGTCAGTCAAGACGGATTAGTTTTAAAGCTAGTGTGTCATGTAAGTCCGTCGAGACGGACTAGCTTACAACTGAATCCAAATCTTTGAACTTGACGGACGAGCTTTAAAGCTAGTCCGTCACACTTGATGTTAGTCCGTCGATGCGACGGACGAGCTCTATAAAATTAGATTAGGTAGCCTCAGTTTACCCATTAGAATGACTGACTAGGATTTGATACACATAGCTGAAATGTCGCTTACAATTGAAATGACTGACTAGCTTTTGAAATACACACAGATGCAATGTCAATTATTATCTCCATTGTAAATTTAGAGCGGCATGTTTCCGAACATAATCAAGTGAATACATTATTCTCAAACAAAGGTTGTTTTGACCTGACAATCTTAAAGCTTACGATACATAACATTAATCACGACAAGAATGCAATTCACGAGTAGGTTCAAACTATTGTTCTCCATTCTTTAATTAAAGGCTAATTGAATACCTCGTTACTATTAGTCAGGCAGCCAGCTCGGTTTGGGTTAGCTGAACGAGGTACCAGTAGTAAAGTATTGGAATATATGGGGAGGAATCCCACATTTACTAAACCCAACGTCTGGCAGGTGCATCTCTGCTGCATAAGGTCCCTACAGCCGGGGCGTCCAAAATGAGTGCCCATTTTACAAAAAATTATATTTTGAATAAAAATAGCAGAATTCATTTTCTAAACACACTAACTTTGATGTCAAAATAAAGAGTATTAAATTGTCTTAAACGCTTGTGTCATTTTGAAATCAGACTGAAATCGAAAACAGTGAAAGTTTTGATGAAGAAATATTCTTTTTCTCACTTTTTTACGAAAATAACTTTTGTTTCCTTTTTTCAATAATTTTAATAAATAGTTGTGTAAAACATTGATGTTTGTAACTTTTCTAAAAACTACCTACGTGCATGTGAATGATGCTGTAAAAAGAAGGGAGTTATATCTTATTCCGATAAAGAATTATGATGAGGCTAAAGTCAGGAACGCAATATAGACAAAATTCAACAATTTGCCCCGTGACTGAGAATAACACAATACCCGCACGTGTATTATGAAAAGCTGATTGTATGCGATGGCTGTGAGTAGGCAAACAAAAGTGCCAAAAATGTGGAACATTTCGATACTTGTTTTGTCTGCTAAAAGCTATTGCATGTTATCGGCCTTTCATTGCGAGTGAATAACATGCGCATTGCGAAAAGGACATCATCTATTATTTGTATTATCTGTATGTGAATTCTATTTAATGAGCAAACTGTAAGGAAGCAGATCCGATATACCCCGTAAAACTGAAGATTTTGGTGATAATGGCGATCTCTTCATGTGATATGTGTGAGTACTCTTTTTTAATTCCTTATTTTTCAGTTCATAGATATCGTTATTTTTTCACATGGATTAATACTATAATCACCAACGCGAAAAATTTTGTCTTGCCAAATTAATTTAAAATTGCGTGTGTGTTACTGACAACGTATAATAGCAACATTAGATAATGAATTCAATTCTAATTCTAAGAATTATGTGCCACTATTTCTTTTAGATTACTATCTGAAAGAACAGAATATTGGATTAGAGGCGCGATTGAGGGATTTCTGAGGTGGCTCTCAAGAAAGAATATGCGTAGAAAATGCAAAAATAGGCAGGCCTACAACAAACAAGACAATGATGATGCAAGCCATTGGGGGAAGCCCGGGGGACAGTGGGGGCCGTTTCACCCTCGATTTTGTTTTCTGGGAGGATCGTCCCCCTTGATTTTTAAAGTGATCAGCTAGTGAAGCTAATAAAGAGGCAAAATGTATGTTGAATTTAATGCTAAATGCTATTTTAAGCCCCCCCCCCCCAGTCGTGACATCACATCGCCGCACTGGAAGCAAGCATATAAAGTATAAATTCAAAATGCATATTATTAGCGTTATGGATTGCATCTAACTTGTTTGTTTGGCCGGGCTTCAGTGTAATTATTTCACATTTGATTTTCCAAATTAAATCTCAACATCACATTATTTGATAATTGCCATAATGTTAACTAATTATGCCTCCTGTATTAACTCCTGTATTCTGATATCATCATAATAAAATGATTTTGGCTTGAATTCTTGAATTTTTGTGAAAAAAATTAGTCGTATCTTTAAAATGTTTTCTCATATTTCAGATTTGACGTCTCTGACAAGCTGATGAAGCCATATTAAGCTATTTCGTAATGCTAGTCGGTCAAGACAGAAGTAAGAACATCGCGACAGACAAGCGCGACTGACTAGTTTTGACACCTTGACGGACTAGCTGTAAAGCTAGTCCTCAGTGCTCAAAAGCTCGTCAGTCTGGGCATCACTACGACTAGCTTTTATGCTAGTCCATCAAACTATTCGGTCAAAACGGACTAGCTTTAAAACTAGTCTGTCATGACCGACTAGCATTAAAACTAGTCCGTCGTGACCGACTAACTTGACGGACTAGCTTTCAAGCTAGTCCGTAGAGACGGACGAGCTTTAAAGCTAATCCGTAATAACCGGATTGTGTTGAAGGAAAACTAGTCCGTCGTGACTGACTAGCTTTAAAGCTAGTCAGTCTGGGCATCACTACGACTAGCTTTAAAGCTAGTCGGTCTACCCATTTAGGTTTTCAGTGTACTAAAATTAGACATGTTTTTGGTTTACAGAAGTGACGCTGTGCGGCCGCCATGTTGTGCTTCTGAATTCTGAATGAGCTATCTGCAGCGAGCCGTTTCGCAGAAATGAATGACATGGCAGATGTTTTTTTTTTTTTACGCGCGCACGTTTCAGTTTGTTAACACATATGTGATGGTGCATCCACGTTATAGAGATCAGTGGGATAGGGTGAACGAGGGTTTGAAACTTGGGGGGGGGGGCAGTTAAAACAAATCAAAATCAAAATCAAAACAAAAACAAAAACAAAAACGGTGATTGGGTGCATATGGAATTTTTTGTTTACTTATGTATGATCGAAGTGGGGTTAGACAAAAAAGAAAAAATCTGTAACTAGTGCAGAATGCTTAAAGTTGAATTGTCAAAGACTTTTAAAAAGGTGAAAATACTTTAAATTATCTCTTTCAAAATAAAAGTTAAATAGATGCAAAGAATCAAACTAAAAATGCATGTAAAATGTCATATCACATTACTTTATCAGACTCAAGGTCACTGAAGGTCAATGAGGTATTATATTCTTGGTAAACACGTTTAATCTCAATTACACCGAGGTTTAACAGAGAAGTCAGGCAAATTATTTTGACCTAGTCATGTCTAGATTTTTGTTATATAGGCCTACATGTACGGTATATGGGTGGGACAACACATTATATGACCCGTTTTACTTCACTGTCATGTTGTACACAACTAAAAATTAGCTCCACATGTATTTTGATGTAAATCATTTTTTTATGTTAAATATTTCCTTGTTGAAATTATTGTTGGAAGTGTTTTGTCTGGGCTTTCCTACTGTTGATCTTACCAGATATCCGGGTTCTTGCAGGTTATGCCTACAAGTTTAAAGGGGGAAGTCATCCTGGTATCAAGACGTCTTCTTTTTAAACAGCTAAATAATGAGAAAAAAGGAGATTAGCAGGGATTTTAATGATACCAAAGTTACCTATTTTTATTTTCTGAAAGCTATATTATTTGAATCAAAGACTGTTTGGCAACCCTGTAAAATCCTTCAAGCGTGGTGTTTGTTTTCATATGCATGTATCGTGAACTTCATTTGTTTATAAGTAGGCCTCATACGTATGTTATATTTGCTGGTATTATAAATGTATTGCCTTGTTCATATTCAATGACATATGAATTTATATCAAATAAATTTATTCCTTTACCAATAACAATGAAAAGGCTATTGAAACACGAATTTGCATTTAAATTAGAAAACAGAAATAGACAAGATCCTTAGCATTAGTAATATTCATTTAGGTCATTTCAAGCGTAACCAGTTATGCTTGGAGGGTCTATATCATTGATTTAATTTATCATGCTCACTCGTCCGTGCAAAATATGCAATAAACAAAATTATCATCACTAGCAAAGCATGGTACATGTAGTTGAATAATGATTATGATCACAATATTACAGAGTGTGTGAGCGTGAATCAATTTAAGAGGGAAACGGGGCAGGGGGGGGGGGGGGGGGGGGCTGGGAATGTAGAATGGAAATTATTAGATCATAATGTGGATATAATTGAGTGTTCTCCGTGTAGAACATGCTAGGTACACGGTATATCGACGAGCTATTTTCAGATCTGCCGATCGAATGACCTTGTATCCATGTGCATGAAAAAAAAAAGGACGTAAAATCGTAATGCGCTTGTTATGCGTGTTGTCTATAGCTAAAGAGCAGTGAATTCACGACAGAGATGGACGCCCAAAATGTCTTTCTTCGAAATAAGCGGATTATTTTACCGGAAAATGGAAAATTTAATTTGGCACAAGATCATTTTTCATAAATTTCATACCTAGGCCTATTTCACACATTAAGTGACAGCTATAATCTGATAATTTACGCCGAATAAATTTAAACAAAGTAAATAATTATCATAACAAAAATGAAAAGCCAAATTAGATTTGAAGGACCTCTAGCCTCGTCATTGAATTATCACTTTATTTAATAGAACAAAACAGTCAATATCCTCATTATTGTTTATGAGTATTTTTGATGAGCTTCTCTTATATCTGCAGGTAGATGGCTCGTTGTACAAGCATATCACTTTAACCTTCTGATACAACATGGTACGCAATTATTCGTAAAAAAAAACAAAACAAAACAAAACAAAACACGTTTATCATTTGATACAAAGTATTTTTAATAAGATGCATTACTGCATTACTGCATTCTAAAAAAAAAAGAAAGAAAAAAAGGGCTTGGTCAAACACCAAGAAGCATGATGAGTAGTTCAATGGGGTGGCATTTGATCTTTCCATCAATGATCTTAGCATCCCTGCTGCCCCCTCCCCCCCAAAAAAAAAATAATAATAATTAAAAAAAAAAATCAACAAATAGATAAAAATGAATAAATAAATAAATAGAAAAAAAAATAATTCGAAAATTTTGTTTAAAATCGTTTTTATGAATATTTTGTGTTATGGGGCTTATAAAACTTCAGTAATATATAAATAATCACCTTGTAAAGATATTACCACAGCTATCGATCATATTTCGAAGGATCCCCATGTTTGTTTGTGATTATCAAAACCGTGTTTATCCACTCTCTGAATTTATATATGTTTTGGGATAGGATTCAATATTGACAAATCGGAAGTCGTTGAACATTTAATACGTGTATTCCCTAAAGCACATATCATATATACCAACTGTAATAAGACAATTAAGCTTCTGAATTGTATCCTGATAAAGCTATTATACCATGCATGATCAGATGGCTCCCGGAACATTGATACTAATTTTCAGTATCAAACATTATCAAATACTATATACCTATACCGAGTGAGTCAGAAAAAACTAAACACCTCGAAAATTGTTATTAAAATGAAAACTGAATTATCAAATTCAAATCATTACACATATTCTGCAAAAGTAACTTCTCCCGCATTTTTTGGTATTATTTTTGTGTGGTAAGTTTTTACGCTTGGATACACATGGTGCATTGTTTGCGAACATTTAATTTTCGAATTGTGCAAAAAAAAAGGGGGGGGGGCAAAATCCAAACAGCATAAGCTAAAAAAAAAACAAAAAAACTCTATCCTGATTAAAATAGCATAACTTTTTGACGAAAATGTTTTGAACCAAATAACTTGGCAGGGGCGTTGTTACACCTATTGGCTACATTCCCTGTGAAAATGAGATATCTCTAGAGTCAAGCATGAGTGAGCACACGTCAAAAACAAAATAATCACTTTTTAAAAGTATCAAGAAGCCTCATTGGGTCTGTAAGTGACCATTTACTCTTTGATGTCTGCTCACTCGTGCACAATTGTCAAATCAACTTCACTTTTACATAGAAGAAATAAAAGTGGAACAACACCCTTACTAAGTTTTATGGCTCAAAACATTTTCGTTAAAAGGTTATGTTTTTTTAATCAGAATGGAGTTGCGTTTTTTTTTTAGCTTTTGTTATTGGAATTTTACTTCTATTCTTTTGCACAATTCAAAATTTACATGTTCGCAAACAGTGCGCCGTTTTCATCCAAGCGTAAACACATAAAACACAAAAATGGTACGAGAAAATGTGGGAGAAGTTACTCTTTCAGAATATGTATAATAATCTGGATTTCAAAAATTGGTCTTTTTGTAATAACAATTTTCCAGGTGTTTACTTTTTTCTTACTCATTAGGTATAGCTTTGGGAACGATCATAATAATTATCGAGAATTTTAAAAATGGCCGGGCTCTTTTGAAAATCGAGTTTTGCTGCTTTACTTTAAATAAAAAAAAAAAAATAAATAAAAAAAAAAGAAAAGAAAAGGGATGGATTATATGGGACGAGGAGTAAAAGAATTAAAATTAAAAAAAGAAGCGTTGAAACCTTGTCATTCTTCTGCCCTTTCCCACCCTTTTCGCTTTTTGTGTTTTTAGAGTTTTGGGCAATGCAATCTTTCGTTAGGTGAGAATAAATGCGTGAAGAAAACAAATAAGTATTTCATATTAAGCAAGTCAAAACATTTAGAAGCAGTGCCATCGGAAATTGCAAAGGATGTATCCTCAAAGCATATAAATCCCCGCTTTACAAAAGAAAAATATTAAAGTAAAACATTGTTAACTCAAAAGAATATCAAAACGTTATGCAAAAGACAAAGTTGTCAAATTAAATCGAATACTAGAATTCGAGGAAATGAAGCTAAAACACTTATCATGTACTACAAGCTTCGTAAGCTCGCATCAGTCCTCATGAGAGAAAGATATGCGTGGTATCCGAATCGGTCATTATACTTCTTGGTCGATCATATATCGCTCCTTTCTAATTTCTTCCCGGACACGGTTGATGATTACTGATGGACTAGATTTGTTGTGTCACTCCTTGTATTTCCCAAATGTCAACATTTCAATCACGCGCCGTATTAATCAGGCCTTAATGAGTATGTGCTCGTTAGTTTCACCCAGCCATGAAGACCCATTAGAGATTTCTTGGCTATGACACGAAGGCATAGACCGTGTTCTCATGCGTGTCATGTTGGAATTAATCGAGATTAAAACGGACTGATTTATACACATTTTACACCACATTAACGCCATACTATCGTTTCATTTCGATTTACAGTACCTATGCGCAAGAATGAACCCAACATCAAGTTTGACAAAGAATTTTATCGGTCACTTTTCTTTGGGAATAGGGCCCTATTATACTTGGGCGATGGCTGATATAATCCTTTGCCAAAGCTGTAGCTGGATCCTGTACTGGATCGATAAAAAATGTGTTAAGCGGTTATGGAGCTAACAACGAAAGAACACAAAGCGTGTGCCCAAGTTGAAAGTTATCTTTGGTTAAATAACCATATAAATTAATGTATATTCACGACGCAATAGGAACGCTCAAGTACTCAACACTAACAATTTTAGGGGTTGCCCTGCGGCAACCAAATATTTGCCTGCCAAAATGGTTGCCCGAATGTCAAATCTGGTTGCCCTGTATTAGGCATAGTAAAAAAAAAAAAATCCAATAATAGCATTGAAGATCTAATCTTCACGTCAAAAACTCCGCATAAAATTTGATTTACAACATGATAGGTCAATAAATAGACTAATACACAATTAATTCCGTCATGTAGTCAAAGAACAAAAAAAAAAAAAAAAAAAAAAAAAAAAAATGTGGTTGCCCAGTTCGGGCAAATACTTTGATCATTTCTTCCAAATTTGGTTGCACAAGGGTCAAATCTGGTTGCCCCAGGCAACGGGGCACATGCTAATGCTGAATTAGCAGTAGAATGTCATTTGTTGGTTAACGACTTAAAACGAAAGCAAAAACGAGTGGAGGGGAGATGTAAAGTACACGGAGAGTATTATAATGCATAATACCATTTTAAGACAGACAGATGACAATACAGCCATAAAAGAAAGAAAAAAAAAAAAGAAAAAAAAAAAAAAGAAAAAAGAAAAGCTAATCAGATCAAGAAGAAAAGGTCAAGGAGAGATGAAGTCTTTTCTCTTCCACAAGAGAAAATGAAAATATTGATTTCCCTTGATGTAGACTAGTAAAGTGGACTACCCTTGATTTATCGAAGCGCCCCTTAACGATTGTGATAATGTCAATAAATTTGGATGACCAGGTATATGCAGCATACTAGTGAAGGATCGATCGTGGGTTCCTAGCCGAGGTCATTGATGGTCTTTCTGTGATTGATTAGTTGGATGATGGGGGAGAGGGATGGGAAGACAAAGTCTGCGGAGAGGGTGATTAAAAATTTGGATTTACATTGTAGAACGGGAGATTGAAAACGTAGACGGTTTGCGAGACAGTGTTGAATTTGAAAGACCGCACTTGTGTGTCATGAATTGAGCGGCGCCGTACGGGGCTAAGCAAAATGTATTAATTAAACATGATAAAAATAGGCGGCAGACTGGTGATAGGTGCCGATGAAATAATTATCAATGAACATAATTATGAGCTTGAACAACAATAAAGCTCACGACATACCTATATATTGCCCTTTCAATATCCTGAATACGCTTGGTTCATGACTGACACTTCGATTTTGAAGGCCAGATCAGTGCTAGATCCAAACAGGGGCTCAAAGGAAACGCCCCCTATAATCTGAAAACCACTCAAGGGAAACGCCCCCATAATTTGAAAACCACTCAAGGGAAACGCCCCCTATAATTTGAAAACAACTCATTGACTGTAGGCCTACATGTTAAAATCGGAAAATTTAGGTGGCGCCCCCACCTTTCCCCTATTCTAAAATCCTGGATCCGCCAATAAGCCAGATACCTTACGTATAGATCTATATTTCACAGGGATCGTACAATTTTTGTTCGGGGAAAAGAGGGGGGGGGGGGGGGGGGGGTGGCGATAAAGGATAAGTGTGATATGGCATTACACGTTTGCGACAGAACTAGAACTGGCAGAAATAATCGGACCCCGTTTTCGTTGAAAACCATATACACCTTCGAATACAACTGGGTTAATGAAAAGTTCTTCAAAGAGAATAAAGGATTACATTAAAGAAATATAGGGCAGGGAAGGAGATAGAAAAGAGAGCACTGGAGGAATAATATAAACAAAAAATACACATTTGGAAAGAAAGGTAGAGGGAGGCTCACTGGTCTGTATCCGTGAAGAATGGAGGTTTAGAGAATGAGAAAAAAAGGATTGGGACAGTCTACGAACAGAGATTATAATGTTATACAAAAAGTGATGTGGGGGAGGCGAATGGTTTAGTAAGGAAAAAGGTAAATATTCTCGAGAGAGAAAACACGAAAGGCCAGAAAAACATGCAGCATGATAACTCGATTTCCGCAGAAAAACCAGGCAAAATGCGCCCATGCACGGTTAGCTGGATGTACACGCATCTAGCAGCTCCCCCTTTCTCTCCTTTTCTTTTCACACCTCTCTGTCTGTATGTCTCTCTCTCTATCTCTTTCTCTCTCACTCTCCTTTTCATCATCTCTAACTGTTTTTTTTTTCAAGTTCTCTAGCTTTTTTTTTTCCCCTGCCCTCTATTTCATTAATGTAATCCCTTATTCTCTTTAAAAATATATTTTCTCCTTCTTTCTTCACCTCCCCCTCCCCATCTCTCTCTCTCTCTCTCTCTCTCTCCCTCTCTCTCTCTCAGTCTTGCTCGCACTATTATAGTAAGTAACGTTTTTATTATTTTGGTCAAGTTTTTCCTATTCTCGGTTCCTGTTTCCTGCCCAATAATGTAATTCTTTATTTCTGTCTGTTTGTCTCTATCCACCCCACCCTATCTCTCTCTCTCTCTCTCTCCTTTCAAAATCCTTATTCATTTTTTTTTCTCTCACAGACACGACAGAGGTCAATTCAGCTCCTTTCCACGTCTTCAAAAGGTTTGTGCTTCGAAACATTAAGAACGTGATGTTTCTGTTAATGGTCTCATTAACAGATGCATTACCTGACTCGTAAATAATACAACGTGACACAGTTTATAATTGTAATGTCGAGCGCTTTCAACATAAATAATATGATCGAAACCAATTTATCAACTTGTACGACTTTTGAAAATGCTTTGTTGCTACGCAATGTGGGTTTACAAAACATCTTACAATCATTGCAGACATTACCAAATACGAAAGCATTAATAAAGGATAGGCCAATGATTGAAAAATTTAGATTCACATATTTTCTAAAGCATTTAAATGTTAAAATGTTTCTGCAATTTAAGTTTTATGCATTTTGAAAATACCATGGATATCTATGATGTAGTCCTACGGTAAGGAGTGATTGTATAATGATATAAATTATAATCATTATGTTGAACGTTCTAATAGTACAGGGGCGGATCTTGTTATTTGGTGTCATGGGGGAGGGGTTTACCACAATGAGTAGGGAAGAGTCAGACTTTTTTTTGTCTGTGGCCATTTTGAACAACCGAGGTCATGTTTTCATTGCATCATACATGCTCTATACTGTGTGGGTCTGTACACGCATTATGGTATTTTTAAAATGCACTTCGCAACCCAAGGGGGGGGGGTGTTGATTCCTACTCGCCTTCCCCCGTAGATTCACCACTGTACTTTACAGACCTGACTGCTTTTAATAATAATCCCAATCGAACAAGATAAGTATCTGTTTCTTCCTTATATCGGAAGTGGGAATATGTTTTGTCTTCCTGCCGGTCTTTTCCTGCAAATCTGTGCAACCACTGCAGTATGTCCATAACAGATTATATAGGCCTACATAATTCATAAAAAGATATGAACATGTGCAATTCACCTGTTACATAGGGTATCGATCTTCCAAGTATACCCTGACAGCTGGTTATAAAGTAATATGTATATTCAATTGGAAAATTTTTCGATGTGTGCATTAAGGATAGGAAATGAAAATTAGTAATAGAATCAAGTTTATTTGATCATATTAATGACAAAATTATGATAATGATAGTAATTACTATTTATGGTGCAAGGTTATTACAAGCTAATATAGTAAAAGTAATAAAACAATACAGAATTATAATAAATGATTTCTTGAAAACAATCCCCTTTCGCATTGCCGTCAAGATTCTGCTATTTCATTACGTAAACAAAAAAGGCAATGTCCCCAAAAGGGTTAAAATTATCTCATTTTGGGGTTCATTTGGGCCATACATCACTCCGAGTCAATTGGGGCCGTACAAGAATATTTGGCGATATAATATTCCCTTAATGGCTTATGGCCCTAATCGACCCGGAATGACATCATTTTCACTCTGGGTTTTTTAATTATATAGGGGAGAGTGGGGTTAGTTGGAACACGGGGTTAGTTGAAACATTGTAATTTTCTGGAACGTCTATAAATATATTTTATCGCAATTAACTCTAGGTTGTTGCTATTAGCAACTGCCATCCACCACATTTTAGATAGCACAACATGCTCCAAGCCTCGCGAAGTTAGAAAGCAATGTTTGTTTTTCACCTTCTGAGTAAATTTTTGTCATTTTTACAAATGTTTTATTATCTCAGAAAAGATCATAAATTAAGTTGGCCAGTTTTTGATATAAACAAACAGTTATACCAAACTACAAAACAAGGTTAAATATATGGCATGTTGTTGTCCCTCTTTTGTGCTGTAAGCTTACAAATGTCAAATGGGCATCTGGGGTTAGTTGGACATTTTGAACGGGTTAGTTGGAACATTGTACTAATAATAGGTTTCAGCAGAATAAAAAAATAAAAATCATATAATTCAATGAAGTGTTCGAAAATATTCTAATCATGTATATTAGAGCACATTGGACAATTTTATTTTGGTTTTGACAAAGTATATTGCAGAATGCTACTTCACAGGACTTCAGAAATATCTATATGTGAGTGGAGCTATCAAGTGAAATAAAACATGAAGTTAACAAAAAAATTGAACACAAATCTTTAATATTTTGATTGGAATCAATAAAGCAAGTTAGCTGAACCCATGCAATAATGTTGCAGGTATTTTAAATATAATTTAATATGATATAATGCACAATGTTTCAACTTAACCCCATACCTTGTTCCAACTAACCCCGTGTCTGGGGTTAGTTGAACACTTGACATGGTCTGTGAAGATGATTTTTTCCGGAACCATCACTAATTTTAAGAATTTATGGGGTACATTTGTAGCATACAGAATACACTCAAGCTGATTGTTTATTGTTTCTTGAAATAAATTCGCTTTTGTTTTACGGCCATTTTTGTGAAAAATGTTCCATATAACCCCGCTCTCCCCTATCTATAATGCTGACACATAATTATTATATACCATAAGAAATTAAACCATATTCAGAATCAAATTTCAGTGTGTTTTATGGCTATTGATAAGTTCAACAGGATCTTAATTATAATTCACAGGTAGTCGTCCGGTGTAATTACATGTATATTTGTGCTCTTCTCGGAAAGTGAGGTTATTTTTATGTCAAATCTTGAATACCTCTCCCAAGACTGCTGAATGCATTTTCATTGCGTATTAGATATACATTGAACTCTTGCACAGAAATCAAAGCAAATTATGGACAATGAAAACTTGTCATTCGTATACCAAGATCCATTTCATTCTATGAAATGCCCGTGAGCTCTAGGGATAATATACGTCTCCTAACATTTCCAAGACGGAATCTAGTCACATAGAATATTTGATATTGACAGTGTAAGTATGAGTCGACTGACATCCAATCATATAACTGTTTTCAAGTGTTTATGCAGTCTCATATTCACTTGTAATGACATGATAAATGCGAGTGGCATATGTAACGAAGTACAATAATAACTATATAGGCAGACATGGTAAAAGCAAAGGATAACCTTTGCAAAGCCAAAGTATACAATTCCCTCTCTTAGAGTAATTTGTGGAAAGTTCGAGAGAGCTATGTCAAATGTGTGGGCTATGTGATCTAAAAGTCTTCCAAACTTCACTCGAATGAAATTTTGGGGAAGAATCATAATGATGAGCTTTCGCCTTGAATGTTTTATTTTTTTTTTTTTTAAGAAATACAAAATAAAAAATAATACAAAAACATACATACATACATACGTACATACATACATAAACACCTATAAAATAAGCTCACACAGTCTAGAAAGGAAAAAAAAAAGAGGGTTGGTACTATGTTTTGTTTATCGTTTTTTTAAAGAAAAAAAAAGAAAAAGAAGAGAACATGAAGAAATAAAATAAAAATAAAAACAATAACGACTCAATAAAATTAAATAAAAAAATACGAAATATGGATAATTGGGTGCATATCGCGGATATAATAGGCCTACTCAGTCTAGAAAGAGAACGAATGGAGTGTGGGTATTATGTTTTGTTTCTCTCTCTCTCTCTTTTTAAGGAAAACGAAACAAACAAGCAAAAAGAAAAGCGGATGCCATGCCATCATTGATAGACGCCTGTGGGTAGCACCATTCGAAGCTAATCATGGTAAGTAAGTAAGTAGGTAGACCGAAGACCAATCAACGATTGTAAGATCTATGCATCAAAGCAATTTTCCTTGGAGCAAGATGGCGGTCTATTCAAACAATTCATCCAGTCTCCATGATTAATTAGGATCCACTGTTTGCTTCTTAGTGAGCTGATCAAACATTTCAAAGGCATGCATTCTCGCTCATAGCCCCAGAATATACCATTCTCTAGAATTGTCTGTATTTTTTTGAAAGGTAATGATAATAATATGTGACTCATTATGCAAGATATACAGTCATAGTTGTGATGAAGATGAGTTTGTTGTCCCAACAGGGAGATGGGAGGAGCGACGCATGGTTCCAAAAGGTAGGGCCATTGAACTCATAGCATCAACCCAAATGTCAAAGAGAGTGTAATAATGAGAGAGAGAGAGACAGAGAGAGAGAGAGAGAGAGACAGACAGAGAGAGATAGAGAGAGACAGAGAGACAGAGAGGGAGCCAGAGAGAGCCAGAAAGAGAGAGAGACAGGGAGAGAGAGAGAGACAGACAGACAGAGACAGAGAGACAGAGAGAGAGAGAGAGAGAGAGAGTGTGTGTGTGTGTGTGTGTGTGTGTGTGTGAGAGAGAGAGAGAGAGAGAGAGAGAGAGGTTGGGGAAGGGGGTGGAATATGAAGAGAGGGGTGGTGGTGGAGTTATTTGGTAAATAATTCAAAATACTGACTATCTTTATAATAAGTTACTATATATGCCTCTGCTCCCCCTCTCTCTTTATCTTTCTGTCCGTATATATATATTTCTCTCTTACGATATCTTTTTTTTTCCATCTCTTTTATTTTTTGATACTCATCTCTCTCTCTCTCTCTTTCTATCTTCCTCTCTCACATTTTCCGCATCATACCATGTTGGTGGAGCCACATCGGCTGCGAATATCCACTTCAAAATTGAGTTCGGAAACAGGAAATGGATGCGCTTTCAATATTCATACCCGGTAAGCCCCACATCACCTATGGCGCACGTACTTTCCATGGTGTCTCTGCGATCCACCTTATAGTATCACTCTTTGAAATATGATAAGGTGATGTCATTGAATTGCAGGTATTCTTGACCCATTTTTGACGATTTTATTTTTACGGTCAGTGAGTTTTTATCTACTTCATTGCAATTTCAACAGTTTCTCGCACTTTTTGCGATCGCCATTAGAGTACATGCGTATACACAAGTATACGAAAACGGTATCGAGAGTATAATATGGTGTGGTAAAAATATTTAATGTGCCATTTTCCAAGGGTATAATTTTTTTTTTAAATCCTAAACTTGACTCTAATTATGTTTTTATTTTACTCCAGCAATCTTGAAAAAATGAAAGAAAGAAGATTTTCATATTATGAATTAAACTGTACAAAATGCATTATACATGTTATAAACAAAATTGCAAATTTATGCCCCCCCCCCAAAAAAAAGGTCTAACAAAAATAAAAAAACAAAAATAAAAAACAAAAACAAAACAAAACAACAAGAAGAACTGAAGTTTAATTTTTTTTCACCAAATTGTTTTAATTTAAGAACCATAAAAAATTAAAACGTTATAAAAAGAAACGTTTACGTATGTTAAAAATGGTTTAAATCACTCACGTGACGCAATGTTTTTTAGAGCTTAGAATAATGTAAGTTTATCATATCTACTTAAATTTATTTCTACTGACAAGGTATTTCATATCCAAAGCTCAATCTCTCCCAAAATTAATCCCTTTGATTACATCGTTCATTATGTTCATAATAACTTTGTACAGACTCTGACCTCAGCTGATTACTCGAGGCTTCTAGAACATCTCCTATATCAAAACCTGTTTTATTATTAATTCAACAATTAATGCTACTATGGGGAAATGACATTTGTCTCGATCAATCCCCATTTGTTCCAATACTTAATGGTGCTCAGCCCCGAATAACGGTCCGAATATCAATATATCATTTTACCTATCATTGTAGTATGTGTATACAATATTAATGAGGTGTTACATTATTTTGCGACCTTCAGCTGTATTCGTTCACATGTCATTATCTCATCTCATTATACTTTATGGCGATTTGTAGAGGAAACTGTTCCATAGAGGTAATAATATGCCTGGAAATTCAATAATACTAGTGCTGTTGTTGTTGTTGTTGTTTTGTTTTATGTATAATTATATATATATATATATATATATATATATATATATATATATATATTATATAAATTAGTATTTTTTTCGATCTCACAAAAATATTAAAAAAGGGAGGATAGCTCTGGGGAACTTTGATTTGAGCTACGTCTACTATTATTCTCTTCCCAATTTCTTTCAAAATTTAACTAAAAAAGAGTTGCCCTTATATATATATATATATAATATATATATTATATATATATATATATATATTATAATATTATATATATTAATGCTACTATGCTACTAATGCTACTACTACTACCTTTTTTTGGCGCGTTTTTGCATTTTGTGATTATGAAGTTGACACTTAATAAATTTGTCATTCCTTGACAAAGGGCTATGCCCGAAATATCGGAAAATATTTTATCTCTTCGGTTTTTCATTCAAATTGTATTTCTTTATATATATATATATATATATATATATATATATTCAAGCAAATAAAAAGTTAAACCCAAATGTGAAACGTAATATCAGGAGCTAAAATGAAGGGGGAGATAGCGATACAGATGGAAGAGTTGTTGAAGGCAAATACGAGTAGAATCATTTATAAAACGAGAAATGTATAAAGGGGGCACATGACGAGATAATATAAAATAGAGAATCAGGGAGAGAGAGTTTAAAGGAGAGATAGCCATACATATACCATGAAAGAGGCGGTAAGAGAGAGAGAGAGAGAGAGAGAGAGAGAGAGACTTTAAGTGGTGGATGTCAGTGAAAGTGGGAGTCAATGTACAATTTTATCAACCAGACACCCATCATGCTCATGTTTATCTATTCGGCCTTAAGTAACAAAACACTATGTATACATACGCGCCAATTTCTTCTCCATAACTAAAAATTTATTGCCAGTGTAGCGTGAAACGCTATCTGTTCATCATTGCGTGCAATGGGTATGCTCAGTATCTCCACTTCCCATGAACCCAGTGGGCTTTTTATTGCAAGTTCACGTGGTTGTTTTAACAGATCCACGCTTGCACTTCAATAATTGCTATTTGATGCGGTGAATTGCTTGCGAAAACCAGCGTAATACTGCCCTATTTTACAAGGATATGGTTGCTGGCGGGCGTTCTTCTTCTTTACCATTACCAACTGACTATCCGCTCTCATTAATTGGTGAAAATTACTCTCGTTTGTGTGTTTCTAAGGCCAGAAAGCTCCGTGCAATTTGAACCCCATACTTCACCAAACACTACGATTGGTTTACCCCCGATATCCGGGACCTAATGCTGAAAGTAATATGATAGTACGGAAAATAATATCACCATTGAAGTAAAAAATAAACGAAGGGCAAAGTATGGGAAACATTATCTGCTATTTCGTCAATATGAACCAGCACAATTCATATCATTAACCCTTTGCATGTCACATTAATTTAGAACATAAAAATTAAGTATTTTGTCCTTCTCTATAATAAGAGTTCGAAACCCGGCCGAGTCATACCAAAGACTTACACAAATGGTACCTAAAGTTGCCTTTTAACAAGGAGCTTGGGGGTAATAATAACATCATGCAGGGCCCGCTGGGAGAACAGTTGTCAGAACTGAAGTGGCTACCCTGGGTAAATAAAACGATATTATTATTATTATTATAAACAGTCTTAGTGCTTTTAAAAACCTTTCGAAACAGGATGAAAGATATATAAGTTCATAAGTACAACTGTAATATGAATAGACACATTTCATTGAAATAGTAATAATGCCCCTTAGAAATAAATAATAATGATAAAAAATACGTAAAATACAATTCGTAACCATAGCATATGTATAAAGATTATTATATACATTTGCTATATCCTTCATAATCAGAGAATGCTTACTCGTATAAGCACGTTTCGAAAGAGACATGAGAAAGGACAAAACTATTATTAAGATACGAGGTCTAAATAGTTAAGGTCCTTGCTGAGTGTAGCAAATCCAATGTTTACTTGATTAACGATCATAGTAGACAAAAGGTATTTGACGTTTCGCAATGCATTCAATCAAACAAAATAATATCATTGGATCGCGGAAATCATTTCGTTAAAACGTGAAAGGTAGAGAACGATACCAGTAAATCTTCATAGCGCCCATAATTTCTTTCTTTTTCTCTCTTTTTTTTTTAAAGCGAAGCAAAAAGAAACAACTCTTTTATGATCGCAGTTACATGTTACGAAATACATGCCACTGAAGTGCCAACTAATGCGTGGTTGATACTACTTAAAGGTTGTATAAATCTTTATATAAGAAAAGGCCCGTCTTATTCAAGAATATCGGTTCCCCCGAAAGAGCACATCTCTGTTAAGCTAAACAAGTAAAATGCATACCACGTACTAAGTACCTGATGCGACTATGTTACTTCATCATAAGGAGCTGGCGGGTACGTAATGGCAAGCCGTTTGTACCATAATCCGATAACTTATTTATCGCCGATAAACTCAGTTTATCGACGATAAACTAAGTTTATCGCTCGAAAAACTCTGTTTATCGACGATAAACTCAGTTTTTCGCCGATAAACTCAGTTTATCACTTGAAAAACAAGGTTTCTCTCGAAAAACTCTGTTTATCACCGAAAAACTAAGTTTATCGCCGATAAACAGAGTTTTTCTTGATAAACTTAGTTTTTCACTTGAAAAGCAGAGTTTCTTGATAAACTCTGTTTATCAAATTGAAAAACTCAGTTTATCGCTGATAAACAGAGTTTTCTCGAAAAACTCTGCTTTTCTCTTGAAAACAGAGTTTCTTGATAAACTCTGTTTATCAATTCTTTATCGAAAAACTTTGTTTATCGACCGAAAAACAAGTTTATCACTCGATAAACTGAGTTTTCAATTCGATAAACTTAGTTTTTCAATTCGATAAACACGTTTTTCGAAAAACTCTGTTTATCAACCGATAAACACAGTTTATCACTTGATAAGCAGAGTTTTTGATAAACTCAGTTTATCGACCGAAAAACTAAGTTTATCGGAATTCGATAAACACGGTTATTAAGCTTTAACAATAGTGGGCGCTGTGGCAACATACAACATGTAGTACGTGCATATATGGGAAACCACATATATATCGCATGTGCGTTGTCGACGTTCGCCTGTACTTCTACTAGGCATTTGGTCCACAACCATTGGTCTACTAGGTGTTTGGTCCACATCCAATTGGATGCATGTACTACGCATCCTTGTCTTATAATTCATGAATTGGACTAGTAATTGCCGATCGAGCGACCTCACCCTATATACCCCTATTGCTCTCATATATGGTGACCTTCCGGGGGGAGGGGGTTGAAATTTCGGCCAACCATTAGGTCATGGTTATATCAGCTTATTTAATCATATTAGCCCTTTTTTCATGTTTCTCAATTTGAAAATTAATTTGGAGCGTCACGCTGGACGAGCAATAAGCAGGGGGGGGGGGGTAACTTTTCAAAATTTTCCAGCCTTCGGCCAACCCTGCACGAGCTCATAAATCAATATAGGGATACAGGGCGCGGATCCGCATTCTCCAATAGGGGGGGGGGGCAGCGGGAAAATTCTTCATCAAAATTTTCCTCGATGAACAGCTTGGAGACCTAGGCTCTGGGGGGGGGGGGGTGTCATAAGTCTATAGAAATTGAATTTGAAAAACCTGTTTCTTTTCAAATTTCATGAACAAGCTAATGTGTGTTTTTTTTTTAATGAAATGCGAGCGTTAAGCGCGAGCCGAAACTTTTGGATATTATAAACCTGAAAACAGTGCATTTTATTATATATATATATATATTTTTTTTTTTGGGGGGGGTGCCTGCTTATTAAAGATAGCCCTACTGATCTAAGTAAACAATGCGAGCGCGAAGCGCGAGCGAAAATCTACGACCTAGCTTTATTTTCCTTTTTTTTTAGTACTGTTTTTACTTTACATCTTCTTTCTCTCTTCTCTCTTCTTTCTTTTTCTCTCTTCCCTTTTCCTTTCCCTTTCTCTGCTTTTTTCTTCTCTTCCCCCCTTTTTGCGCCGCCAATAGGGCTGGGGGGGGGTACGGCCCCTCGTCCCCCCTAGATCCGCTAGTGGGGTAGTATAAGATGGTCAATCGGCTCAAATCATGTATTTTTTCAATATTTTTAGGGGTTTTTTGTTTTAATTTTTTGCTCAATTTTTGGCTGATGTATGACGGCCGAAGTTCCGAAAAAAATTACACCAACTCCCTCACGTAGCCCCCCCCCTTAAAAATATTATGTCTGCCACTCCCTACTGAAGAATTGATAACAACATGGTTAGCGGATCAGTTATTGTTGTAGACCAATTGGTGAGTGGAGCAATTGGATGTAGACCAATTGGTGAGTGACCAATTGGATGTAGACCAATTGGTGAGTGGAGCAATTGGATGTAGACAAACTGTGAGTGGACCAATTGGATGTAGACCAACTGGTGAGTGGACCAATTGGATGTAGACCAACTGGTGAGTGGACCAATGGATGTAGACCACTGGTGAGTGGACCAATTGGATGTAGACAAACTGGTGAGTGGACCAATTGGATGTAGACCAATTGGTGAGTGGACCAATTGGATGTAGACCAATTGGTGAGTGGACCAATTGGATGTAGACCAACTGGTGAGTGGACCAATTGGATGTAGACCATTGGTGAGTGGACCAATTGGATGTAGACAAACTGGTGAGTGACCAATTGGATGTAGACCAATTGGTGAGTGGACGCAATTGGATGTAGACCAACTGGTGAGTGGACCAATAGGATGTAGACCAACTGGTGAGTGGACCAATTGGTTGTAGACCAATTGTTATGGACCAATCGGGTGTAGACCAAATGGTTAGTGGACCATTAGGGTGTAGACCGAATGGAGGTAGACCTATTGGCTAGTGGACCAATAGGTTTGTAGACCAATAGGTGTTTTACCGCCGCATGTACTGCGTTCCGATGAATTTCCCGCGTCTATCGCGCTTGCACACAGATCGAGCTAGAGATTTAATGGCGCCCCACACCGACACAGAGTGAATAACTGTGTTTATCGAATTCGATAAACTGAGTTTATCGAATTTGATAAACTGAGTTTATCGAATTTGATAAACTTAGTTTATCAGTTGAAAACTCTGTTTATCAAACGAAAAACTCAGTTTATCGACATTGTCTTTTGAAAACTAAGTTTATCGCCGATAAACAGAGTTTTTCGAGCGATAAACTTAGTTTTTCGGTCGATAAACTAAGTTTATCAAATTTATGGTACAAACGGCGACCTATGGCATGCCAAACGTACCATAAATTAGATAAACTTAGTTTATCACCGATAACTCAGTTTATCGGTTGAAAAACTAAGTTTATCGACATTGTCTTTTGAAAAACTAAGTTTATCACTCGATAAACTGAGTTTATCGCCGATAAACAGAGTTTTTCGTGAAAAACTAGGTTTATCGCCAGAAACTCTGCTTTTCAAGTGAAAAACTAAGTTTATCAAGAAAAACTCTGTTTATCGGCGATAAACTTAGTTTTTCGATGATAAACAGAGTTTTTCGAGAGAAACCTTGTTTTTCAGTGATAAACTTAGTTTATCGGCGAAAAACTGAGTTTATCGTCGATAAACAGAGTTTTTCGAGACGATAAACTTAGTTTATCGGTCGATAAACTGAGTTTATCGGCGATAAACTAAGTTTATCAGGATTATGGTACAAACGGCTTGCCATATACGTATGAAGATTACTTTAGGATATCACGTGATTTACCAGGCTAACTCCAATTGTCACAAGCCCACCTTCAAATTACTGCCCTACTTTAGCAATAGGGGTTGAACTGTCGGCTAGAATTTGTCAAAAAATCACCGGGGAGCACTCATCTTAAATACAAATCCGATTGTTATATAACGAGGACTTTTCTTTCTCCAGTATGTGCTCTTTTCTTAGAAACGCGCCTGTCCTTGTTTCACAAAGCCCCACAGCCTTGCTTTAAATTGTTACATATTATACTCAAGATTAATGACATTTAGATCAAAAGTGCGTCATTCAAGCAAGAACACTGTGACATTTATTCTTTTCTAGTTTTATTTCGCAATTGCCTATGAAATGTCATTCGCTTGGATACAAATTGGTCTGTTGCGTATTTAAAGATATGTGGTAATTTCTAAAACGAAATGTTCACCTCGGTCCGGAAAAAAAACATAATTGTGCATTTAAGTCATACCTCAACATTTTATTACTTTGAATTCATCATCCAAAAGTGCCCATTAATCATTTGTTTGACGTTATCCACTTGACAAAATAGAACATTTATACATTGATGGTCATAGCTTTTACTGCCTGCGTAATTGCTTTTCTGGAATTGATAAAAATACATTTATTACCTGATTTGCATGAATATGAGAATTATAAATCAACGAGCGAAACGATATGTCAAACGTCACTTTTCTCTCCGTCTTTCTGTCTTTGTCTCTCTGTCTCTCTGTATCACACACACACACACACACACACACACACACACACCAAAATATCTTTACTTCTGAGAGTGGATTGAGTTATAGGAGGTAAACCTTGCTTACAGGTTAACTTGTTTACAATGAATTTTCATAGGTCTTTGGTGGCAGGAATATGATAATTGCTTGGTATGTTTACATGTGTGATAGTAGGTATTAATAATTTTAATCCATAAATCAACGAAATTACTAAGTCTACAATCGGATATATCAAACCTATTGTACACTAGCATTATTTTGGGTAGATATCTATAAATATTGGTAAAAATATAGAACAAAGACAAAAACGAAACACATGCACACACATATGAAAAACAAAGCAAACAAATAAATTACACTTTTTTTCAACAAAAAAAAATAAAAAAATAAAAAATCAAACCATGATATGGACGTTAGGTATTTCATATTTGAAAAGCATTTATCTCTAAACATTAGAATACAAACAAGAAGATAAAACAAAATGGCTATATGGTTCCGTAATGTACTTCACATTATATGTTCATTCAGTTGTACTGCAAACAGCCATGTTATATCATCATCAAACAAGCTACTAGCTCCTAATGCATTATCGAAGATCTACGTCTAATACAGTCTGCAGCATCACTCTAATAACTGAATCGACCGAATTAGTATAAAACCTACAACGTAGAACCGAATTCAATGGATTAAGTACACATTTCCTACTTTTTCAAATAAAGGCAAAATGAATGCATCATTCGTTGTAGGTTTGTTAGTTAAGAAACGTACATATCCACGCAAACTGTAACTTTATGGGTAGGACATTACTTAAACTTCCATATTAATGTAGACTGATGATTGTGACATATATATTGACGACTGATCCGAATTCATAAGTATGTACGACGGGAAAGTCCATGTCCGGAGATTTGAAGGCCTACTTTCAGTTCAAATCAAATTAAAATAACATAAGTTTAAGTCATTTGATGTACACAACCAGGTAGCACATGCTTGTCTGATCTTTTCAGCGAATATAAACACGATAAATGACTATGGTCTTGTTTCAGTTTTGATATTGGCATCCAATGGCGCATGATCATATTTGTTGTTTTGGAAACAAAAGACTATGAAACAAAAGTGAAAGTTGACCACCTTCAATTAAGTATTTTTAGAGATATATTAATAACTTCGATAATATTCAAGGAAGCAGAGTTTGATAGTTCGGATAGTGTAGAGATTATATACTTGACACCTTTATGAAGCCATACAATATAAACTGATATTGTGTATAAAATTTTTTTGATTTCCTTGAGATGTTTTTTGTTTGTTTGTTTTTTTTTGTTTGTTTTGAAAACAGGTGTAGGCTCTTACGTTTTGAATGCTAAGTATGATAGTTCAACCTCACTCTGAACAAATCTGTAACGTTCTGTTAGTAATAGCAATAATGTTTTTGTTTTTTTAAACACATCTGCCGTCTCCTAATTAGCAAAAGGTCCTTTACACAACGTTGATCATGGCGATGGTTATGAACTTATGCCTTTCTTCTTCCAATTTGGATTTTAAATAACTGGTTAATCATATTTATGACATCGATTCATCACATTAAAAGGAAGCACGTTTCCCCACTCTTGAAATGGGAAAGATTGGCGATGCGTTTATACTGGGTTAATTGATTCACACAAGCACAGCCGAAGG
Source organism: Paracentrotus lividus (assembly GCA_940671915.1). Taxonomy (NCBI): domain Eukaryota; kingdom Metazoa; phylum Echinodermata; class Echinoidea; order Camarodonta; family Echinidae; genus Paracentrotus; species Paracentrotus lividus. The sequence continues at coordinate 19,146,319 of CALNVZ010003430.1, read as the reverse complement.
TATATACATGTATGAATAAGTTAACAATTTAAAACATGTTCATGGGGTTCCATTATGTAGAGAACGTTTCCCACAAGCTTGTATGATAAGCAAGATTCTCCTGATTATACGATTACAAACAAGTATGTGCAGTAACAGCATGTATATTAAACAAGTATTAAACTTATCAATGAAATATTCTCTATCCCCCAAGCTCAACATTCAACATAAAACGACGGCGGATAAGAAGGCGATCGAGGAACATTCATTAAATATTGAACCAACAAGGCGACAACATTCACCCATGCACTCACTCATTACTCTCGCTCAAGTGAAAAAGAAATTCATGTTGTACTCACCGCCGAAAGCATAGGCAGTTCCCACGCCGACACAATCTTAGCCTCGATACTGCATGTCGGGTTGGGCCCAAAGAACGCCACCACTCCACTTTTCCACTGCTCCGTCAATGCCCGAATCGATTCCCTCTCCGTGTGTCCAGTATTCGTCCAAACATATTTCAATTTATAACCAGGGAGCAGGTTCTTGTCGTTGTTGACTGCATTTACCGCTTCAGTCATGGCGCCACCGATCCTCATGGCGAACCGCTTGATGCTGTCGCTGGACGATGATGCCAGGTATCCGACCTTGATGATAGTCTGACCATCCTCATCAACCTCGAGTTCGTCTAGCGCGCACTGCCCGAGTTCGAACAGCGGTGAAGGTGGTCTTGTGGATAGATCTGTTGATAGCAACTCCTGCGTGGTGATCAAATTAGAGGGCGCTTCGATTCCTTCCGAGGTTGTGGAAACATTCTGTTGCGCCCTCGCCTCAAGGATCAGTGATAAACACAATGCGGCAAACCACAGCGACATCAATTTAGGGTTCACTGGAGAGTGAACTCTCCGATGACAGCGACTGGTCATTTTCGATCAATTTTTGCCTCCTGTCAGCGATATGTCCAAAAGTGAAGCTTCACTGCATTTCAATGTTTCCCAGGTACGCCTGTTTATAGAAATCAATAGCATATGGTAACTTGTCAACTTGGCTATCTAAAAAAGCATAATGCATATTCCAGTTCACAAATGAAAATCTGTTCATTTCTATTACTGATTCCTTCAAACGTTCAAAAATTATTAAAGGTAATGCTTTTCCCTAATTACTTCTCAGAAAGTCTTTCTGCATCAAAGATGTTAAACTAAAAGAAAATGGTTGATGAGACATAGTTTTAATCAGAAATCTGTAAGTCAATGATACGCACCATGCGATTCCAAAATTAATGGAAATGCGATTAAAGACGTGTCTCAGATAGTAAAATGTCTCTGTCTCTCATCAGCAGTAATTAGTTGGTGTAAATCGAGGCCAAACTGACAGATTGTTCGTCCCTCTCTGTCTGGGGTACCTCTGGTATATCCTCCAAATGAACCCTAATTACAAATTTTCCTTCCAACGTGTCAAAATAAACCAGGCACGTCGCTGTGGAAAAGATATGATGGGAATGAAACGAAGCGTAAGATGTAAAATTCGTATCGAATTCGTGGCGAAAGTACTAGATGATGTAATGCATATCAATCTCACAGATGTATAATATTCAACTCTTCCTATTTGACGAGAGTTCGTGTGACATTTGACATTTGTTTCCTTACATTTCGTCCATGGGAGAAGCTTGAATGTTCAAGTGATTATCCCAGGGTTTTTTTTTTCTTTTTTTTTAGGATGGAGCTAACAGGACCAACCAGTGCCAGTGCAGATGATCTTCCTGATTACATAATGATTTATTTCTCATTTATAAAACGAGTATCACTATACACTATATTCAAAATTTATCTCATCAGATTGGACCGTCAGCAGTCGTATATAAAGCTATTAGTTAACTTTTGTTCACTTTTCTTCCTTAAAATTTGCTACAGAATTAATTCGTAATAAATCGTTTAAACAGGTTAATTATTTCGTTTAAATATTCCATGGCATAGCTGACAGCGGAATAGCTTTCCTAAGATTAGATTGTGTCAGATATATTTCTCCGCTTTTACAGGTAGTTCATGAAAGTTGGCTTGAAAATGCTAGAAAATTTACGAAAGATGTGCTGTCCTTGGTGTCTTGCTCTGAAATGGGTATTATTTTAATCATCCCTCCTTTCTATCGATTCGAAGTAGTTTTAGCCTGGCAGACGTGCTCTCTGTCAACATGCAAAATGCATACACTTCAACAGTTCTTATCAGTGCTCAGCCATCGAAAGCAAATGCTAAGTCGACGAAAATAATGAAACCCGAACGCATCAGATCGCTTTCAGCACCAGTCAAAAGCTCCGCCTACACGCCATTAAATCGTCACCAGCTTGTCAAATGTTTGCCCGAAATTATTTCGCGTTTATGGATCTACAACTGACAACCTTCTCTCCTCTTATCTCCGAGTAAAATTGAAAATGATATTTTTGTCCTCTCTTCTTTTTTCCCCCGTCTGGTATTCCCAATCTCTTCTGACAGCTTCTAAATGCCACATATGAACTGAAGTGACTGCATTGGATGCAAGATAAGAGGCTAATTCGTATTTACCTCGAATATTGAGAGCAATCAGTGCTTAAGGCTGAATTCCACATGCGTAATGACGAATTTTCACAGATTTGCACAAAAATGAAAAGTAGCCTCAGAGATGTGTTAGATTTATCCCAACCGTGCGTGATGTTTCGGATTCTTAAGGCGAATTTAAACACCCGCGTTTCTGTGCTCTCAAATCAACATGCAAATAGCGTGGGTTAGGTCCAAATAATTATTCCGTGCTGTTTCAGTGGACATATTATATTTTCAACACAATTTTCACATCTGGTTTTCCTGTATAGTTTAATCGAGCTAAGTTCAATAGGTTGACCTCTTCCCTCTCTCAAACAATTGTCTGGGAATTTCAATAATCCACAATAGCACAACGCGCTACACAATGTACCTGTTGATATCGTTGTAAACGTCTGTTTACTGCTCAGGCAGATTTCTCACCCATTAAACATCAGTTCATGGCCAGGCCGATATGAGAATGACAACAAAACAACGATCATATTCGTGATTAAAAAATCGAATTATTGTGCCACGCACAAACCGCACCCTATTGTTTCCTCGTTAGGAAATATTACCATAAATACACACATGTGGTTGGAAAACGTTAAACGGTTAAACGTGAAATAGCTAGCTCCACAGGTAACAAGGAGTGCTTACAGTCAATCGGATGTGAGATTTGAGGACCTGCATCCGACATTCCAGGTAGGATGGCAACACCATTTGCTCACCAGCGTCAGACCTTCGTTGTCCTGTCTACACTGCTGTTAAAAACCAAATGAAGGTGGTAGCTTTGAAGCTAGCAGACGACGACCAACCGAGTAATCGGGTATCGATAGTCATCATTGCTTTTACGTTACGCGCGCTCATAAAACTCTTCCTCGCTGCGAGTACATATAGGTTTCAGACTTTGAAGGGAATCGTGTGAGCAACAGTCTACTTTTTTAAAGGGAATGATTTATTATATAGAAATGTAGATTAATGTCTATGTGACTTTAGAAAATATACTGGTAGAATTAGCGAGTAAATGCTTTGTCCTTGTAAAAGATACCAAATGTCGGATAATTGTGCAGCGGGCACGATCAGACTATTATTATCAATAGCTCTATTTCGCATAAAGCTGTATTGTAACCTTTTCGTGAATATTGAATAGGGTTTCTATTTAATTGCTTTTCGACATTTCTGCAGTAGGCATCGTTAAAAATAATGCGCCGTGTTTTTTTTTTTTATTACGGGTACTCGGTCATGCATTCGCAATGACGCTTGCATTATTAATATCAAATCTTTATTAACGAATGCTATGAAAAGAAGGCCTTGTGCATTTCACGGATAGCTAAATTTACTTTGAGGATAATAGAAGGTTTTTGAGGAAAGACCCGACTGCCAAATAATTCAGACATAATGGTTTCCTGTGCTTTAGTATGAATACTAATCCAATCTAGAATCCCCTTGCATAGTTTCTACAAGCTATAGTAGTTCTTCAGTATAATAATTTGACAATTTTTGATTAATTGCAATGTCAGCAATTTCAAAAGTTAGTAGTAATATTAGATATTTTCATCATGTTCACGATGCCTTTATTTATTATTGTGTATGTTTTGCCTAAAATGATTACGGATATATTACATGCAATACAAAGTAACAATAATTTTTTTTTAAATTTTTTTTAAAAATAAAAGTATAGTATTCGATTGGCGAGATACAGCAACAAGTTAGATAACAAAACGAGAGATTGCTACCCCCCCCACCTCCTCCCCAAAAAACAAAAACAAACAAACAAAAAGCCATAAGTGTATAATCAACAAGAACTGTTAAAAAAAGTTAAAAGTTAAATGCACTTATGTACTGTAAATAAATTATTGTATCAAAGGGGGTATAGTTCATTAGTGATTTTATCATGATATCAAAATGAAACAGAAGTCACCAGCAAGGAGTCAAGGATATAAGCAAAATAATTAATTGATGAATACTTTTCCCTTATCGCTTTTACTCTCTTTTTGTTTTTGTTAAAGATTCAGATTCATTTTCCCTAAAAAAAATTACATCTTTTTGAAAATTTCCTCGACCCTTTGCTGAGTTTGATCGGCGACTTGTGCCTCATTTTGATATGATGAATTAATATAATGAAAGGATAGCCGGATTGAATACAAAGAGAAACTTATCAAGAAGATGATACCCACTGAGCCAGAGGCAAATGTCAGACCATTGAACCTACTCAAAATTACCTGAAAAGGCCGATCAGATAATATTCATAATGTTTAAAACATGCAACATCATTCAAGACAACATTTATGGAGCACTCTTAGTATCATGTAAAGGAATGTGGTGAGTCGGGAAAGTTCTCATCGATTTCGCTCCCGGCTCATTGATTCTTGGTTTGGTCTTTCGGATGCGGCAGTTTGGAATCGATGCATCCCCAGTCTTCGGGCACCGTTCAGCGTGCGAGCGCATCACAAGAGGTGTGTCCATTCGGTGGCAGTATTATTCTACATGTACATGGCAAGCATGTGCATGAAGATATGCAGCGCGTGCCAGAAATCATGGACCCTACTAGAAGGGTCCATAAAAATAAAGAGCTAATTAGTAAGAGGGAGACAAGGGGAAAGAGAGAGAGAAAAAAAAGAGGGGAAAAGGGAAAGAGACAGAGAGAGAGAGAGAAAACAAAAATCGTGAAAATAAGGAGATCAAACAGCAAGAAAAATTGAGAAGGGGAAAGAAGCGATGATGTGTTTAGTGACATAGTCATGAAGATTAGGTGAGAGTTCATAGACAAAAACACAAATACCAGACAAATGGACATACGGTATAGAGAATGAGGGAGAGAGAGAGAGAGAAAGAGAGAGAGCGAGCGAGAGCGGGAGAGAGGATGACAGAAATTACGTACTGTTGCTATGGTTACACACAATAATTGATGCCATGATGGAAGTCATGGGGATAATTGAAATGATTTTAATGAAAAGACTATGCTATACCTTCTACAGCATCATTTAGGCTATATTTATTCGAGATACATGATAATCATACATATTCATTGCTATTAATATTATCATCATCATGGATCCTTATTATCATTTTTATTGTTATCATTGTTATTATTATCAATTAATTAATAATAATGATTATTGGTATTTTTGGTTTTTTATTTTAATTTAATTAGGCCTATTATCATAGGGTACCCGTAGGGAATACCGGACAATAGGGATTACCGGACGGTCACCACATGTCCAGCCCTATCTGCCAACATAAGATCAACTGAGTTGAAATACCGGCATCTATTGGTCAGGTGGTCTGTCTGGGAAGGTTGAATGCTGTATTCGACAACAACAAGTGAGAAATCTCCGAGAAAACTACCACAATCTGTCAAGGTAGGAACATTTGCAGCCTGAAAAATGGCCTGATGTAAAAATTAACATTTTAGAGAATGTGATGGTATAAAAAAGAATTGGGGCATGACCTCTATGTCATGCTTTATGGACATGTGTGGAGGGTGGGCCAAAAGTGTATGGAGTGTATGCACTGTACAAAGCCTGTGTATTGGGGTGGTGGTGTGTTGAAAAGTGCTAGTCAGTAATTTTTTGTGTAGGGAATACCGGACACCACATGGACGGTTGTTTGTTTTACTTCCGGGTGGAGTTGCTAAGCATGTAGATCAAATAGTTAGTTGCATATATAATGTAGGGGAGACCGGGTATGGAAGTTACACGGGTCAGTTGTTACAGTTCTCAGTGTGCTAAGTTGGAACAAGAGAGTTCGTGCTAACTGGCATCTATATACAGCCTACATATAGCTGTGATGAACTGCCGGTCGTGAGGTTTCTCCGTTGTTTTATTAAAAAGTAAATCAACAAAAAAACCATTTTTTACAGTTCCAAGTGAATTTTTGACAACAATTAAAATTTGTAATAGTTCTTACAACTGAAGGCACATGATGATAGTCTGGTATTGTGAATATAGTACATGTATGTCGCTAATATACCCCTGAGCCATGCCCTGTAATTCTGCCTAATGGCTTTGCTACAGTTGATTTTATGTGTAAAATCACCCATGGGGTAGGTTGTTACAACAACCTACCTCATGTCGATGTCACAACCTACCCCAATTACATTACACATGTAAAGTAATTTTGTTTCAATTTCCAGGGGTTAATATTTTGATATTTCTATTATTACTTTAGTCTATGCTAGAGCTCCACTTGATCTACTGTTAACGATACCAAGAAACTGGAAAGTTGAAACAAAAGTATGGTATAAGAGATTTACACATTTTAACAAATTACCCCGTATGTTTACATAGTAACAATTTACCCCGTATGGTGTAACAATCTACCCCGTATACGGGGTAGGTTGTTACAAAAAACATGGCTTCATTAAATAACCTGTACTTAATTAGTGTTTACATGTTTTCAAGTTTTATGTGCCTCAGGTTTTAGCCAACATAATAGGCTAACTACAGACCCAAAATGGAGTGTGTGAGTACTTTCATTACAATTATCTGGCCCCAAATGTGAATTTTGTAACGTCCATACCCGGTCTCCCCTATTATATTTATTTATTAAATTGTTTGACAATTTTGAAATGTCTATTTCTCTTTATTATTATTGTGATATTTCATGATCTACATGAGATATGAAGTTATTCTGAGTGTTTTGAAATTTTGTAGTAAAATGCATATAATCTTGTAAAAATGAATAATGTTATAAAGAATCAATACAAACATGTTAAGTTGATGGTTTACATTCAAATCAGTGCTTCCAGACAGATCTTTATACCAAAAAAGAGGGTAAAAACATACTGTCCGGTATTTCCTACACTGTAGGGAATACCGGACAATTTACGATGACGTCATTATTTGCGTATAACTGCCTCACCAAATATTTGATTACCTCAATTTTTTGGGAAATTAAAGTTGAATCATGTAGCTAAGCAATGAGAATCTTTTTCTTTTGTGATTTTATTGTTTTCATGTGCTAATTAATAAGCAAATGAGCTTAAGTGGCCGGTATTCCCTACATCTACCCAAGTATGAATATTATAATTGGTAGGCTTTTTTTTCCTTATCGCTATATCCTGTAATACAAAACGCGTGATACTTTGTATGACATGTATGGTGACTGAAATAATATACTTTGACTGCTCGAGGGAGTTAAAAAAGGTCGTCTTTATAGAAAGGTCCTTTTTCCTGAACAAGCTCATTCAAATCACCTCCTTGAATTAATTTGTTTTCTGGGGAAACCCCCTTAATTGAAAAGATATTGCGTCAAGGTGCGGTTGATATAGCAGTTGAATTCGGTGTTGTGGTAGTATACAGGCTCATTATTCACAAACCCACATCCCCAATACAATATCGTTACTCATGTCATTAATTGATGTGACTGAAATGGATTTGAGCACATGATTGTAGTGTTAATGCGAACGATTGTGAACGGTAAGGAAGGCAAATTTTAATTTAGAAAAAAAAAGAAGAAGAAGAAGAAAAAATAGTAAAACGAGAAACATGAGATAAATGAAAATAACATAAAAGAGAAGAGCTTATTCAATTGATGGTAGATGTCGGTTCTTCTTCTTCTTCTTCTTCTTCTCGAGTCCTTTCTCTCAATTTTTGTGATGACGCTAAACAAACTTTTTAATCTGTATCCTTCATACAATTCGAATCACATCAAAGATGGTTACTTGGTGAGTTTGGTTTTGACAGACGTATTTAATTCAGGTGAGATTAATTACGTCTTGGGCCAACGCTGCCATCCGAAAGACGTGGCTGAGATTCGAACTTTGGTCCGATCAGAGTCGGTTTGTATAGGCGAGTGCAGAGAGCTGAACAGACAGTGACTGTTTCTGTCCGATCAACTTTTTATATTATATCGACAATTTTAACTAGAGAGGGCAGCATTTTTCTTTAATGCACACCTCAATTTTGTCTTATTTTACTTTCCCATAATAAGCTGTAGCGAGGAACATCTTATTTTAAGAGAGCATTACTAGGTTGGCATGAAATGAAAACTAAATCCGGGAAAGAGAGAGAGAAGAAAGAAAGAATGAGAGCTACAGGGAGAGAGAAAATAGAAAAATAAGAAGAAACAGGGAGAGGGATATATATAGAGAGAGAGACAGACAGACAGACAGACAGACAGAGAGAGAATGAGAGAGAGAGAGAGAGGGAGGGGGGGGAGGGTGGTGGGGGAGAGGATAAAAAATGATTTGTGTTGTAGGTGATGGTTTTTGACTCCTCACCTGATTCTTCTTTGTGCGTGAGACCTTTTCAACTCGTGGTTTTTTTTTTTTTTTTAATTTCTAAATTTTTTATATTCAACAAATTCGTTTGTTTAATATGTTCGATCGGTTTAACAAGAGCCTAGAAACCTTAATACATAACCGTTATAATAACTATTATCAATTTTCCAAGGTGCTTTTTTATTAGTGCAAAAATCATTGAATAAGTCTATTGTATCTTTAGAAAATATATAGATAATTTTTAATTGGCTTTACATGAATTTTTAATTATGAAGTCTCGCTATTTATCATAAATTACTAAAACCTTGGTTTTCAAAATTTAACATAATGGTGAGTGATAACTTTCTTTAAAAAAAAAATTTGTCCATTGTACATTATTAACGCTAATTATTTTATTTTTATTTTAAGATTGTACAATGGATTAATATTAGACGGAGGAGACAAGGTATGAAATAGGTAATAAGGACAGATAATCATATTATGACGGCGACCAATTTAAAAAAAACTAGATACGTTTCATTCTATCAAGTAGCACAAGACTATTACGTAATAAAAAGGCATTAACTAAAATCAGATATATTGTTCTCCATGAAAAGATTAAGATATTAGATAGATAATGATTTAAAAAAGATTAATACAATGTTGTGATTGTTACATGTACATGGTTATTATTTCAATTTTATTCTACTGATGGAAGCTCAACTTGCACGAAGTCTTCCTTATCTTTTTTTTAAATCAGTGCATTCGCGCATGCATGCCGGTATGTTATTAACTGTATAAGATTTTGAATAAACATTACGATTCAAACATTTTAATACAGACATTTCTAATGAAAACAGTGGCAAATGTGAAATTATTATTTTGAGATACCTTTTTTTTTTAAATTGTCTTCTTAATTTCTTTTTTTTTTAAACAACCAACCAGCTGTAAAATGTTATTTAGTTTGGAGGGGGAGATGACGAAAAAAGAAAGAGAGATAAGGAGAGATAGATAGAGA
>CALNVZ010003430.1:19085070-19134257 GCA_940671915.1 Paracentrotus lividus | reverse complement strand
AGATTTTCGTTTCGTATTACTGATCTAGGCAACCTATGACAGTAAGATTGAATAGACAGTATAGGTCGATCATATTCTACAGTTATGCCACGTTGCATTAGTTTTCGCAATTTGTGAAAAAGGCTGATACTACCTTTAAACCAGAGGTGTGGGTTAGGTGTGGATTAGCTAACCTAGGGTTAACTTTAGCCCAGGGTTAACTTTTACTGCTATCAGAATACGGGCCTATGATTTTATGTTTTTGGCATTCTTCTTTATCAACTGTGTGATTCATATATATAGTGGTCGCCAAAATTATTAGAACACCCGAAGCTACACAAAGTCTATGGGATTCTCAATGCCCTAGTACATTTGCCGAAGTAAGTTTAAAGATAACTTTTTGATGCTGATTGCTTTCATGACTTTATGGCATAGCGTCTTATGCATCTTGTGATAACCAAATTTATATAGTTTCGACCATCAGGTGATGCGCAGCTTTAAAAAATCGTTGCGCTACGCTACCCGTGGGTCACGTGTGTGACCAATTTCAAAGTTAGTTAATATAGTATTTCCCAGTCACGTTCGAGAGTTCGTCACTCCGTTTGATATTCGGTTCAGTCAAATTCCTGAAATATTTCTACAGCGTCAAATTCGCTATTCAAATTCCCACTAAGTTTGTTCGCTTTGGTATTTAAAGTAGTCAAATCAAAATCCCCGTAAAAAGCAATCAAGTTAGTAATCCGGGTTGAGTGCATGCTATGCCGCAATCAAATCATTCGGAGGCAATCGACTTTTGACATTGGTTTATTTAAGCTTGGTATGCTATTTAGCAAATGTTTAAACTCTCAATTACTTTCAAATTAAACATTGACAATAGCGATTCTTTTTCTGAAACTCTAGATCTATTCCTTTAGGGTGGTATCTCACTTCACGAGGCGCTCCGCGATGGATGAAAAAATTTAAGACCGTCTCGAGGACGTCTCTCCGACAATTTCCAAAACACGTGACAAACAGTTTCAAATAACCGTCTTCAAAGTAGTTTCCACAACGTTTCATGAGTCGCGGAAACTACATTGAGACATTTCTTTGAAACTGATTTGTCACAGTTTTTGAAAATTGTCGCGGAGACGTCAACATTTTTATTCCGACGCGGAGGAGACGATGTTTTCTATTCTTCTCGGCGGAAATGTCTCCGCGAAGTCAACCACCCTTAGATTAAAACGTTTAAAATAACGTTAACATTTGATTGAGCTTTCGATCTTTTTAAACGTTTCTTTTTCTGTAGAGTTGTGATTACTTAAAGGGTGAAACGTTATTAAATAACTATCCCCTTCGTATATTTTTTTGAGCTCCGGTTTTAATTACTTTAGAATAAAATTTCCAGAATATTTTCATGTTATCAATCACAGTCTAAAATGCAGTTGAAACTGCTAGGTGAATCCTAAAATAGCGATTAGATTTAAACATCTTTCTCATTGCTCTTGCTTGTGGCCTATACATTTACTTCAACGTAGCTTCTATATTCTCTAGTCGTCATGGAAGCTCACGTGAGATACAGGCGAATCTCCGATGAGGATAGGGGAAGATTGGTAGATGCGTTCGAGGAATAACGACGCAGATTATCTATATAGAAACTGCCGATAGACTTGGTATATACTTCGGAGGTTCATTGTCCATTGCAAGGTCCATTGTATCGACATACTTGCGAGAAGGGAGACGCCATAAATTTGCAAAAGGAGGTGGCTAGAACGTGAAGCTGGACTGATGAAATGGCGAGCCCGTCTCCAGGTCGTCATCGATGCTAACCCCCTGGCAACCCTCCATCAGATGAAAAGGGACTCTGGAAGCAGCATTACCCCAGAAGCCTGCAGTATCTACTTCCACCATATCACGGGCACTGGATGGAATGTTGTTCACCCTGAAACTAGCAGGTGATGTACCAGATGCGAGGAACGCCCCGGCTACCCTGGACCAGCGTGTGGAATATGCGCAATGGTTAATGGCAGAGGGCGTCGTCGGCCACCTCGTCTTCATTGACGAATGTGGCTACAACATTTGGACAAGACGTTCATTTGGGAGAGCCCCCAGAGGAGTCCCAGTTCGTAGAGTCGTTGATCGCCAGCGCGGTCAAAACTGCAACGTGACATTTGCAGTTTCGTCAGAAGTTGGCCTCATCAACCATACGATCTCGAGTGAAACAGTCACCAGGGCATCCTTTGAAGAATTTTTAGAAACCACCGCCCGTGAGTGTAGCGACATATTCCCTGCTGGTGAAGAAGTGTATCTGGTTTATGACAACGCCCGGCCTCACGTTCGCGCGCAACTCCCAGGTAATGCCGACGACAGAGTGAGCCTGAAACGACTGCCCCCTTACTCCCCCTTTCTCAACTTCACTGAGATGGCCCATTCGGCATTTAAGGCAGCAGTCAAAAGAGACTTGGCCCGACCAGAATGGCAACAGAGGGTTGGAGACCGAGAGGCTGCAGCTCAAGCGGGGATGACCATGGTGCAATGGCGAATCCATCTAGTGCAGCAAGTGGCAAGGCGAAATGTGGATGCTATCACCCAAGCCAAATGTTTTCGCTGGTTCCGACACACACAGACGTACATCCCAAGATGCCTCGCCCGCCAAGAAATAGATGGTTGAACTCTAATCCCCCCCCCCCGATGAAAAATATGCAAAATGAAAGAAATACATTGCCCAACCCAAATATATGTATACAACAAAGAGCATTATAAATGCATATGATATATGAATATATGAATAAATATATAAACACATGAATGTTAACAATCCAATGGATTAAAATGTTTGGGATACAATCCCACAAAGTTCACGAATGGAATTAATATGTTATACAGAGTTACTGTAGTGTGTTGAATAAGTAATTATGCAAAATAAATTGTACATGAATGAAAAAGAAAATGAAAAAAAAAAAAATGACTTCATCAACCAATTGAAATTGGAAGAAAATAAAACTCATGCTTAGGTATGTACCGTAATATAAGGTACATACTCATGCACAACAATTGCTACTAACGTCAGATGAAAGAAAAAAAAAATATGATAAAATAAAAACATTTCCTGCCGTTATAAATTTAAGCCTTAATTTGATTGCTTGTTATTGTAAGCTGAACTCTCGGCATGAATTTGAATACTGCTTATGGCGGTATTGCGCAATCGTAGCATCGTCTCTGCTAAATTGAATTATTGTACTACGGATATAGTGCACTTAATCGGACTTTGATCAAGTAAAACATACATTTAATTGCTGGGAAAGGGAATATGACCTCCGGAAATGCGACTGAAAGCCAAATCGTCCTAATTTGATTGAACCGATGATCAAATGGAGTGACAAACTTCCGAAACGGACTGGGAAATACTATACAAAATTAAAAGCTATCATGGCTTCATATTTGGTGAGATGCAAGGCACATTATTTCTAGCTTTGGAGAAAAAATTGTAATAATATAGGTTTTCCCGGTCGATTTTAAACTCTTTTCATTCGAATTCGTTAATGTTCAGCCAATTTAAACGATACCTTCCCGGATCGGGGCTATCGGTAATTTAAGTTAACGTTTAGAGCAATCGATTTCGTTTATGTTCTTTCATAATCGTTAATGATCATTCGTATTCGTTTATGTGCGATCAAAAGTGTTTATGTGCAGTGAACTTCGTCAATGTGCATGAAATCATATTCGTGCGATCAATTTAAAAAATTCCCAGCTGTAAAAAGGAAGTGGAGGTGAGCTTCCAGCAGTCAAATTCGTTCTTAGGCATCCAATTTAAAACGTTTTAGGCCTATCCGTGTGAACACACGAAGCAAGGGGGTGGCGCCCATGGTAAATACATAATAAATTTATAAGCAATAATTTGTATTCAGAAGCTGCGGAACGAATTTGAAAGTGGGGGAGGGGCACTTTTTTCTGAAAAGGGGGCACATTACCTCAGTGGCATAATGAGCAAAATTTATGGGATAGGGAGGGGCTCGGTATAAAAGTAGTGTTTCAATTTATTATGCTGTTCAATATATTTATTTTTGAGAGATTAAAAGTGCCCCCTTTTAAAAGAAAAATGTACATTTTGGAGTTTAAGCAAAGTGTAAAATTATTGCCCCCATGATAATGTTAAATACCAATTGCAAATATATTTACATGTTTTAAATGATTTTTAAAAACATAAGTGCTAGAAAGGGCATTAAAAATACGTTTAGAGGGATGTAAATAGGCTATATGTGTTTCTGACAACACACTTTTACAATATTGCCTCCGGCAGCAGGGTAATTGGTCTCATGCGTATTGCTTGGTATTTCTTTTTTTATGCGAGATCACATAGTGACCGAGCGGAAAAATTTGGGTTTAAAAAAAGAAACTGTGGAGGGAAAAGGGTTCTTTTTAGTAACAAGAGTGCCCTTTTTTTACAAAAAAGTAGTCCGTGGGCCTTTCAAGAAGTCTTAAAGTTTTTTTTTTAAATATAGGTTTTCCCGGTCAAGTTTAAACTATCTCCGATCAATTTGACATTTCTTTCGAGCGCTTTCGTCCGGAATGTGATCGCGATTACAAATCTGCAATGAAATTCGTTTATGTGTAGCCAAAATCAAACACCGTTCAATCCAATTGCAAATTGCGCCGACGAATTAACTGTTGTGAGCAGTCGCATTCGTCAATGTTCGCTCAAATTCGTCCATTCGTAAAATTCCCGTCTTCTGGTGAATTCAAATTCGTTTTGGGGCATCCCCACTTTAGAAATAAGACTGTATAGAAAATTAGGAATGTTTAGTGTTCGGGCTAGGAAAATAAGAATTTTGGGAGGGGGCCAATGAAGTGTTTTTGTTAGAAAAGGAGGCTGATCATGGGGAAGGGGGAACCTTGAGCTTGAAAAACAAACACACACACATACACACACCACACAACCACAAACACAAACAAACAAACAAAACAGAAAAACATACAGCTGACTTAGATAGGAATTATCCCAGTCACTGTTCAGAAGCTCGTCACTCTCTTTGATAAGACGGTTCATTCCAATTAGTAGTACGAATTTAGCTTTCCTCGATTTTCCGGAGATCATTCCCTTTTTTCCAGCCAATTAATTAACAATGTTTTACATTTGTTCAATTCCGATTAAGTGCACTATCATACGTAAAACAGTAATTCGAGATTCTAGCAGATGACGGCTCATGCATTGCGCGCAATCCGCAATAAGCGCATTTATATTCGAATCCCGAGTTTTTCAACTTACCTATAGTAGAAGTAGCATTCATATGATTAGGACTTAAATTTATATGCTGGCAGAAATTCGCTTTTTGTTTTAATTCATATCTTTCGTTTTTATTTTGTTAGAATGTTTTGCAAATTGCTAAAATAATGTAGTCAGCAAACGTGAATGAGTATATCACATCTATATTGCTCTCATGGCATGTGCTTAAGTATGAGACATATTTTTCAAGTTATTAATTCGTTCATGGAGAATTAGATTTTTCGCCTAACATTTTCTCTTTTGTATACTCATGTATACAATTGTATCTGCTAGCAGTTAATAAGTACCAAAGCAATCACAATAACTCTTATCCATCATGCAATTAAGATGCATGCGCGTATCTGGGGAGGGGGAAGGTGGGTAGGCGTGACAGGGGGCGCCAATAAACGAGGAGAAAGCGAAAAGATTGTTAAGAATAAGAAATTTAAAAAAAAAAAAAGGAACAGGATGGGAAAGGGTATGCAAGAAACAAAGGAAAAAGGAAGCGTCCAAATGCGTTGACCATATCATATCTTAAATTTAGGGGTCGCCAATCAACTGTAAACTATTAGTGAGGGCGCGTCAAATAAAACCTTAAATTAGGGGCCGCACATACTACTATAACTAATAAAGGGGATAGCCACTTTCGATCTTAAATTTAGGGGTCGCTAATAATTTGATTTTTGAATTTAGGGCGCCATATTATTTATTGTTCAACTTAGGGGCTTCAAACTTGACTAAAACCAAGTATAAGACTTTAACTTTAGTTTGGGCCACTTTGATTTTCTACCATATGCAGGGGGCGCCAAATTTCTATGATAAAACCCAGGGGAGCGCTCATAAAGTGTAATCGAATGAAACTTTGGGGGATCCAAATCAACCGACTGCAAGATAGGGGACGCAAAGTTGACAATTAATACTTAGGGGCGACATATTGGCTGTTAACTTTGATGATGAGAATTAAAGGGCGCCAAAATCGACCTGAAGCTAAGAGGCGCAAGATTGACTTCTTTTAAACTTTGGGCGCCTGATGATGATACTTTGTAATTTATAAAGTTAACTTTTTACAGATGTATGTATAAGATTATAAAAAACGAGTAGTATGCATTGTCCATCGATAATCACTCAATTTATAAGTAAGAAGAAAGTTTAAAGTGATCTCTAAATATCTATATAAAAAAGAAACCGTTTATAAGTTTTTTCATTATTATTTTATTTTCAATATATTCTCACGAATGAAATAGATTAGCAAAGCTTCAAATACAAGAATCCGCTATCTTAAATGTTAAGTCTAAAAGTAAAAAAAGAGCTTAAACAAATTTTTGCCAAATTCTAATTTACCAATTGGTTTATAGACACCAACGCCAAAGTTTGATGCCCTCAGCCGGATTTGATTGCGGGAATCTCCACGCATTCCATACCGATGTTTACTTTTGATTGCTTTTGAGCTGGGGATTTTGATTTGAAGGCTTTTATTACCGTAAGCGAAGGAACTAAGTTTGGAAATTTGGAATGTGATCGAATTGACGCAAGTAGAAAAATTTAATTTGGGAATTGAATGAACTGATTTATCGAATGGCGTGAACCGACTTCTCGAAAACTGAGTGGGACATACTATGATATCTAAGCGTTATTTACAGTATGAATAAAAAAAATTTACGTCCTGCTCGAAAAATGATAATGTTTACCACGAAAAATAGATTACGTAAAAACACATTCTAAATGTGGTATAAAACAGGAATAAGGGGTGCAGCCCCCAGTCCTCACTCATGAATTCATTAGAAACTTGCATAACAGAGGGTGTAAAAATTTCTCGACCCTCGCCATCATAGATATAACGGCCATGGGAGGGTGGGGGTTAGATTGGTCAGTGGTCGGCAATCTATTTTTTGTTCTACCATTTTCCTCTTTATTATTATATTATTTTTTTTTGTTGTTTGATTTGCTTGGGGTGAGAGGCTTCCGCTGGGCCCGCCGGATCCACGCCTGAAATTGGTCAATTAGACCAAGGCAATATAGATCAAGTATGTTTTACATAAAATTCATATTGACCAAATACTCGTAGACAGGCGGGGCCCATCTCCCCAAGCAAAAAAAAAAAACTTTGACCGTTACATGATAGACGTTCTGGATGACTCTCGTATCCATACATATTTTGCTCATTATGCCACTGAGTAAGGGCCCCCTTTTATGAAAAAAGTGCCCCCCCCACTTTAAAAAGTCGTTCGCAGCCTCTTGATACAAATTATTGAACTTATAATTTATTTTGTGTTTACCATGCTGCATTCGCCACCCCTTGCTTCGTGTGTTCACACGGATAGGCCTAAAAACGTTTTAAATTGCATGCCTAAAAACGATTTTGACTGCTGAATAGCTACACTCACATTCCTTTTAGTCAGCTGGAAATTTTTTGTTAAATTAAGATCGTGAGAAACGAATTCGATTTCATCACATTAAGACAAATTCACTGCAGCATAAACACTTTTGATCGCACATAAACGATACGAATGGTCATGAAAACGATTACGAAAGAAACATATAGCGAAATCGAGTGCTCTAGAACTGATATTATAGTGGATTATGAAGGTATCGTTTAAATTGACTGAACATTAACGAATTCGATTGAAAATAGTTTAAAATCGACCGGGAAAACCTATAATATGAAAAGTGTCTTTTGTAGCCAAGAAAAAAGGGCACTTTTAGTAACGAAAAGTGACAATTTGTTAATTTCTTTTGCGGCATTGGGTCATCCAGAACGTCATCATGTAACGGCCACAGGGGTACGGTATATTGGTCAATATTGTCGATCTTGCATCTTTTCTCTCACTTTTTTTTTTTCCTTTCCTTTTTTTTTTGTTGTTGTTGTTGTTTTTTTTTTTTTGTTTTGTTGTTTTTTGCTGGGTGATTGGGGCCGCGCCTGTCTACGAGCTATTTGGTCTAATCTGAATTTTATGTAACACATACTTGATCTAATTGTCACTTGGTCTATTGACCAATCCAGGATCCAGGGGCCCAGCGGGAAAGCCCCCCCCCCATCCCCAGCAAAAAAAAAAGAAAAAAAAGAAAAAGAAAAAGAAAAAGGAAAAAACGAGGAAAATGGTAGGAAAAAAGATTGCCGACCCGACTGACCAATCTAACCTCCTCCCCCATGGCCGTTACATGATGACCTTGTTGATGGCCGAAGGGCGAGAAATTTTAACACCCCCTACCCCCTCATGAGTTTCTAATGAATAGAGTGAGGATGGGGGGCTGCAGCCCCTACTCTGTTTTATACACATTAGTTATTGTACTTTTTTTGTTTGTAAACGTTTCGTTTTCGAGCAGACATCTAGTTTTTGAATTCATTCTGATAAAAACGCAAACATTATAATCAGCTTATGTTTTTTGTTTTTATTTTGTTTTGTTTTGTGTGCGTGTGTGTTTTCCAAGCTCAGGCTCCCCCTTCCCCCATGATCAGCCTCTTTTCTGACAAAAACACTTCACGGCCCCCTCCCAAATTTTATTTTCCTACCCGAACCTAACATTCCTAATTTGTATACAGTTACTTCTAAAGTGGATGCCCCAAAACGAATTTGAATTCACCAGAGAACGGGAATTTTACGAATGGACGAATTTGAGCTAACATTGACGAATGCGACTGCTCACAACAGCAAATTCGTCGGCGCAATTTGCAATTGGATTGAACGGTGTTTAATTTTGGCTACACATAAACGAATTTCATTGCAGATTTGTAATCGCGATCACATTCCGGACGAAAGCGCTCGAAAGTAATGTTAAATTGATCGGAGATAGTTTAAACATGACCGGGAAAACCTATAATAGAACTATGGTTTTCGGGGGGCGTTAACTTTTCGTGTTTAGGGGTCACGTGTGTGACATGCTACGACCGAAATTACGTATTAAGTTTATTTTTCTAATTGGTATAATGATATCATGGACCACAATCTTACGTAAAAGTTATTTTTGGATGATACTCTCTCAGCTCCCTTTCCAATTTCAATCTCAAGTAACTTCGTAAACATAAATATAGGCCTACTTTAGTGGCAATGTATGGAATAGTGATCATGGTTGTGTTATCTTGGTCCTCTGCGACGCCAGTACTTGCCCGTGACCCTGGGAGGTTGATAACCGAGTTACATCCGTGAAACCGACTCAGAACCGCCACGACTGAACCGAACAAAAATATGTGATGCGTCACGTCGAAATGAGAGACTAGTCGCGATTTTTGAAATCCATTTTATTTGATATTATTGATCCCTGATTCATTGCCCTTATTGAATATATAACCCGACTGTAAAGAGTCAATAGAAGTGGAAGATATTAGCCTCTGAACGCAGGAGAACTGTGCTCTTGAAATCAAATATCAAGAGAAAACGTCTGCGAAGTTTGACTTCCTAACCGGAGAGGGGAAACACGTAAGTCGCTAACCGCTCGTTTCTGGGCGCATCCATGTTGAATGTTATAATTAGATAACACCTGAAACCGGTTCGTGAAACTTTCCGTGAACTTTGCGAACTTGCCTCGCCTGACATTAGCTTCCGCTCCTGTTCGCTTATATGGCTAAGTAATACCTCTCAACCTAAATTTATTATTTCTCCAGTGTGCGCGCCCGGGGAAGCAAATACAAAAGAATATTTATGAGAATATATGATCAACTCGTTAATTAAAGTTAACTTATTTCTCACAAAACTGACCAAGAATGGACATTATAATTCCACAACAAGAAAAAGTTTGTCAAAATTTTGAATCAATTTGATAATATATTCGTATATTTCTCATTTTTTTTTTCCTTCCGAATATTACAGCCTTTACCGACCTTATATATTAAAAACTCGATATATTTTTATATTTTCCTATCAACTTTCGGAGATGAATAGAAAAAACATGGTGATGCTAGAAGCTCAGAAAACATGGTAATTCAACAAATGAAACGGATGCTTTCCGCCATCCCAAATTACCAATGGATGCTAACTAAGTTATAGCGGCTATACTGTACTATGCACGAATGGCTATCGAGAGGGTCAGGCTATAATACAAGTCTAAGTTATGTTAATAGTAGTCAGTGTCATGTAACCATACCAGTTACTTGGTAGGACACAGGTATATTTTGTGATGTATTTTAGTAATTTAGATCATGGAAGCCCTGCGCCGGTGTGAGACCATGGACGCTACTAAATAGTAAGCCTACGGTCGTATTTAACATAATTTACTGTCATTAGTTTAGCAATTGCAACAGCTTTGCACACAGTTTGATATGACTATGTAGCTAATCTCTACCTTGCATTTATTTACATATAATCGATCTATATATAGATTAAATGACAATGAAAAAATGCTTTACTTTCTGCTGTAATATCATGATAAAATATAAAAAAAAAAACACACAAACAAACATGCAACAAAGACAACAATGGGAAATACTCTTTTCATGCCCTTCATCTTGTAATTATTTATCGAAGCAGTTTCAATGAAGCTTCAATGATATTAATACCTTTAGGTTCTAGATCTCTTGCATATTACAAAACTACCATCAACCAAAATACAACTTTCTCCAAGTTTTGTTCATACACACAGGGCGTAAATCCTGAGGGTGATACATCCCCCCAGATTTTGGGGAGGGGGATTGCCCTGTACAATAATCTCCCAGTTTCAAAAAAAATGAAGATGACAAAAAAATTATACACTAGAATAATGTGTTTATTGATTAAAATAGATCGGCTCTCAATACTCTAAATGCTCTTTTGTAACCCCCTCAAACCCAAATTTTTCCGGCTCGGGTCGCTATGCAGCCTCGCACTAAGTAACAAACGATATACCACAGTATACAATAGTATGACCCAATGTTTTTGATGATACAGTCTGCAAACACCAACTTTACCCCCTCTCGCTTCGTCTGGGGACAATCCTTAGCGAAAGGGTGTGGTGACAATCAAAATATATCTGTGTGGAGGGTTTAATTGGGCGCTGCAGCCCAAAATTTGCGTATGCAGAAGATTGGATTCGTTTCCATCAGCTGTTTTTTTTTAAAAACAAAGTTAGTAAAATGTGCCTTCTAAATGGAAACTAATTATATCCTGCTCGCACTTCGCTATCGCTGATACTAAATAGGATTTATAATCTCAAATTTAAGCTTAAACATTTGGGCTCGCGCTTCGCGCTCGCATTACTTTTTCATTACTAAATGAACAGGAATCAAGGCTACACATATGATTCTAAAAGCATACATTCAAAGACAAATTTTCTTCGTACACCCTAGTCCAGATACTGTCCCTTCGAAAAATTTACTATTCCCCACGCAATGCGCGATCCCCTCTGATCGCGCGACCCCCGAGTGGGGGAAAATTCGGGGGTCGCGCGATCAGGAGGGATCGCCGCATTTGCGTGGGGGATAGTAAATTTGGAAGGGACAGTATCTGGACTACGTACAGCCCCCCTCCCCTCTTCGAATACCGTTCTCTTTGGGTCTCTATATGCCTCTGAAAGTGTCCCCTTTTTATAGAAAAAGTGCCTTTTTTCCATCGAGAACCCCACTTTCAAATCCGCCTCTACTGTGTGTTTTTGTTTTGTTTTGTTGGGTTTTTTTTTTCGGCGCTCACAGATACTATGAAGGCCTTTTAATGCATAAAAAAAATATCAATTTCAGCTTAAAAATTTTCGGCTCGCGCTTTCGCGCCTCGCTTGATAGTAATAATATAATAATAATGTGAACATTTATATGCGCGGTATCCATCATGAAAGATGCTCTTGGCGCAGTAAAGAAAATGAAAAACTACAATGCACAATGCACAAATATCTAAACCTTTACCTCAAAAAGTTCTGCTTGCGCTTTGCGCTCGCCATTACTTTTTTTTCAATTTAAAATTGATCAAGGCAGCCATTATGATCTTTAAAGTATACATTCAAGACAACTTTTCTTCGTATCTCCTCGCTCTCTGAATAAATTTCTCTTTAGATCTATGCCTCTGATCTAAAGTGTCCCCCTTTCAGAAAAAGTGCACTTTTTATCGAGACCCACTTTCAAATCCATTCTGCCTCTACTACATATTTTTGTTTTTTGTTTTTATTTTGTTTCCCGCTTGCAAATAGTATATAGGACCTTTAATGCACAAACATATTCAATTTCAGCTTAAAATTTTCGGCTCGCGCTTCGCGCTCGCTGATACTAAAAAACGAAGTATAATGCACAAATAACTCCAATTTTTAGCTAAAATTTTCGGCTCGCGCTTCGCGCTCGCATTAGATTTTTTTCCATTACTAAAATGAACAGGAATCAATGCAGCCACTGAAGCTAGAAGCATACATTCAAAGACACATTTTATTCACACTCCCTTTTTAAAGACCCCTTCTTTAATTATTTTTTTTCGCCTCCTTAGTTTCTGGTAAATTCGGCACCCCTCGTAAGTTTAGGATAAAGTTAGAACCCTCTAAGTAAAGTTAAATTTGGCGCCCCTACATTTGAGCTCAATATGAAGTCCATAAGTTTAAGGCGCTCCTAGTTTCAGATCATTTTGGCGCCCTACATTTGAGCTAAATTTGCGCGCCCAATGCTTAAGGTCAGTTTGGCGCCCCCATGTTTAAGCTCAATCTTGCGCCCCTACGTTTAAGCTCCCCTACGTTTAAGCTCGATTTGGCGCCCCTAAGTTTAAGGTCAATTTGACGCCCCTATGTTTAAGCTTAATATGGCGCCCTACGTTTAAGCTCAATTTGGCGCCCCCGTAGTTTAATGTCGATTTGGCGCCCCTAAATTTAAGGTCGTTTTACGTCCCTAAGTATAAGGTCAGTTTGGCGCCCCTATGTTTAAGCTCAATCTGGCGCCCCTACGTTTAACCTCAATTTGGCGCCCCTGTAGTTTAATGTCGATTTGGCGCCCCCTAAATTTAAGGTCGACTTGACGCCCCTAAGTTTAAGGTCAATTTGACGCCCCTATGTTTAAGCTTAATATAGGAGCCCCTACCTTTAAGCTCAATTTGGCGCCCCCGTAGTTTAATGTCGATTTGGCGCCCCCTAAATTTAAGGTCGATTTACGTCCCTACGTTTAAGGTCAGTTTGGCGCCCCTATGTTTAAGCTCAATCTGGCGCCCCTACATTTAAGCTCAATTTGGCGCCCCTGTAGTTAATGTCGATTTGGAGCCCCCTAAATTTAAGGTCGACTTGACGCCCTAAGTTTAAGGTCAATTTTTGCGCCCTCTACGTTTAGCTCAATTTGGCGCCCCTGTAGTTTAATGTCGATTTAGCGCCCCTAAATTTAAGGTCGACTTGACGCCCCTAAGTTTAAAGTCATTTTGACGCCCCTATGTTTAAGCTTAATAGGCGCCCCTACGTTCAAGCTCAATTGGCGCCCCCGTAGTTTAATGTCGATTTGGCGCCCCTAAATTTAAGGTCGATTTACGTCCCTAAGTATAAGGTCAGTTTGGCGCCCCTATGTTTAAGCTCAATCTGGCGCCCTACGTTTAACCTCAATTTGGCGCCCCTGTAGTTTAATGTCGATTTGGCGCCCCTAAATTTAAGGTCGATTTTACGTCCCTACTTAAGGTCAGTTTGGCGCCCCTATGTTAAGCTTAATATGGAGCCCCTACCTTTAAGCTCAATTTGGCGCCCCTGTAGTTTAATGTCGATTTGGAGCCCCCTAAACTTAAGGTCGACTTGACGCCCTAAGTTTAAGGTCAATTTGGGCGCCCCTACGTTTAAGCTCAATTTGGCGCCCCTGTAGTTTAATGTCGATTTAGCGCCCCCTAAATTTAAGGTTGACTTGACGCCCCTAAGTTTAAAGTCATTTTGACGCCCCTATGTTTAAGCTTAATATGGCGCCCCTACGTTTAAGCTCAATTTGGCGCCCCGTAGTTTAATGTCGATATGGCACCCCCTAAATTTAAGGTCGATTTTACGTCCCTAAGTTTAAGGTCAGTTTGGCGCCCCTATGTTTAAGCTTAATATGGAGCCCCTACCTTTAAGCTCAATTTGGCGCCCCTGTAGTTTAATGTCGATTTGGAGCCCCTAAACTTAAGGTCGACTTGACGCCCCTAAGTTTAAGGTCAATTTGGGCGCCCTATGTTTAAGCTTGAATGGCACCCTACCTTTCAGCTCAATTTGCGCGCCTACCCGGGTTGCCCGGGCCCATAAAGCCCCCCCCCCCCGATACCCAGAATAGAATCCATGACATATGCTCCGGCGACAATTGCTCCGCTATAAATTCCATACACTAATCGAATGACTAACTTCAACCAGGGACTTTACACTATACCCTACCCTAACCTAACCCTAAACCTAATATAAATCCCTATTACAGCCCTAACCCTAACCCTATACTTAGAGACGAAATAAAGCCCGGAGCAATTGTCGCAGGAGCAAATGTCGGGTCACCCCAGAGTCACCCAGAATACACGTATGTGTAATAAATAATCAGCGCCCTCACCCGACCATATTAGAGTTTGAGGATACAGTCCCATATATTTATGTTTTTGTATGTAATTAAAAGCGTCAGCCCAAATTAAAAAGATTTTTTAAATAAAAGAATCAATCATATTCATGTTACCAAAATTCACATATCAAGGTAGATTTGCTACAAAACAAGATAAAGAACAAAATAAACACTAAAATTCGGAAAGAAGATAAATTGGGTTTATAATTAATATAGTAATCTTCCCTCAAGTGCCTTAATTAGCAAATTAGTTTTTAAATGCCAATCGGGTTTGATTGTCTAAATTGTTAATTCAAAAGTTAGATTCAGGGGAAACCGTGACCAAATGCGTTACTAAAACATTTTAAATCTCATTAGATATCTTATTGAAGATTTTGAAAAAATTATTTCAGCCTTGGAGAAGACAAAGCGAGAAAAAAACTGCCGCCCTCACGTAACAATATTAGCTGCCCTCTTGCGTCGATGCCTATTATATTCAATATGGCCCCTTCCACGAAGCGGCAATTGGTTGCATACATTAGGAACATACGTGGGAAATGAGCGTGGACGTGCGTCTGTATGTCCGGAAAAAAAAAATTATGACCGAAAAAAAAACTCGCCGAAAAACTGCTTTTTTACCACTTTCCCGTTATCATTTTCACTCATTTTTTTAACAAGGCAAAGATGAAGCATGGTAGAACCAGAAAATCAAAAAAAAAAAATTCCTCAAAATTTTTGAGTGTTTTATTAGTTTGTCGATTTACTCGGATCTTTGATCTGCGACTTCTCTCTCATTTCGACAAGACGTATCACATATTACATTACCACGAATGGCAAGCTATAGAGGTCGGTTTGGAGTCGGTGTAACAGGTGTGACTCTGCTATTAGAGCATGTAGAGAGCGTCAGGTAGATGACTCCTGAAAACGTAAAAAAGTGAGAATAAATTTGGATTCCTGGAAGGTCATGCTTATTGAATTCGAAGCGCGTCATCCGGGATCTTCTGTCTGAATAGACTACCCTAAAACTCAAGTTTCATCCAGATTAAGGACATCTACAAGTAGAGTATCAAAATCCCTGCCCCTTGATGAGAGCCCAAGAGTTGAGATTTGCCACCCCGACGATTTTGGCTGCCGCCCTTTCTCATGGTAAAAACACTCGTATTGTGTGGGCTCTCAAAATAAGCCTCCTCCCCTCGATAAGCACCGGATTGTTATTTTATTATTATTATTATTATTTATTTTTTTTGAAAGCCGGTATTTTGAAGCAAGAAAGTGATGGAGTATAACAAAATTTTATAATCAATGTGCACGTAAACAAAAAATAAATCGTAAAGAAATTGACCAACGAAGGATTGCTTATTGTGGTAGTAATGATAGTTAATCTTAGACAGATCATTCGCAATGTTTTGACGACGTATTATAATATTTTGACAATTTATCATTTAGTATTTTATGAAAATAATTGTTTGTTAAAAAATGTTTTGGTCATGATTCATTGTCAGAAAGTTCATTATTTTATCTAAAATTAACTTTGTCATCAAATAAAAATGTTGTACCGCGATGAATGCAAAAGAAAATATCAAATCAAACTTTAAAAAATCAAACGGAGGATCAAAATTAAGAAAGTGGCTCATCTGCTTTATGATATCACGTACCTACAATAGCAATACGGCCTATATACATCAAACCCTTTTCTTCTACTTATTCATTCATTTCATGATTAGAGTGATCTAGAAGATTTGACATGCATGAGAATATTTTCCTAAACAGACGCAGAAAGAGTCATCTCATTACAGGTAAAACGGTTAGAATTGTTTACTATGACGGAGAAAACAAATGTCTCGAACTCCCTTTGGATATGGGACTCTTTCAACAAATCTCTTATCAGAAATTACTGGAAGGCTCGTTATGGTTATGGTGCGAACGTAGATGGATAAAGTTGTTGTAAAGACTTAATGTACAAAAATGTCAAGGAACAGGTAGGTATGTTTTGAAAACGGGCTCTTTTGAAATGTCAATTGAGTGTATCAGTAATTGATTTCGTGGCTTGTGACATTTAGATGCACCTCTTTTCTCTTGGAAAAGATTTTCATTAATATCCACCCCTCAGGATCACATGACAGTCAGGTGGATCCAGGGGGGGGGGGAGTGGCCAAGAGTCACGCGCCCCATTATATTTGGAGATCACGCATCGAATACACATGCTGGATATTCTTGGAACCATGTTTACTAAGAGTACCAAAAAGGAATAAGCTAAGTATTTGGTATCGCCTGACTTTAGCAAAGGAGGTGCGGGATTCGAAACCCAACCATGGCACAAACATTCTTCGTCCGGTAAATTGCCAATTTGTCTATTAACTCAATCTGACTAATGTCCGTTTGGTCTAATTCCATTCCATTTCTTCTAATTACCTTTTGGCTAATTGCCATTTCGCCTATAATTTACCATCCCCCCTCATTCCCATAGTCTATAAGTACCACTTGGTCAATTCCAGTTACAAACTGTTAATAGACCAAATATTCATTTGGGAATTATACCAAAATGCAATTAGACAGTGAGCGAGTGAGATGTGGCACGGAAATAGATGCGAACTCAAACAGGAGAGCCTTTCCATTCGATTTGGGGTGGAAACTCCTTTACTCTAAATTTTGATTGACAAAATTCAGAGACTGTTACACAGAGGAAACCAAACTTCTACATCTGTCCATTCTCTTAAGAGTTTAAATGAGGGTAATTATAAAATTTGTGTTTGAAAGAACTAAATGTCAAACTTTTGAATTTCCCATCATAAAATGTGATTACCATTGAAACATTAACTGAGATCAAAATCAAGAAGAGCTCCTATCGATAAACATCATGAACATGTAATCATCTGATTCAATCACCGACATGACGAAGTATGCGTATACAGGCGCGGATCCAGGATTTTCCAGAGGGGGGGGGGGGGCCCAACTTTGAAAAAAAATATCTTGCGAGCGCGAAGCACGAGTTAACATTCCAAGATATATAGGCCTATACTGACCTAAAATAAGGAATTTAAACAATTTTAATTTTACTCCTATGAAAAAAATAATAATATATACTAGCAAAAAAAAAAAAAAAAAAAAAAAAAAAAAAAAAATGTATTCTAAATTGCCACCATGAGATGAAAACTTTGAGTTGATTGTGCGTTATAATATAGCCTACTAAATTGGTATCTGCGAGCGGGAAGCGCGAGCCGAAAATGTTGGGTTTTAAAAGATGGAATAAATAAAGGGGCACTTTCTAGTATTAAAATTCGTAGATAATTGTGTATTATAGACCCTATTTAGTATCCGCGAGCGCGAAGCGCGAGCTGTAAATTTTTAGTTAATTGTGTATTATATTATATACCCTACTAGATTAATATCTGCGAGCGCTAAGCGCGAGTCGAAAATTTGGGGTTTTAAAAGATATATAGAATAAATAAAGGGGCACTTTCTAACATAAAGAATAGATGATTATGTATTATAGACCCTATATAAACATAACACAAAAAGAAAGTTCCCCCTATTTCAGCTATCAATAATTTTTGAACCAGGAGGAATTAAAAAAATCTAATTATATGTCCATGTAGGGAATTTAATTAACCACAATGGGAGCGAATTTTAGGAAAAGTCATCAAGTCATGCTTCAGTGAGCAATGGTTGGATGCAAAAAATGTCATTTTTTGAAGTTCGCAAGCCTAAAATGGCAACTTTGATTCAATGATAACGGACCTATTTTCAGATTTTAAACATTTTACACGTCAGAATGTATGCAAAACGTGCTCCCCAATCTACGGAAACGAAATTTGCGTCAAATTTCACGGTTGACTGAGCATGCAGTAAAAATTGCTCAAACTGCGATTTTTACTTCTTTGAATTTTAGTCCATACGTGAGAAAAAGGCTTTTCCAGTCTCACGTGCACACTGAAGCACGAATTCGTAAATAAATGCCATAGGATCATTGACACGTGCCCAAAGCATACGTGAGAAAAAGGCTTTTCCAGTCTCACGTGCACACTGAAGCACGAATTCGTAAATAAATGCCATAGGATCATTGACACGTGCCCAAAGAATATAAATACAACCCAAAAAATGTTATCGGGATGCTTTCTAGTGCATAAAATTAATGCAATGCATTTTCGTAATTCTAAAATGGCCTATTTTTGGTTGTTTGATGGGTTCATTCAACCGTGAATGAATAGATATTGGTTGCATACACTTCCAAAACAGGAATTCCCTAATGTTTGATCAATTATACCATGGCAAAGAAGTAAAAATCGCAGTTTGGGCAATTTTTGCTGCATGCTTACTCAACCGTAAAATTTGATGCAAATTTCGTTTCGGATATATATATTGGGAAGCACGTTTTGCATACATTCTGAAGTGTAAAATGTTTAAAATCTGAAAATGGGCCCGTTATCATTGAATCACAGTTGCCATTTTAGGCTTGCGAACTTCAAAAAATGACATTTTTGCATTCAACCATTGCTCCCATTGCACCCCTATTTAGTATCCGCGAGTGCAAAGCGCGAGCCGGAAATTTGGGGTTTTAAAAGATATATGCAATAAATAAAGGGGTACTTTCTAGTATTTTTTTTCTTCAGCTAATTGTGTATTATAGACCCAATTTAGTATCCGGAAACGCAAAGAGTGAGCTGAAAATTTTGAGTTAATTGTGCATTATATACCCTACTAAATTGGTAGGCCTATGCGCGAGCTGTAAAATTTAGAGCTCAAAATTGGAGTATTTGTGCATTATGATTTAGTATCCGCGAGCGCGTAGCGCGAGCAGAAAAGTTGGGTTTTATAAGATATATGGAATAAATAAAGGGGCACTTTCTAGTATTCCCACGAGGCCGACTATTTTACATCCAGGCCGAGGGCCCACTAGGCCGAGGGCCCACTAGGCCGAGGGTCCACGAGGCCTCTTTTCTTTGTGAAATTTGGAAACTTTAGTCTTAAATATTTTTTCCTTATTTTTACTTTTCGTCAGTAATGTATTTCTTTTTCTTAAAAAAAAAAAGAAGAAGAAAAATCGGCCTCGTGGACCCTCCCCCACATTATAGGCCTTAGTTATGGTCGTTTAGAACCCAATTAGGCCTATTTTGCGCTTCTTATTGAATAAAATTTTGCGAATATTGTACAAACATCGGGCTTTATTCCCTTCTCTTTCTTTCTTTTTCTTCTTTTCTCTCCCTTTTCCCTTCTTTCTTCCTTTTTCTCCTCCTTTTTTTTTGGGGGGGGGGATCCGCGCCTGACATTCGATGGTAATCAATTTCTTTAGTTACTTATCTTAAAACAATCAATTCAACACCATTATTTTTCAGTTAAATTTAAAGGAATGAAGTTAAAAAAGGATATAATGACAATAATCAAAGTAAAGAGACCGACATATACAATCAAGTCAGGGTCAAACAAATGATATTTTACGTACAATTTTTCTATTCAAAATTTTTACATGTTAATTTATGCAAATGAACATGAAAAATTTGTAAAATTAAGGAAAAAAAATGCAATTCATGAAACTTCAGACACTGCTCTATATGAATATGCAGCTTAAAAACAAAAGGGAAAAACTTTATTTTCCCCAAAAAAAGGTTCACTTTTCAAAGAATCGCCCTAATTACATGAGGAGATAGCTCAAAATGTTTTTGAGATAGGCGTGTGAAACTGTGCAGGCTTATTCATTATTACATTTCCAAACACATGCCAAGTTTTAGAAAATTTGGTCTCATGGGGAGGGGTGGATGGCCCCATTACCTAGTCGTCAGATAACCAAACTAACCTTACCATGAGCAATTCAAATATGGTTAAAATTAAGGGTCATTGGAAAGGGAGATTTAAATAGGGGCTCTGAATTAAAAATTTGGAGCCCCTCAAAAATAATTTTGAAAATCCACGCATAAGATGTTACTAATTCACCCTACCTTATATAAATGTCATATTTGACATTCTCAGGAAATTTCCTTTCAGAAAATAAATATACTTTTGTATGGATAGACTTAAAACTTTTAATGTTATGACACTTCGATCCTGATAGGGGCAAGATTTTCAGATTTTTCAATTGGTGGCATAACACAAAAGAGGGCGAGTTGGGAACGAGTTTAAAACGCATGGCTATGTTGTTTAGTTTTTAAAGCATAATGATGACTTTGGGAGACATTCCAACCATTTTATAGATATTTAAATGGTCAACTGAATGAAAATAACTAAGATCATTTAAATAAGCATGGTGTTCTAATAATTTTGGCCACCACTGTATATATACATGTATATATATATATATATATATATATATATATATATATATATATATATATATATATATATATATATATATATATATTTATATATATATATATATATGTACATTGTATTTTTTCTCGTGTACCGTATATGCGGGACTGTAAAGACAAGTGAGGGCTACATTTTTATTTCTTTACCACCACGGCCCCTTTATTATGAGAGAGTTTGGTCAAATAGGTTTCGTGGGGTCACATAAAAAAAATATGTATATTTCTTTTGTATTGTGCTAGCCTGGTAACGGACGCACTATTGTATACTACTTGAAGTGTTGGTTAAAATCTGTAATCTTAAAGGGAAAGTTCACCCTGGGTTTTAATTGGTTTTAAAAAGTGCAGAAAAAGAAAAAGAAAAATATGAGTGAAGGTTTGGAGAAAATCGACCAAAAAATAACGAAGTTATGAATATTTAAAGTTTTGATTTTGTGACGTCACATGCGAGCAGATGTGGTGTAAATACCATATTTTTCAGAAGACAACTAATTATTTTACCGGTGCGGTCGATACTTCATCAAACATATGTTAATGTACATGCCTCTATCAAATTGATCCATTCCTTTATCAAGAACCATGAAAAAGGACAAATTTATGGAATTTACATACACAACACATGGGAGAGCTGCTGCTCGCACGTGACGTCACAGAATCAAAACTTAAAATATTTAAAAAAATAACTTCGCTATTTTTTGGTCGATTTTCTTCAAACTTTCATTCATATTTTTCTTTTATTTTTCTGCATTTTTTAAAACCATTAAAATTCCAGAGTTAACTTCCCCTTTAAAGGGTACACACAAAAAATGAGAACTTGCATATATGAGTGATCACACTCAAATATCTAAGTATTTTTGACAATACATATCAATTCTAGTTGTAAACTTAAGAGGAAGAGGGCGCTATCACTCTACGCAAATCAAACGCTGCCATAGACATTTTGTATTTTGCACAGTTTTTTCACTTTGTTTCTTGATTATGGCGAGCACTACCTTTCAAAGAAATGATCAACTTGAATAATTACGCTAAGAGTCTTTTTTTTTTCAAAATAGGAATAACTTACTGCAAAGGGGAAAAAAAGTCCTGTAACTTGTGTCAATTCGAAATCCTAATCAGATCAAATCCTGTACAATATGGCCAATTTGCTCTCAAATAGCTCATACGCCACATAATTATCTTCCTGGATAACGCATAATTATAATAACAGCTTAATGATCAAGCCGTTTTTAAAGCTTGAATTCTCACATTTTCCAGAGATGGTAAATTCATTTCGATTGGTTAAGAAAAAGTCCTGTCACTTTGAACATTATCAACAATAGAATCTTTACTCGATGGGTCGATATTTCCGCATATCACATGCATATCGCATGTGGACGGCGTCTTCGCAAGAGGTGACAAGATCACTACTTATATCAATAATCGTTTGGAACATCAATCTATGTGAAATAAAGATTCTGATTACAACTTCATCACAAAATGTTATAAGCTTGCCCCAAATGTGTATTTCCTCCATCTGGTCTGGGAGAATCTATTAACTAACAACATGATAAAAGTTCATTAATTTCTTCATCTCCATGTACGAGTAGATCGCTGAACAGAACGGATAATACCATTCCAGCTGCAGGGAAGTCTTCTTAAGCGAGTTTTTTGTGAGGCTAATTTATTATTGCAGCCAGCTGTATAGATTTCTCTACGCTTTGTCAGTCGTATTTCCAACGTCGCTTCGTTGCGTCTGGCCTCTTAGATATGGACGCGCCTTGTTTAATTACGATATAATGCCGCACATTGTATACGTTAACTTTACATTTTACATAGAGTAGAATTGATATGTAGTGACAACACATCCATGAGTGCTTTCACTCAATAAAGCTACTTTGAAAACGCACCTAATCGAGTATTTTATTGAGTATCATTTATTGAGTAAAATAACTAATTGTTTTGAGTACATTGCACAAACTAATCTAGTGGTAACGCTTTACATACTCAGAGAGTTAGTAAGTAAAGGTTTAAAACTCATCAACTTGCGTGTGATGAGTTTGTGCAACCTTTACTGACTGACTCTCTGAGTATGTAAAGCGTTACTCACTAGGTGAGTCCTATTCCTTTTTGTTTGTTTTTGTTTGCCTGTTTTTATAATGATAATTTGGAATGTTCCTGATAATACACATCAGTGCATCAATTCTCTCAAACAATACACTGCATTACTCACTTCAGTGCATCAATTCACACAAACCCAATACATTGCATTGATCAATGCATCAAATTACTCAAACTGTGTACATGACTGACAAAGTAATGGGAAATCCATGCATGTTAATCTAGTTGTTAGTGTTATCAGACGATGTATATCATCGGAACAGTCAATAATCATTATAAAAACAGGCAAACAAACAAACAAAAAGGAATAGACTCACCCAAAGACAATAGAGCATGCAGGCTTCCGTTCTCCGTTCCGCTCACAGAGTGATAACGCTATGGTTCCGCTATACATGTACGTACGTACGCGTAGAACATACCTCGTGTGCAGTCTCGATGTCTGTACTCGTGATCCGAGTAGGCGTACCGGGCGCAACATGTAAAAGTACCGCATAGCCAGTAAAATTACTCTCAAAGACTTTCACGAGACTTGAGACGTACGAAGACGTGTCGTAGTTTACTCATCTAGTGAATTACAGGCTATATAGAATTTCTCATTCTCATTTTACTCGATTGTTAGTGTTTTCACCCGATCATCCACCAAGCCGTACAAGTTGGAAGAAAACTCACTTGCACAATTGTTTTACGTAATTGAACATGTAAAGTTACTAAGGGATACTCAAGAGAAAAATTTATTGAGTGTATATATACTCAATATTTTTTTTTTTCTTGAGTATCCCTTAGTAACTTTACATGTTCTGAAAGAGCGGGTGTGTACTTTTAACAGAAACACAGATTCTGAAGTAAAAATACGTGATATACGAATAAAAGCACTCGCCTCCAAGAGTAGCAAACGGGTTTTACTCATGGAAACTAGTTCTTATTTTTTGTGTGTACTCTATTTACACCATTTCAGGATGACCACCCAGTTCCAAATATACGTCCAGATTTCTCTGATGCACGGTTCTGGTGACAACTGATGCATTCATAAACACGGAGATAAGAGTCATAATGATGGAGGTCTTTGCCGTGTAAAAATTTTGAATGCTTGTGCCATAAATAGGTGAATTACGTTTGGTGCGTCGACATTGCTCCGGCGACATTTACTGTGGTGCCGACTTTGTAGGGATAGGGACAGTTATGACCAGGGGGGCATTTCATCAAAGGACTTGTCAGACATTTTATCCGACAAAGTTGCTCTCAGCCAATCAGATGCAAGCATTTCAGTAGCTTATAACAGTTTGTCGGATAAAACGTCCGACAAGTCCTTTCATGAAATGCCCCCCAAGACAACTTCCCCGGGATAATTGTCTTGGCTATAGTGATAGTGATTGGGGTATTTATGTTGAATGAAGTTGTCATAGGGGTAATTGTCCGGGGTAGTTGCATGGGGCAATATTATTGTCAGGGGCAGTTGTCTGGGGCATAGATAAATCGGACAAGAAAACTTTCGAAGATTAAAAAAAAAATAAAAAATGTGAGGTTATTTCTGGAAACACATATCATTATTATGAAATACCTGTTTTTTTTTTTCCTTTTAAATAATCTACCCTGCTGATAGTCCAGAATATTCCCTTATATATTTCATACTACATGTCCTCGCTTATATTACCTCCCCGAGATGAATGTCACCGGTAAAGGATGGACGAATCTATTCTCTAATAATTCTAAAGCTTATGCATGCAATCCATAATAAAATCATCAAGTTTCATTTTCCATTAAATGCAGCGCTCAATGCCACCTGTCGCAGCATGGTTCCGTTTGAATTGATTTTCAAAGCCGTTTGTTATTCCTTTAAATGAAAAGCACAAAAACGCTTTTCAACTCAACATTATAAGATAAAGTGAAGCTTGCCTCAGATAGATGTACACATATAGCTTATAAAACAGAATACACCGTTCCCCCTTTTTTTTGTAAAGAGTAAATATCTACAAAGAGTCACATGCTTTTTGTTATTCTAGTAAAAGACTAAAAATACAAAATAACGTTTTCAGGGGTTTTATAGATTTATAAGAAGAAAAAAAAATCACACGGCAATGTGTGTCCTCTCCAACGTATACAAATTTCTACCAGAGGGTTGAACGCTTGTAATGTTAATGCATCGATTTTTTTTTTTATCTCCAACTTTTCAAACGAATTGATGAGAAACAATAATTTTCTTGGTTACGCAGCGGTGAATGCAAGCAAATTTTGATTGTTTTTTTTTGTTTGTAGATTTTTCAAGGTTTCACAAACAGTTGCAAACGTTTGCAAATAATTCATACATTCTCAAAGTTTTTGTTAAAATGTTCAAAATTTCCTTGCGAATATCGGAAATTCATTTTTACATTGAGTTTTAACTGATTATTAATATTTGCAATAGTTTGCTAATAGTTTGAAACGCGTAAAAGCGGATTGTAAATGATTCGCCTGCGGTCGTTTTCAATCGCCGATTTGACTGATCCTATCGCAGACACATACAAAAACCTTACATACAACACCAACGGTAATAATAAAAAGGTGAATACAAAGATCTAGAAAATTTGATAGACTATTTTTTTCTAAATATTGTGTTAGGAAATGATTAAAATAGACCCTATATTTTTTTTTTCATTTACTTGAAATTTCTCAAAGGGAATTTATCACCTTTTAAAAATAAGTGGAATGTCCATAATGGAATCATAAATTAGATGGATGCCGTGGATGTGCTAACGTGAATACGAAGGGCGGGGAAACGGCAATATCATTGCTGGGGATTGAGCAGGTCTATAAATCAGGCCTAATGGATACGAGTATTAATGAGGGAGTGTACAGCGAGAACATTTTGCCAGAAATCTGACAAATTAATGAGATGATACTATAATCGTTTATGACATGCATGCGCT
This sequence comes from Paracentrotus lividus, assembly GCA_940671915.1. Classification (NCBI taxonomy): domain Eukaryota; kingdom Metazoa; phylum Echinodermata; class Echinoidea; order Camarodonta; family Echinidae; genus Paracentrotus; species Paracentrotus lividus. The sequence continues at coordinate 19,108,343 of CALNVZ010003430.1, read as the reverse complement.
CTAATGGTTTATACAAACGTGATTATATCAAATGAATAGTGAACTAGCATGAAAGAACACACAATTAAGAAGGGGAAAAAGAAGAAGAAGAAGAAGAAAAAAAGAAGATCTATCCAAAAAAAATTATTTTGCTTCTGCATTGTTATGTGTGTCTTTGAAAATTAAGGGAGGTACCGAAAAAAAAAAAAAAAAAGGGAAAATGGGGACAGGGCGCTTTCTACTAAAGATGTGAAATTATTAATTTTTTTTTTTTACATGTTAACCTATAATGTCCACCATGAATTGGCGCTTTAAAATTTGAATGCAATGACGTACAATATTTGCAGTCAGCAATGTTGCAATATCAGGGTATGTGTAGCGTTATCTAAGCTGGGGGGGGGGGGTCCCAGGCATGCTTATCAAATTTGGGGGAGGGGCACATCGCTACATAATAGTTCATGTATATTAAGCGTCCTCTGACACTTGTTTTAAACGCCGCAAATATCGATTTATGGCCTGCAAAGGGCATTAGGGGACATGATTATTTGATCAATAGTTGTTGTAATTCTGTAAAAAAATAGATGATAAATCTTTATTATTATGCAAATCGTCTACCTAGTGACTTTCTTGGCGGAGCCCAGCACGTCAAATACCGGATCAAATTAATATATTTACAGTAAAAATCACCATTCACAAAGCATGCACTATGCAAGTGAATATCGTATAGTTGCATGGAAGTAGATTATAATGAACACGGAATGAAATCTATCAGATCCAGGCAAAAATATCTTTTAAGCCCAGGAGTACACTTGACCAACGTTCAACATATACAGTCTGCTACAAGTACAACTACACGAAAACCAATCCATTTCAGTTGCAGTAATATAATAATGTCCAGTGAGACCCTCTATGAAATGAGAGATTATATTTTATTGATGGCACAGTATTAATATGATTCATTATATACCCTGACATGATAGACTCTGTCATTGAAGACAACCCTCAGTTGGTCATGCGTCGTGGTGGATGGCTCTGGCCTCTATATTTCATCCCTAAGGAGTTTTGGCTCAAAGGCAAATGATAGGCGCTGGTCAGATCTTAATTGACAGTTTCAGGGCGGCATTGAATTTCACGACGAAAAATATTGTGACTTTTTCCGACAAGCAAGGTCATAGTGCAGTGGGGAATGGAATAATGAATATTTAACACGAATTTTAAGAAGTTTCCCCTACATTCGGATTGACTTGTAAGTGAATTATTGGTCTACTTTTAAAATAAAATTATTAACAAAACTGTAGCAAAATTAACTATTGATGAACAATAATATAATATAATATACCTAATGATAAAATGAATAAATAAAAAGAAGAGAGAAATATTAAATGCTACAAAAAATATGTGTTTCGTTTCCTGCTTTAGCACAAAGAAACTTTCTTTCCAAATTTAAAAGGTTGAAAGTTAAAGAAAAATTATGCAAAACGCAATCTCTTTCAAAGATGCCTATTACTGACGAGAACTTGTGAACAACAACCAAAGACAAGGACTGGATCTCACTGCTAGTTTCTCATCGGCAATGTCCAGCCATGTCTGACAGGGGGCTTAGTCCAGAGATTTGATTAATGAACTAGGGTTAGTTCCTCTGAAAGTGAAATTAAGACTCGTTCAAACAGGGTTCGTTGATCCGAAATAATCCCAACATTATTATATTCGAATTAACAAACCCTATATTTCACTTTCAGATTACCGAGCACTATTTCATTTTCGGAGAACAGAACCTTTGGAGTAGCAAACCTTCGAACTTTGGCGAAAGTGTGTTGATCAACGGTCAGTTTGCTGTTGGGTTTGTATTGTGACCGAGGGTCGACGGCTCGCTCAAAAGTTATTTAGGTCAATAATCCGGCCAGACTCTAGCAGAATCCTCATGCGCAATAATCGCCGGGCTGAGAAGAAGTTTCGTGGCCACTAGCAACCATGCTGTCATTGCTATCTTTCGAGAGAACCATTGGGTATCAATTCATTGAGGATGAAAAAAAAAAAAAAAAAAAAAGAGCTTGCACGATGAACGTGATAGCTAACGTTACAGGTCAATTAACAAAAAGACAGAATTAAAGTCGCCAATTTATGACTTTTCCCAAGACAGGTAAAGGTATATCTGGAAGAGGAGATGTGTTTCTGTGTCAGATGTGAGGATGCGTCCATTTTTGACAAGAAACGGTTTGACAATATAATGGAATAAATAATGATAGGGATCCAGTTTCAGCTCAAATGAAAGTGAGTTACAATGATGATGAATTGTTTAGCAGCAGGGTAGGCGTGACAGGAAAATAAATATATAGATGTCCAGTTGGAAAAAAAAGAAGTTGTGGTAAAATTCGCCATTTTCCATGTCCCCTGCAGGACACAGACACCGGCATGACGGGGTTTGTATAATGCCGCGCGTTAAAAAATTAGTTGATTCAGGTCAATTCTTTTTAAATTCTAATAACGGCTTCTCTTAGTAAAAAGATGTGGAAAATACTAATTTAATGACAAAGCATTTTTTTTAAATTATTATTATTGTAAAGTCACAATGCGAAGTTTCTCGATAATATAATTAAGAATGAAACATATCTGCATTACATAATATTATCAATAACATAATGATAGTAAATCATTTCATGGCAATACGAGTGAATTACATTTCACCCAAAATCTAATATCGTGCCGAAATCAGGAAAGAGTATAACGACTGCTGCCGAAGAAAATATTTCATTTTGTCGATCACCCATTCAAAAAGAAAAAAAGAAGACCCAACATCGAAGAAGTAAACATGACACAAAGTAAAATCTAACATAATTCTCGTCTTTGATAAATCTGTCATTCTTTGCCCGTGACCGTTTCGCATAGAAGTGAAGAAAAAAAAAGAACAGTCACGTCGCTTATTAATACGAACTGAAAGATAGAAATGAAGCGAGACGAGTCTGTTTTGTGAATAGGCACGTCCATCACCAGCCAGATATTATTGCTATTTTATTGCTATTGACACTGATGACTTCTTTCTGCCTACGCGCGATGAGAAGAGAATCATAAGAAATAGGCAAAATTTGATCTCTTATCGAGGGGCGATAGTGATACTCTTCCGTGCGGGCAAGAATAGATGTCGGACAAAGTTATTTTAGGTGAAATTAAAGTTAATGTTTGACGAGTACGTGACTAATACGGTTATTAGAAGAGCTTCTGGTGTGATGAAGAAAGTGGATTTGAATGGCATGACCTTTAGAAAATAATAGCTGGTGCGAAAATGGTAAAGTTTTATTTTTTTTTAATAGAATAATTGTCACATCAAGCGACTCGCAAGCGTAGGCCTGGCTGCAACTATATCGCCATTAAGAAGACTATAATAACTCCCCCCCCCCCGCCAAATTGATCTCCTTTCGCTAATCATTTTATTCGTCGCCCCAACTGTCAAATGATTTTTTTTTTCTTTGTAGGCCTATTATCGCATATTCAAATTAAATGAGATTTTCTCCGTCTCGGAAACGTCTCTGCGACGTCTCCCGAGTTTCGGGGAAGTCTCATCAGGTGTAATACCAACTTTAGAATCTTTAAAACTTACACATTGAAAGGTGTTTCTTAATGTCCAAACTCTCTCGCCTTATGCCAGAGTAATATAATCAAACCAACCTTGCCTGTCGATTAAAGCTGGGATATAGTTTTGGCAAATCTAAAAATGGAATAGTCATATTAAACACATTTATAATGCTGTTTATATCCCATTTTTAAGTGATATGTGTTTCGTCATTATATATTTAGCTACAAGTAGAGCTCGATATACACAAATAAATGACAAAAAAGGCACAAAATTAACCTTTAAAAACGTTCTGGACTTCATCAGCTAACTTTATATATAAAAAAAGAAAAAGAAAAGAAAAACCCCAAACAAACCAACAAAACTGAAGATCCTCTACCAAAATGAATATTCATATCGATCGTTGAATATTCATACCATCATATAATCATTCATACTTTTTCAAAGCATCTCTACAATTTAAAAGATTAGATATTTTTTTATATTAACCAAAACAATATCCCAGCTTTAAGGAACGGGCAAGGACGGTTTCAAATAAGCAATTCCGATTCCAAAGAACCTCTGTTAAAAAAAAAACTGTGTGGCGTATTTCTGATAAAATCAACGTTAAGATAAAGTTTCAAAACGCTAATAATCAGCTCCGATTGATGCACAAATGAAACTTAATGAAACCTTAATAAAACATTCACACCTCGGGCCCGCGCACGTCCGAGGTTAATAAAAGTAGTTCATTTCAAAGAGAATTCGTTATTTTAGTATGGAATTACAGCTAAAAGCACTACGAATGTATCTTTCGAGCTGCAATTACTAAAGAGTTTAAAGGTAGTATCAGCCTTTTTCACAAATTGCGAAAACTAATGCAACTTGGCATAACTGTAGAATATGATCGACCTATACTGTCTATTCAATCTTACTGTCATAGGTTGCCTAGATCAGTAATACGAAACGAAAATCTGACTACCAATCTTGACCAGCTCTCCATCAACATCGTTGATATTACAGCGCGTGCGGCACGAACCGCACACAGCAATATACACACGGCGCATCAGCGTGCATTATTCTCTGCGCTAACGGTCAGCGGTTCGCACCGTACGGTATATTTTTTCGAGGTTCGAAAAAATAGGAATGAATTTTGATAATCGCAATATAATGACAAACATACACATTTGAGCTTAATCATGTTGTGGGATGATATAGTCATTGGTATACTACTATATCCTCTCAAAAACTAGAAATTTAATATTTTTGCCTGCAAAAGGCTGACACTACCTTTAAGGGCAGGATATTTCGTTGGAAAAAAATACAAAGCAACAACAGAAAAGCATTTGGTGTATTTTGCAAAAGGAAGGACATAATTTTGATTGATTGATTAATTGATATTTTTTCGTGACTTTCATGATCATGCACCATAAGAAAACATATTTGTCAATTTCAGACTTCTGTCTGATTTTCCTGGGACTCCTGGGAGACCCAAAAGACTTCGCGGGACCGTTTTTCTTCGACTACATGACTAAATTTAAGTTACTTCGGGTCGCAAACTACTCGCGAACTCGTCTCATGGAAAGTTGCAATGGCCTTTTATTAACCCCAAATCATCAACGCAGGGGTCCACCAACGTCATAGTTTAATAATTAATTTTACGATCCAAGGATAAGAAAGAAAAATAACTGAAATGTTCAATAACCCAGTACTCGAGAGATAGTTTAAGGAGATAAGTCGTTGAATTGATTCGGTTAGTTCGGATCAAACCGCTCGTCTCGTCTCGGGTTCATTTTATTGGCCCCCGGGAAAATTGATTTTTCTCAAGATTTAGGTCATTTTTCTTAGCTTTGTTTTCAAAAGTTGGTAAACTATTATTACGCAGTCTGACCATGTAGAGATCCTGCCTATTTGCTTTCAGTAGCTCATTAGATTTCATAGAATTCTAGATTTGCCCTTTTCGCCGACATTTTATCCCGTTGCCCTTCATGCCCTTTATGTGCGTACATATCATGAGATCTTTTGTTTTCCGCATATTGCGTCATTGCTGTGGACATGGTGAAGAGAAAAGTAAAAGAGTACTAATCATGTAATTGTATTGTGGAAGAAAATTGTATAGGGGGCCCCAAAGCTGTAACCTGTTTTTGGGAAAGTTTTAGTTGGTCTGTCCAAATCGAGTTTAGTGACCCTTTCCATTGAAGTTTATAAAGGTGGCGTCACACTGTCCAAAAGTTAAGCAAAGATAGATAAGCGAAATGTTAAATGTGGTTCGCGCGAAGTCAGCCCCGAACATAGTCACTAGCCAAACAAGAGCGAAACGAGGACGATGTCTACAGAAGGTGACACGATGGCACTCGAACAACACACGAAAGGTACACGAATGGCCCGATACTTTCGTGATCAGAGCAAAATTTGAAATTTTCCATTTTCGAGTGTCAATCCCTGTTCAACTTCGGGATTTCAAGAAAACGCGGTTTGTAATTTTTCATGTAAATCATCAACATGAAAACCAAATTATTGTTTAAAATCACATAAAGGGAAATGTCCTGCACTTAGTTTCTACAAGTTATTCATAATTATAATTTATATGCACACAAGGATTGTATAGTTGAAAACAAAATATTATTTTGTTTTCCAGAACACGAAACTCCTCTTGAATTTGAATAAACTGAGCAACGTTTTTTGTGATATTTTTCTTCTTTGAGACAAATTTAGATTGTATAACTGATAAAAAAGATGCCTCAATTATTCGAAGTAAATTGATTTAAAATACATCATGCCCTTCAATGTACATTTTGTTGCAAACTTGTAAAAAACAAAAACCTTTTGAGACAGAAGAATAAAGGTGAGAGTGACCACACACAAAACAAGCGAAAATACTTCTTTATACACCAAAGACTCTTTAGAATAATTGTAAGGCCACTCCCCTGAGGGAAAGGAATCTGCAAGAGGGGAAGTTAGGCGGAAGACTGAGCCCGACATTCTGATACGGTGCGGCCATTTTCGACCGGAAACATGGCACTCGTAGAAAGTCGTTGAAATGGTCTGGCTTTATTGCCGATTCAATCGTCCATGCCCACTTACTGAAGCAATTAAAGGGGAGGTCAGGATAATTGTCTGTCTTTTGCAACCCTAGCATCATGCTTTTTTTACCATTGATTTTTAGCTGTTTTATTACTTATGTAAATAATATGATTTTGTAATCACTTCGTCATTTCAAAGAAAAGCAAAGTAATATACATGGTATAAACAGCCATATGAAGACCAGGTCCTTGAACATTTTCGAGCTCAAGGCAGTTAATAAATGAATAAATAAAATAAGCCGTATATGCATTTAAAAGCAAATTGCTTTCACTAGATTTTTAGCCAATGCATTTTCTTTATATTATGATATTTTTCATGATTGCTATACGAATGTAATTGCTTATTCGATAGCAGAATAAAAAGAATTACGACTGAATTCAAAATTGAATGGGTAAGTAAAATTTCCGTAAAAGCAAATAGTTTCTTTGTTATGCATACGGTCATTTCAATTTTTTTTCTCGAATGTCCTCGTTTTCACCTTTGTTGATGCAAGTATACTGCCATCGTTCCCTAATACGCGACAATTTGGTTTGAACGTTACGCATGAAGAAGCCAACATTATTATTATACTTATTCAGTGGCGTAGACAGGTCCTCGAATGTGGGGGGGGGGATGATTCGTGGTCCAGAGACTCATATTGCCCAAAATTTTGAGATAAACGAAAGGTGTTTTTTGTATCTATACACACAAAGAAGAGGCAAAAATGTCGCTGGGGGTTGCGCCGAATTTCCTCAGCAAATATACAATTCCAGGCGAGCGCGAAGCGCGAGCGGAAAATTTTGAGGTAAACGAGACGCCTGTGTTTTTTCTTTGTATCTATACACACAAAGAAGGGGTAGAAAAAGGCCGATTTTTGGGGTTGCATTGAATTTCAGCAAATATATACAATTCCAGGCGAGCGCGAAGCGCGAGCGGAAAATTTTGAGGTAAACAAGAGTTTTTTTTTTTGTATCTATACAAAAGGGGGGAAAAGGGCCGATTTAGGGGGTTGCGCGCCGAATTTCCTTAGCAAATATGCAAGTCTTGCATAATAAAAATAGGAAATTAAACTAAAATGCCTTACCAGAAGGGTTTATGAGCCAATTTTTTATTTCCTCTAAGCGAGCGCGAAGCGCGAGCTAAAAAAAAAAAGAAGCAATTTAGGGGCCTGAGCCCGATTTCGTATCCACAAAGGGGTTATTCTGCAAAATATACCGAGAGCTGCATAGGCCTACACCTCTAATACACATCTGCAAATATTATTATATTAAAAATACAATTATAAGTATGGATACAATTAAAATAAACATATAGGGTAAATAGACATAGAGCTTTAGGAAGAAAAACACAATAATTTCCCTTGAAATAATAAAATAAGTAAAGGCCTAAATATAAATAAATATATAATAGATGTAGAAATAATTAATCTGGATTTAATCATTATGATGATGATGATAATAATAATAATAATAATAATAATAATAATAATAATAATAATAACAATAATAACAACAATAATAATAAGAATAATAATAATAATAATAATAATAATAATAATAATATTAATAATATTAATGATAATAATAATAATAATATGCGAGCGCGAAGCGTGAGCGAAAATTTTTAGAGCTCGGTTGAAGAAAATGGAATGTTCAAAGCCTATTGTGGCCTTAAAAAAATACATATCACCCGTGAAAAGTGGGGGGGGGATGATTGTACATGCCACCCCCACCTTTTGAGTTGGGGGGGATGCATCCCCCAGACCCCCCCCCCCCGCTGTCTACGCCCCTGTACTTATTTGTCAAATAATTCCATCGTATACTCTCTAAAGTGTTTAGAGCCAACATCTGCCCAACGTTCTCGAAAGTTTTCCTGGCGAACACCCTCTTAAAAGCGTTTGAGAGAAGTTTGGAAATCGTTTTCATGCGTTCGGATTCGTTTGGTAGCTGTTGCATGCGTCAGCTGTTCGTTGTAAACGTGAAATACTCGCTGGGTTCGATTTCCAATTTTAAGAATGTAAAAAATAATGCTAATTAAAATTGATCCTCCCGCAACTCCAGCATGTCTCTGCATACATCAACAAGTTCAATGAACAGCTAACGTATGCAACCTTGATCAAATATTTCACGAACGCATGGCATCGTTTTTTGAAAAGTATGGCAATTAATGTAAGGGGCATAGGTGAACGAATATCGCAACTTCAAAGAAATGCTTATGTGTGAAGACGCCTGACGAAGGACAAAAACCTCTCCCCTTAATATCAAGCTCCCCCGAATATGAATTTTGGATTATGAATCATTCAGCGAAAGTATAAACGAGAGAGATACGAAATATGTGATTTATGACAACGTCGGCCCATGAGCCAGTCACACCACAGCACACTAATCAGACCGGTCATACCCATACTACTGCTGTTTGCGATACTGCTGCTAACTATAATGTTCGGTCTGGTGACGACTCGCCAGGAGTGACTGAGGGTTTCGTGTTTGGGAGTGAACGATGTGGAGTATTCTGTCCTTGGAGGCGGCTACTTGTCATGATTTTGCTCCAGGGGTCAATTCTTACCAGACAGCATGCAGTACAAGACGAAAATGATGGAACGTTAGGCTGACAGAATATTTATTGAATTCGGCAATCATCCCATTTTTGAGGGTTGCGAAAGATATTAAGTTTTGGATAATCATGGTTAATGTGAAATGAATTGAATGTTATTGAAATCTTGGTAGTGGACACATGCTTCACAGTTTCCAAAGGTTGTTGACATTGGTCGATTTTGGATTATAAATGTGGGGGCACGACCAGGAAGAAAATAAAAGCGTGTAGTCGACATTTGTTTTATTTTCTTTTTGGGATAGGGGGGGGGGGGGGGGGGGGAGAAGTGACCTACTCCTGAAAAATAAATAAAAAAATAAAATGTAAAAAGAGAAAATATATCGCAGGTAGAGACCAATATTTTTGTGACATGTGCTGGTATAAGAAAAGTCAGTGGCTGTGACTGGAATAGATGTAAACTTTTACGATACGTTTTTTTTTATGGTTGCCGAGGCAACATAATGCCGCCATGTGGTAATGTATCGTCAGCGGCAATTATATCGTAACATGTTACGACATAATTAAACGTTACATCATCACCCTAATTCTGTAAGACTGTACCTTCTCCTGCTATTGTTTACGAAACACACATCCTTGATACCCATCCCTCCAGCTGGGATTGTAGCCTGGAATGAGAAAGAAATTAAGGCAGAGGTTATACTTGCCTCCTCGGGTTTCCAGCTTTTATATTCACTAGTAATTTTGAATAAACACTCCTTCTTCTTCCCTCAAAATGACGCAGACAACATGCTATTTTTGGCGGGCTGCGGATCGATAGCTCGTCTTATGTTCAGTGCTAGGATCATAAGACCTACTTCCGCCAAAATGCTAACTCATTGTTCTCAAGAATTCATGCAATGTATCTTGAGGACTTCAATGGCACTTTACTTCGCAAAATATCCCATGACATTCGAAATTATACAATGGTTTTAAATTAACATGTATTGCAGGATGGTGACATTCTGTGCTTTTATTGATCTTTATGTTAGAATAAATTTTTCAAGGGGGCGCCTCTAATTCAAAGAAATTTCGTCGAAATATTGCTCGACCTCTTCCTCAGCCAAAACAAAGACACTGATAAAGAGAGTGCTGTGGTAGTTACTGCATTTTCCTTCATAAAATGTTTTTAATGCTTAAAACATTGCCAATTTTATCGGAGAATGAGCAGTGGTGGTAATTTTGGTTAAATTTTGCAAGGAAAATATCTTTGTATGTCTTTTATCACATTCATTCGAATGCAATCATTTAACGTTTGTTTGGACAGTGCGTGACGTCCTCCTCTTTTTTGTTTTATTCTAAACCATGCATTTAACGAACACATTTTTTGTATATTTTTATTATCATTTCAGTTTTACAGCCTCCCCTTCCTTGCCCCCGAGAATCACTCCGCCTCCAAGGAACTTTTTTCTTCTTCAATAATTGCCCCGGTTTTAACTTAGATCCCCCGATAATGCTCTGAAACTGTTCAAGGCATTTCTTCTAGTTGGTGACCACTTACTTTTACAGTATGGATTCGAACTCTACCTGTCATCATTATTCATCTCATCTGCAGGCACGATTACTCAAAAATCATTTTGAAAAAGACGATGTGAATTATTAATGAAAAGCAAACTTATTTTTAAGTGTATAGATTGATTTGTTCTACCTGACTGCTCGGAATGAAATTAAAATATCTTATATATATATATATATATATATATATATATATATTTACTACCAGGGGACCGATTCGATATCTTACCAAAAATCACTATAGCTCGTCAACTTGACTAGAATTCCGTCCCATGTTGCATTGCGATCACTGCGTTGTAAAAACCGTAAAGGCACGCGTTGCGGAAGGACGAACAATAGGCCTAACTGTAACGATCTACCGTAGATGTGAAATGATCAACAGGATAACGATTGAAAGTCTTTCTCTTTGCATAATCAGGACAAAATTTAATTTTTATTTGACAGCCTCAACCTGGCTCTGGTCAAAGAACAAAAGAATGCTTGACATTTGTCAACCAAGCAAATCCAGAGCAAAGTCATATCTTTCTATGTAATTGTCATAGCTTCGATATCATAAGTATCTCACCATTCCGAATCAAATCAACTTACCTTGCTTTAGACAGTTGTTGATACTGGGTGGGGAAAAAGCGTGCCCCCCTTTATTTGCTTGTTTTTTGTCTGTTTGTTGTTTTTTTTTGTGTGTGTGTTTACTTTTGTTTGTTTTGTTTTGTTTTGTTTTTGGTTTTGTTTGTTTTTTGTTGATGTTGTTTTGTTTTTGTTTTGTTTTGTTTTTGTTTTGTCTTGTTTTGTTTTGTTTTGTTTCGTTTTGTTTGTTTGTTTTGTTTTGTTTTGTTTTTTGTTTTGTTTTGTTTTTGTTTTGTTTTTTTTGTTTGTGTTGCTTGTGTTGTGGTGTTTTTTTTTGTTGTTTTTTGTTGTTTGTTGTTTTTTTTGTTTTTTTTGTTTTTTTGGTTTTTTTTTGGTTTTTTTGGTTTTTTGTTTTGTTTTTTTTTTTTTTGGGGGGATAACGCACCGAACGAGTGCCCCCTTATTTTCAAGCTTACTGACTGCTCCTCTTTTTTCCCCCTTCAAATGCTGAGTACGCTACTGCTAAATATCTCACATACTAAAAATCTTGCGCTTTCGAAAAATATTTTCAGTATTATATCCCGGTTCCGGCTGCCCTGATCCCCGGTAACAATCATCCAGAAATCGTGTTTTTTGTTCACAATACCAATGCCAATCCTCATTATATAAATCAAACTTATGATCACTGTAATCTTATTACGGTGGATATGACGTTGGTCTCTGAGCGAGTGGTTTAAAGAAAAGGTAAACGAAATATTATAGTCCTACAGCGAGTATGACTAACTGTCTTTTGTAATAACATCTGCAATTATTGTTATTACATCATGCTCGCCAAGCGTTCTAAGAGTGATCGTTTAAGAGTCTTGTTTTTCGAGTTTCCTAAGGGCGCGTTGTTTTGCATGATTTATCAGGTTTCCGTGTAAGACACACTACGTGAGTTCGCACATGTGGAGATAATAACACCTCGGACATTGGGATCAAATTTATTCTCAGGCAAACTATAGTTACTATGGCAACAGAGGAAATAATTCAATACTTTTCGCGCGCTAACAGAGGACATCTTATCCACTTCTTGGCGTTAATGACGAGACGACAAGGCGATGAAAACCTGATTATGATGTTTTAAATGTCAATGGACATACGACCCAAGACGCGGCTTTGGAACTTGACAGAAATTATCAGACACTTAATGAAGATCCTTTTTCCTTCATGATTTTGATTACTTAGAATATTTTTCATTGAGACCTTATTTTTGTGGATCTGTTTTTTTTTTTTTTTTTTTTTTTTTTTTTTAAGGTAAAAATCTACAGCAGCATTATTTTGTACTGCCTTTTGGATTGACTGAAAGGTGGTATCTGACCTGAAGCAACGTCTCCGAGATCCGGAGACCCGGAAACTCGAAGACATTTCGGAGACTCTGCAATTTGGAGATGTTCTCGGATACGTCTTCAAAACTGAAAAAAAAAATCCGATAAATATGAACATATTCGGTTTCTCCGCGACTCATGAGACTTCGTGGAGACTGAGAAGACGCATTGGAGACTTCTTCGAGATGTCTCCGTGACTCAGGAGTCTCGGAGTCGCATACTAGTCTTGAACCCGTCTCACTTGAGATGCCACCAATAGATTCATCACCGTTATAATCAAAGAATGGAGGGAATAGATAACCCATAACGAATATTTTACAATTTTAATAGAATATAAGCGAAGCGTCTTTTATACGTTCAGACATGCGCCTAAATGATAAATGCTTAAGTATCATAAGTAATATGAAATAAAGCAAAAATAACGAACGACCACTGAAATTGTCGCAAACCACGACTCATTGTTCGCAACATGAAAAATCGCCTACGTATGTCTATGTTTTCTTTTGTATAGAAAATATACATGATAGAAAGAGGAAATAGTGAAGGAAACAGGAGGGGAAAGCGATAAGATCAGGTGCAAAACGAAGAGTTTAGGTTGATGAGGCATCGATGCATCACTTAGTAGACCATGATGAGCGTTATAGCGATGCGTGTAATTTCGAGCAGATATATCGGATCCGTAATGACAGGAATGGATACTGTTATCACGGATCGCTGATCTCAATTCGGCTATTATCTTCTGACATTAATGGACGCTCAAATCACATCCCTCCATTTATAAGACATGGACGGTTTGTTAAACTCATCAAGCGGGATGATATCGACGTTGTGGATCTTTTAATTCCAAGCACAAAGACAAAAATCTTCTTCTGGTGTTCCGGAGGGTGTACGAGAACTCCCTGGCCAGTTGTGATTTGTTTCCTCGGGGAGAAAGAGGAGAAGATGGTTAAAGGAGGAAACAGAGAATGAGAGGTTGAAAGGGATTAAGGAATTCAGGAAGAGTAGAGTAAATATATAAATACTGCGCATGTTTAAAATCATTTGAAAAAGGAAACACGCCAAATAAGAATGAACACATTTCTGTTATTTCCTTATGATTTTTACTTACAGAGATAGATAGGAAATGGTACCTTCAACATTATAAAGCCGAATTAAATATTGACCCAAATCCTATTTAAGAAAAAGATAATACTGGTCTCTTTCTAGGCTAGTCAAATTTCCCGAGGGATAAATTTAGCTCACGTTGATAGCTTTATCGAGCCCACGACGAAAATACACAGAGATAAATCGAACCAACATTCAGTGGCGGATCTAGACAGTGTACGTTGAAATAAACCTGCACCCATACTTTTTGAAAAACCACCTTATGCACTCAAATAATAACTGTACTGTATGTTGATATCGGATTTTTTATTTATTATTATTTTTTTTTTACGTTCAGGCTGCGCTCCCCTGCCCCATTTTGCAACCATTATTGAAGTCTGGACGTTTCTCCCATCAGGGGCGGGGGCGGGCGGGGGTCCTGGGAGGGACGCACCATCTAACTGTTTATTGCGCGAACAGGGGTTTATAAGCAAAACTCTTAGGTCGGTATTCTCGAAGGGTGACTAACGTCAGTATAGGCCTACTAAAACGCATTAGTAGGCCTACGAAGCTTAATCTTCTTTCAAGAATGCCTGCTTCTTACAACCTCCAGAAGTAGACTACCAGGCCAGCAGCTCCGGCTGTTTCACCTGCTGCTATGAAGTAGGCATCTATCTCTGAGGGATACACTTTCACATCTCTATTTTGCCTCATCGACCCCTCAGTAAATAGACTTAGAAGAGCGCAGGAGGCTGCGCAGTCACAGACATCAATGCAACCGTCAATATTAACCCAGCTATCGGGTTACCTCGGGTTGTTTCACCTCATCCACTCCAGGTAGATCCGACACCAACCCGATGCCAAGTCCTACAGGAGATTCCATTGCCTCGAATGGCGAGTCGAGTGGTCGGTTCGGAATCACCCGGGAGTCACTCGTGCAGTGTGACCGGTCAATAACGGGGAATATAATAGGCGAGTGACTCGGAGCAACAGACTCGTATTTATTGAAAAGAAAGAGAAAAATAGAGGGAAAGAGGTTATCTCGCTGAGACCAGCTTGAGACGGGGTGTTATGAGGGTGACCATCCTTCTCCCAAAACCCCGAACCGCGATTGACCCCTGTGCGTAGAATTTCTCTTTTTGGAGTTGGATTTGCCTGGAAATCGAGATCAGTTGCATAATGGCACAGCTAGTGATATTGTGGGATATTGTGATGAGTAGGGAAAATTTATTTACGTCTCTTTCCCAATCGATCTATTATCATTTAATCCAAACTCAATAAAGTAAACTATTTGCAGCCCTATAACCGCTTAATCGTGTAATAGTGCATATAGGCCTATATAAAGTTTCTGAAGGGATAGGCAAACCTTATGTATTAAAAAAATATTATTATGAAGTGAAATTACTAATGAATCTTAATTATATGTAATCTTATGCTATGTAATATGTTTAAAGATATATCTTATGAAAAGAAAATGAAAATAACCGTCACGCAATTAGAATTATAAGTTTAAGGCCAATGAATTTTGAATAATTACAATCACCCTCTTG
Organism: Paracentrotus lividus; assembly: GCA_940671915.1. Taxonomy (NCBI): domain Eukaryota; kingdom Metazoa; phylum Echinodermata; class Echinoidea; order Camarodonta; family Echinidae; genus Paracentrotus; species Paracentrotus lividus. The sequence goes on along the minus strand of CALNVZ010003430.1, from coordinate 19,093,086 downwards.
TATGTGTATCTTATTTTCTTATAACATTCAAATAGTATTTTAGAGATAAGATTTCAGGTTATCTAACTTAAGCTTTTGTATAATGACTTTTAATTTATAAATTGCACCCTTCAAAATTTCCTTGATTTATGCTGAATACCAATACTGGTTCTTCGCAATTACCCATATCATTTCATTTCTACCATGTCTATTGTAATTGCATTGTAAGGTAATATTGTCAATTTCATATCTTTGTTTACATGTTCTCGTATACACTTTTGTGTTCCTATGATTGTTTTATGTATATGTGCAGGGCCCTGGTTGACAACAGTGTTCAATCACTGAACAGGCTACCCTGGGTCAAGAAGTCAAATAAATAAATAAATAAATAAAATAAATAAACGAATAAATATTATTATGTTTCCCATTTCGTCTCAAAACATTTTAGACCATTTCGAAATGTGGTATAATTACCACGAAAAAAATTTTGTATTCATTTAATAAAGACGCCATACAAGGTTTTCTCACTCATTTCGTGTACCGTTCAAAACGGGTGTGGACAACATGTGCTGGACAAATGAAATAACCACTATTTTTTTTTAAAGCACACCGAAGGGAGTTCTTCTTCATACAAAGTCATGATACAAGAGATTAGGAAACATTCTGGACTGTATGAAACAAATAAACCATGTAGCGAATTGGCGGGGGGGGGGGGTGGGCATACGCCAGGCCCATCCTAACCGGCATGGATATTTGCACAAATCCTCTTTCTATCTCTACTGATACATGAAAGGCCTCCCCTTGGCTATTCTAATGTCATTCCGGAGTTGAGGGTTAATCGATTATGCAATGAACGAACCTTTAAAACAAACATTGCGACGACAGCTTCTCACTTTCATGACAAGTGAGTTGTTTCTTTTAAAAACGAAAAAAAAAAAAAAAAAACAAATATGATCACAACCGATCGCACAACTCCCTTCGTCGGCATGCTGGTAAATTGTCATTTGGTCTAAACTCACTTTGACTAGTGCCCGTTTGGTCTAATTCCATTTCGTCTACATCATGTTTACCGGCTACCTCAAATGAATTAAAAGAATACAGCGATATACATATGATGCCAAGGTTTAATTGTTATTTATATATTGTTTCATGCAGATCGTACCCCCTGATCTTTTTCGCTAAGCAAAACAATAAGAATCTTGAACATCAATTTTCGTCTCATGGTTATTTTGGTAATTACAACGATGATGTGACACGTGGACACTTTCTAATCACAACAACGTTGAATTTCCACACAGGTTTATGTCATATATACTACTCGATAAATCAAGTACAAGCATGACAAGAGCGACACATCTGGTTTCCAAATACAACATAAAGGTTTCGTATGCCAAGGTGCTCTAAAATTACCAACGGCGTCATTAAAACATGTACATTTGAAAACTGTAAATAATGTGCTTTGGTAGAAGGAATATTATCCTGCAGCATCTGTTGAAGTTGTCACTTCCATTGATGGATGTGTCTATCTGAAAACCATTAAGTCGTAGGTTTACTCTTTGCTCACAGATCATTCGCTTGAAAAGCAAAGATCAGAGACGTACTTGATTAGAGAAGATCTGCCTCAGTACGTAGTCAATACAAGCAACAAGCTTTGCTTATCAAGTACCTTCATAAAAGCACAAACACAGTTCTGGTTAGTAGTTCGGTGCTCTTCCGGTAGCGACAAATCTCTCTCAGTACCTAGTCAATAATTATAAGCAACGAACTTTGTTTCTCATGTACCTTGATAAAAGCACAAATCTGGTTCTCACCAAGTAGATTCGGGTCACTGAATGTTTAGACGCCTAGAAAAGACATTATTACCTGATCACCTGAAGTTTGGACAGTTTACAGAACCATTATATAAGCATGATTTCTACTCGTATACAACTTGTGCACCATCTTCTCCTGATGATCTTCGCCTTCCAGATCACCCTGTCCAACGGTTGCCCTCCGCCCGTGTCTCCTCCGGTACCATCACCCTGTCATTCCCAGTGTCCTGCAGGATGGCGCCCCATGGACAGCGCCTGCTACATCATGGTCGGGACACCAATGCCCTGGGAGCAGGCAGAGAACCATTGCTCTGAGCTTGTCAAATCAGCATGTGGAAACGGTGTGCCAGGACATCTGGTTTGTTATTTTTTTTATATTTACCTTTCAAACTGTTTGCTTTACAAACGTAAATTGTACTTGAAACAGTATTTTATTTGGCTTACAAAGAGTAAATATTTAATTTCCTTAAGTCATGTGTATACATTGGACATATATATTTTTTTTAAAAGGTCAATCAGGATCATTGTTACATAGACTTCTTGCATAACAGTCTCACTTTAAACCAATCAGAAGGGTTGTTTCAAATTTGCAATTTCATCTATAAGAAGATTTGTCTATAAACTAACTCTGTCCAAATCTTACTCAGGTCTTTCGACATGACTTATTCGGATGGTGACGTTTCAGTGCTACTCCATTTACCTTCATGCAAGATATAGGAATAGCAAATGCATCACCATAATCCTTTAACAGCTTATTGAATCGGGATTTTTTTGTGACTACAAAATCACTTTTAGAGTAAATCGAAATTACTTTATACTGTATATATACTCAAGACAGATAGCTCATAAGAGTCACAGTGTACATGTTGTAGGCTGGTGCGGGGAGATGGCAATGGGCTTTACCACTCGACCAACCCTACCTGATCCCATGGCTTTACCTTCCAATCATATTATTTACAGGCATCTATTTACGGTGAGACACAGAACAACTTCGTCCATTTTCTGTGGCGGATCAATGGCCGTGGTGATCTGGCTATTGATACATACTACTGGATCGGACTGACCAAGCATGCTGGACACCTACACTGGTCTGACGGTTCCCTACCCGTGTACACGAATTGGGCAACCGGCGTTGAAGATTTTCGTAAGTAGTCGTGTAGAGGGCAAACCAAAAGTTTAGGGCTCCGTCATTGTACAGTGATTTATCGTATATGTAATGTGATATTTGGCATTATTATTTGGAGATCAGTTGAAGCTATAATGTGCCAATTTTCATGAAATATCTCGCAGTCAAATGGACAAAAATTAACAATGAAAATATGCCTAATTTCGCTTTTGGTTAAACTTCATGCAGGAGGCAATTAAGGCCTGAAAAAATAAATTCGGCCTAAATACATTCATGAATATGAATGTTCATTCTACCATGAGTTATTCCATGAAACTTAACATACTGCTCCAGATAGTTAGTAACTAACATGATCTTGATTCAAATTGCGTATCAGGAAAGTCACTAAACCATGACGGAGCCCTAAACTTTTTTCTCATTTGCATGGTTTTCTTGTATATTGTGCCCACTGAATGACTTTGGCGTGAAACATCGGGATTTTTGTGAAAATAAAATCAGGGGTACTCCCTCCAGAAACAATCGTTCTGTATCAGTACATTTAAATGAATGCAGAATACAGTGTATTGTATGGTCATCTTTTTAATCTGAGGGTGACCCAAAACTTTTGGCCTGTACTGTATATTATCTATTAATATTTTTACCAGACTCTTCAAACATTCCCTGATCATTCATTTCTTTCTTCAGTTGAAACGAGCGATGATGTATGCGTATACGTGTCTGGCCAGGGTCCTAATGTGAGAAGATGGGCTGTGAATGACTGCTCCACCCCAAAGAATCGAAGCAATGGTCTTCCGTTTGCCTGCGAGCTGGTGCAGAATCCTGAGCTAGCTGAAGTCCCTCCGAATCCCGGTCTTGCTTAGGAAGACAACCTTTTGACCACTTTATCGAGGAGAAGAGAATACTTGTTGAAGCCTTCTGACCCCTGGATCCACATTGACTCCTAGACTCAAATCCAGCGCAAAGTGCAACATGACCTACTTGCATAGGCTTTCATATTCTGTGAACAAGTGACGAAAGTTCATTTCAAAATTATTTTACCTGATTATTTCATTGTGCACGCCTAAGGGCTGTTTTTTTTTTTCTTTCTCTTTCCAATCTTCCAAGTGTAATAATGATCATAGTGCGAGGAAATTGTTTGTCATTATTGTCGCTTTTGTTTTATAATGACAAGATTCATTTTACATTATTTTACATTTATCGTACAAGTTTGTTCTATTATGACAATATTCATTAACTATTGTTTTAGATGTAGTCGTTAAACATTCTGGTTTTAATTGATATATGAATACGCGATACTTATTAGGCGTAGAGAAAGCCGTTTGTCGGAAGTCCTAAAGCCCGAGTGTAGCGACATTTATCTCGTCAGGCTATCTAAATCCAGCGCCATAAACAAGAGTTGTAGGCAGAAAGACTAATGGAAAGGGGTGGATACCCTGGGTATCATGCAACACAAGTTAAAAAAAGGCTTATAGTGTTTCCAAATAGGATTCTGGGATTTTCTGGATTTAATCCCTAGAATAAATTTTGCGATACGATTAAGTCAATCAAAGGTTGGTGCGATGATAGGATTACTATCGACTAACTGTGCTAACTGATTATTAATCCACCCCTCGGCTATATCATCCTGTGGTGGCATGTTGGAATATCAACCGTTCTAGGTATATTTTCCCGATTGAGAAAACCCGGTTGTGAGACCCAGTTACATCAACGAGAGGGACACCAAACCAAAAAGAGAATCGAATGGACTTTGCATGCTCAGATTATGTTGATGATTGATCAGTTTGGCTTGATTGACTTGGATATCATAGCAAATTTCCAAAACAGTTAAAATACAGTGGATGGAGGGCGATCAAGATGCAAGTCAATTCAGCTGTCCCAACAGCCTAATTGGATTACGCCCTCTATCGTTCTTTGATTGTACCATCGGGTGACGAGTCGGGGTTAAATAACTTTGTGAGGCTAGCAAAAATCCGAGCTGTTGGGTTGTGTGCATACAATTGTGTGTGAAGGGGAAACCTGAAAATATCCTTTCCTACATTCATATGGTTCACATTAAGCGAAAAAGTGACTATTTTACATTTATGGATTTCAGTGTTATCTTGACTGTGGTTATATTAAGTCAATAATAGCTCGGTAATTAAACAAACGATTAGCTTTTAAAATCTCATTCCATTCCTGTATGACATAAAACTTTGCAATTACTCTTACAGTATGAGGTGCATAAAGAGCGATGAATTTCTTATAGATCCTGATCGAATTTAAAAATCCCTTTAATATAAACAATGAAACTAAAGAGCTGATATATCACGCGTTGAATAACGGAATCCTCTCAAATTATCAAAATATATTTCGAGATGTCCGTACGAACTCCCCATCAGGGTAAGGTATTCATTATTTTAGAATAAGACAAATTATGAAGTATACAGAACAAAAAAAGGCAAAAAACAAAAAGGATTCTTAATGACGTGGTACAAAGGAATATTTATTTTTGAAATTCTAGTAACATCATGTGAACAGGTTTTCTCGTAACCAGAGCCCCATGACATTATGTTAATTTGATGCCAGGCGTGTGGTGCCTTAGCCGCAATAAATAAAGACATCAACCTTGTGGATTTTTCCCTTTTAACTTTAGAGGCAATGCAAGGTTGGCGACGCATAATATTTGCAAAATCAAAGGCCCGAATTCACAAACGTGGTTTAGTTAGTCCATGGTCTAAATCAATTGTTTAAACCACGGATTTAGACCATGGTCTAAATTTTGGTATTCACAAACCACCTGATTTAGACCATGGACTAACTAAACCACGTTTGTGAATTAGGGCCATAGGGTTTTAGGTTTGTAAGATTTTAGACGACTTAAAAAGCATTTTTTTTTTCTTTTTTCCTTAGTCATAAACCAGGTCCCAGAATGGACAAATCGCATTTATTGTTTCATCTTCCTAGTATTTGTAAAAATACAAATATCTAAAAAAATACTCCTTAAAACGTGGTATACATCGTAATAAGAATTCGGGGGGGGGGGGACGTCCCCGCCCCTTATAACATGGGCTGGAATGCCACAAATATTTAACTCATACAATTTTATCCTGTACCATGCTCTTAGGTGGATGCTGGGTTTTGGAAAGAAACTGAGGAGGGATAACAGCAATGGCTACCCATTTTATGGATAAAAAAATACTACCACCCCCTCCCCGAAACACACACACAATTACTTCCTTTAGCAGCCGCTCTCACAGAATTGTTTATGAGTAACTGTCTTTATGTAAAGGGCAACACGCTTAATGTTCTTCACAGCTTAGCACATACTAACCTTAAAATATTTCATTTCTAGCAGGGAATTAAGAGAAAACTATTTAACGTAGCACACATGCAAACCGTTAAACACGCCAATAATTTCAATCATCGGCCAACTCCATAGACAAAATAATTAAGATATTATTGTTATTTTATATAGGCAGATATTATTCGAATCATTACAATGTTTGCAATTCATTCTTATTTCTTGTTGAAAATATTTTACGTTAAAACACATCAGGAATAAAATCTATTAAGGGCTTGCCATACTAACGCTGTACACATTGTAGGTGTTCAACCTGGTCGAGCATTTCGCACCAACTATTATGAAAACACGCATTTCGTCTTGTTATAAATTAAACTCGCACTCCCACTCGCACGCACATTCAAAATGTAGCTGATTTATATTCTTCAAAGAATCCGAATTACAAGCTTTGTTTCTATTCATATCAATGGCTTTACGCAAAACTCGCACGCCAGGCGAGCACATTAATTATTCTACCATACAGGGAAAATACAATTTAATGCTGCAGTCACACAGACACTTACGTATAGATACGTTTGTGTTGTTTTAATCTTATTTCATCTTCTATTTTATCATTTATGTATTCCACTGCTGACTATGACGGGAAGGCATTCGTGGAGATCCGCAGAAAAGAAAATAATTTTTGGACGCAACCGGACGTAACTCAACGTAAGTGTCTGTGAGACTGTAGCATTAGTGAACAAATGAGAATTCAGAATTAGATGAAAAATATTGTAATATAACTTTATTCATGAACATGGTATACATAAGATAGGATAAAATTGTTTCTTCTTTTATAAAGTCATGATATAAAATATACTTTAGTAAACATTTAATATTTGAATACGATAGAAAACGAAAATCAACTCGTCAGAAATGTCAGAGACTTCGTTAAAGATCACAAAATGACTATATAAAGTATTTTCTTTTTTGTTTGTTAAAGTCCTAGACCGGACCGACAAATGAAATAGCCAAAAACGAAAGCTAATATGCTATATAATACAACAATTCCAAATTAAGGCGTTTTTATTGTCCCTCTAGAAAGTATTTAATTAAAAAGATGACCGAACCTCAACCAGGCCACCCCTCCCGAATACTTGTAAAATTACCCCTAATTTAAAAGTGCGAGTGATGACGTCAAAAAATGTTAATGGAATGCTACAGCAGTCCTACGGCTAGGCATGATTGCGTTTCGCCTTTAGAAAACACGTTTGTATTGCTATGTCAGGACAATAGACGCCCTGTGAGCTAGAATTCTATTGTTATGAAATGAAAGGGCAAAGTCAATCATGCCTGGCCACAGGACCGCTGTAGCATTCCATTAACATTTTTTGACGTCATCACTCGCACTTTTAAATTAGGGGTAATTTTACAAGTATTCGGGAGGGGTGGCCTGGTTGAGGTTCGGTCATCTTTTTAATTAAATACTTTCTAGATGGACAATAAAAACGCCTTAATTTGGAATTGTTGTATTATATAGCATATTAGCTTTCGTTTTTGGCTATTTCATTTGTCGGTCCGGTCTGGGACTTTAAGATAATGCTCTTTCAAGTTTTCAAATTTCGAACCATAAATTAATGATAATGACCGAAGGCTACCCTAAATAAGCGTAGACATTCATTTAAGGACTGTTCAGCGAAAACGATTAACTTATGACATTAGGCACAATGGATAAGACTCGCTATTCATAATCGTTGTGGTATGACAATTTTAAACACCTTTGCCACGAGTGATTTGTGAATAGTTACATAATTTCTCGGTTATCGCTATTGACTAACAAA
>CALNVZ010003430.1:19067901-19085045 GCA_940671915.1 Paracentrotus lividus | reverse complement strand
TGAAATATAAAAAAAAACATATGTAGGAGGGAGAGGGTATAAGAAACGGACAATCGGGTTAGAAATTGCATCTCAAAAGGGAGCCATGAGAACAAGAATTTTAAATGTCTAAAGGCCTCGTCCACCACCGAGTGCGGTCCGGTACCGGTACGGCAAACGTCTCAAATCGCTCTAAGAGCGACCCATAAAAACCGTACCGGTTGCCACGGCACCAGCCCGTGTTTGTTTGTGGACCAGTCTCATTGTGCAATAGTACACGGCGATTCATTTCGACGCGTTTTTGCCCATTGTTGAACGGACCGGGCCGCGTGCCGTGACCCGGACCGGACTCCGTGCGTGAGCCCGGACCGGAACTCGGTGTGAAGAGGCCTTATCCTTCTGAGAAAGAACTATGTTGATTAGAAACATAGGATTACGAAACTTATTCCTTTTATATGGGGATGCTTCTATAGCAGCTTCTCAAAGTAAAGCAGAAAAGAAACAATTTTGTTTCAAGTGAATGCATTAGAAACTATTACGAGATAATTCATAAAACAAGGGTTCTAGGACAACTGACCTGGCAAGTTACCCCAGAAAACCTAACCGCCGCCAAACTCCCTTAATCCAACATCTAGCCGTATTTCTAGGAGTAGTTGTCTTGAGGGCATTTGAGGATATCTGTTTCCTGATAAGAGAAATAAGTTCCTGAATTGGATAATTAACTCGATTAATTTTGCTTTCTTCCCGTATGCTGAGCGTGAAATTGTTCGCGACATCAAGGAGAAGCCTCTTGCTACGCCGCTCTCGATTTTGAACAGGAAGATGCAACCGGCTTCATCTTCCTCCTCCCTCGAAGAAGGAGCTACGAGCTTCCCGCGGGCAGGTCATCAACGCATCGGCAACGAGCGAATTCCGTGCCCCTGAGACTCTCTTTCACGCAAGCTTCTCGGAATGGAGTCTGCTGGTATCCACGAGCACCTACAACAAGCATTCATGAAGTGCGATGTTGACATTCCGGCAAGGATCTGTACGCCAACACCGGTCCCTCCTGGAGGCTCCACCATGTTCACAGGATCGGCCCGCAGGATTGCAGAAGGAGATCTCCGTCTTGCTCCACCAACCATGAAGATCAAGATCATCGGTAGCCCACCGAGAGGAGTACTCTGTATGGCTGCGGGGCTCCATTCCTTGCCTCTCTCTCCACCTTCCCAGGCAGAAATGTGGATCAGCAAGCAGGAGTAAATGATTGAGTCTGGCCCTTCAATGCGTCCACAGGAAAGTGCTTCCTAAGATGACTACAATTCTGCTTAACTTGGCAGAGTGCATCGAAGGCTTTGCGGGCAAAGTAATTGGAGGGGCAAGCGATTGTGTGTTTAAAATGTCTTTACCCCTCAATGCCTTTTGTCTCCTCAGAACCTGCCGACGCCTCTGCACTTGGAAATGGTTTGTTAAGTCAATATGCGATAACCGACGAAATTATGTAACTATTCACAATCACTCGTGGCCAAAGGTGTTTAAAATTGTCATACCACACGAATTATGAATGCGAGTCTTATCCATTGTGGCCTAATGTATAGTTAATCGCTTTCGCTAAACAGCCTTAAATGAATGTCTACGCTATTAGGGTAGCCTTTCGTTCATTATCATTAATTTATGGGTTCGAAATTTGAAAACTTGAAAGAGCATTATCTCTTAACAACAAAAAAGAAAATACTTTATATAGTCATTTTGTGATCCTTAAACGAAAGTCTCTGCTGACGAGTGATTTTCGTTTTCTATCGTATTCAAATATTAAATGTTTATTAAAGTATATTTTATATCATGAACTTTATAAAAGTAAGAAACGTAAAAAACAATTTATCCTATCTTATGTATACCATGTTATGAATAAAAGTTATATTAGCAAATTTTTCTCTTAATTCTGATTTCTCTTTGTTCACTAATGCTACAATCACACAGACACTTATGCTGGCAAGTCCACACAGACACTTAGTATAGATACGTTTGTGTTGTCCTTAATCTTATTTCATTCTTCTATTCTATCATTTCTTATGGTATTTCTTTGTTTTAGCTGGATGAACGAAATTATCAATATTTCCACTGCTGACTATGACGGGTAGGCATCCGTGGGGATCCGCAGAAAGAAAATCATTTTTGGAACGCACCGGACGTAACCAATGTAAGCATCTGTGTGCTGTAGCATTACGTTTGAGTTACGTAACGGTTGCGTCCAAAAATTATTTCTTTTCTGCGGATCCCCACGGATGCCTTCGCCGTCATAAGTCAGCAGTGGAAATATTGATAATTTCCGTTCATCCAGTAAACAAAACAAAAAAAGCAGCAAAAGAAATGATAAAATAGAAGATAATAAGAATTAAAACACCCCAAACGTATCTATCGTAGTGTCTGGTGTACGGCAGCATTAAATGTATTTCCCTGTATGGTATAACAATTAATGTTGCTCGCCTGGCGTGCGAGTTTTGTGTAAAGTCATTGATATAATAGAAACAAAGCTTGTAATTCGGATTCTTTAAGCATATAAATCAGCTACATTTTGAATTGTGCGTGTGTGTGGGAGTGCGATACCGGCCTTTAATTTCGAAATCTGTTGCTTTTCGCGCATCCACAAAAGCATACCGTGCTTACTGAACGCACTGTTCCTCTCCCTCTTTTGTTACATAAATCGAAAACGCTTTCTCTTCTGAATAAAGGTTATCGTTGGTTATTGAAAAACATGCAATTTGGTTATATAATGTCTTTTGATGAAGTATTTTCACTCAATCCCAGTCGTTTTTATAGGCCTACTATCTGAAGAGAATATCCTATTCAGTCGGCGAATTTTCAAAGTTCGTTCAGGTCACAGAAATAAAACCTTTTTCCTGAATAGCGGCAGGCGTAATTTGCATAATCATTTCTCCAAAGTAATTCAATCACTGCTTGAGGCGTATAACTTCTTTAATCATCGTTTAATAAAAGCAGCTGGCCTAATTTTGCATATTCCATTTCTATCCAAAAGCATTCCTCCTACGGTCTTGAGGCGTTACGATGGTGCCTTAATTTTCTCCTTATAATGGTCTTAAAATGCTGCCCATCCCTTCTGGCAGTCAGCGCTTGGCCTTGCAATATTAATTATCTCTAGTTCGTCCTAGTCCACCTAGTATCATTTCACTCAAGCCGTCCAACGTACATGGTGGTGTCAATCTTTCTCCTCTGTCGGTAAGCGTCCCATTCCAATTTACTATTTCGAATTGGATCGATTTGATCTGAAACTACAAGAACTGTATCCATTGATGAGATGATTTAAATGGCATTTAATCTTGTTTGTTTATTGCCGTTTGCCACTATTCTTATTATACATGGTCAAAAGGCAGTTTATGGAGTTGACACTCGTCACCCGCATCTGGAAGGACTAGTATTTCGATTTTTTTTTTCCTTTTTTATTTATTTATTTTTTTTTTAAAGGCAGATATTAAAATAACGAATATGATCTTAAATTTGTAAAAGAAAAAAAAAAGTTAACTGTTAATTTGGAAATTTGATATTTTGTAGATTAATTTCTACATGCGTGACTCCGATGTTATGTAGAGGCCTATATTAGCGTGGGAATGTTTTACTGTTGAACTTTTGAACACAACTTTCAGGACAATTCCATGAAGTAGAACTTGCAAAAATAAACGGTCTTAAAGATTTTTATTTGATTTCTATTTTTTGTCCTGTCATAGGTCGATTGAAATTGTAACTTTAAGAATGTACGCATAATAATATCCTTAAGAGCAGAAACAGTTTTGACAAACAAAGATAGGTAAAAAACAAGGCAGGACTTCCTTTTGTACCAGCCACTAAAAGTGAAAAAAAAAATATGGATATTTGTAAAATGGATTTCTAAGCATAAATAAATCGTTTTTAGGAGTCAAATTTTATTTTCTATTTTTAAATAAATTTTTTTATATTTTTTTCCGTTTTTTTTCTAAGTTTTTTTTTTCAGAAAAAAAATTTTTTTGGAGGCGTTTAAAACAATTTAAAGACTTTTTTTTTTTTTTTTTTCTCCATTTAAAATTTTTTTTTTTCCCCATTTAATTTTTTTTTTTAAATATTCATTTTTTGGGCGAGACAGAATGTAATCCAGGTTATTCTCAACCTGGTATCTGAAATAAATATTAATGGTTTAGCATATTACAGATCTATGCAGTGTTAAGGTTTTATCGAAACCAAGTATCCTAGGGTTAGTTGTTAGGGTAGTGTAGGGCATATATATAACTTGGGTCTTAGGACATAGGACGCCGGTGTCCTAGGGTCATTCGCGATCCGGTTGTCCTAGGGGTAATCGCGATCCGGTGTAGCCTAAGGGTCATCGCGACACGGTGTCCCCTAGGGTATCCCGACCCGGTGTCCCTAGGGTCATCGCGAACCCGGTGTCCTAGGGTCATCGCGATCCGGTGTCCTAGGGTCAGTCGCGATGGTGTCCTAGGGTCTGCGACCGGTGTCGTAGGGTTCATCGCGACCCGGTGTCCTAGGGGTCATCGCGACCCGGTGGTTCCTAAGGGTCATGCGCGATCCGGTGTCCAGGGTCATCGCGACGCCGGTGTCCTAGGGTCTCGCGATCCGGTGTCCTAGGGTCACGCGATCCGGTGTCCTAGGGTCATCGGCGATCGGTGTCGCTAGGTCATCGCGATCCGGTGTCCTAGGGTCATCGAGACCCGGTCCTAGGGTCATCGCGACCCGGTGTCCCTAGGGTCATGCGCAAAACCCCGGTGTCCTAGGTCCATCGCGACCCGGTGTCTAGGGTCATCGCGATCGCGGTGTCCTAGGGTCATCGGCGAACCGGTGTCGCTAGGGTCATCGCAATCCGTGTCTCTAGGGTTAGTGTTAGGGTCAGTGTAGGGCATATAATTTGGTTCGTAAAAGACCCGAACAGGTGTCGCTATGATCATCAACAAACAGTAGATTCTAAATTGGAAGAACTAGATTTCATATTGTTCAATAAATAGCTAAAGAAACAGCTCAAGTTACAAATAAATTAAAGGAACCCCCGAAAAAATTCTAAAATTTCATCCCAAGCTAGTCTAAGCTATAAAGCCTCCCTGCTTGAAAATTAATCCTGCTGGGTATGTATAAACTATGCAACTTCACTGTCTTTACTCGACTTCAGAGTTCAGATTCAGAAGGTAATTTCCACATATCCAAACTCTAGGCCCGTATTCTGTTACGTGGTTTAGAGTTGTACGGCAATTGAACATAGATCGAACATAGCACCGCACGAGAAAAAACTCCCAGCACGAAAAAAACCTCCCATACGTGTAGCAGCCTTCCGTACAGCTGGACGTTTTCTCGTGCACTGAAAGCCCAAGATATAAACCGGAACTCCATTGAAAATTAATCGACGCAACAATGATTGTTTGTAGCGCCTTTATCCTTTGACTGCGAGTGTTTTGTGGATTGTCGCTGTCATCATTTTTAAATATCACGTCTATTCATTAACAAGTTTATTATTTATTATGTACTGCCCTCCAACTAAAATTGCAAACAGTTTAAACAAGACAGCATGTTTAAGCGCTAAGAAACATCAAGTTAATATAAGTCGCTATGTAAATCTTATTTTATAATCATTATTAAGAACAAGGTTTATAATGTCTCACCGGTGGTGGTGAAAGAGTAGCCACGCTCTGTAAGGATCTTCATCAGGTAGTCGGTGAGATCACGTCCTGCCAGATCCAGGCGGATGATAGCATGGGGTAGAGCGTAACCCTCGTAGATGGGTACGGTGTGGGAAACACCATCACCAGAGTCGAAGACGATACCGGTGGTACGACCAGAGGCGTAGAGGGATAGGACGGCCTGGATGGCGACGTACATAGCGGGTGAGTTAAAGGTCTCGAACATAATCTGTTGAGGTAAAAAGAAGAGGACGAAATGCGAAATCAAATCAACGTTGATAATTACAGAACTTGCAGTGGCTTCCAAGAGGTTATCATCTTCCAAAATTAATTATTATCAATTGGCATATACTGGAAACTCGCTACGCTACGAGAAGACAGTGAAGTATACACGGTGGTTCAATTTCATATAAATATGTTTAATCTTTATTGTCGGTAATGGTTAAAGTACTTCTGAAATTGATATGATGGTCTACGCCTGTTAACGATTTGCAATGACGAGGGAAGAGGAAGTTTGGGAAAGATAATGTGTTTAATGCATAATTAGTTTTCAAAAGATCTTTTACCTGGGTCATCTTTTCCCTGTTGGCCTTAGGGTTGAGGGGAGCCTCGGTAAGGAGGACGGGGTGCTCCTCGGGTGCGACACGGAGCTCGTTGTAGAAGGTGTGATGCCAGATCTTCTCCATATCGTCCCAGTTGGTGACGATACCGTGCTCGATGGGGTACTTCAGGGTGAGGATACCTCTCTTGCTCTGGGCTTCGTCTCCAACGTAGCTGTCCTTCTGTCCCATACCGACCATGACGCCCTGGTGACGGGGTCTTCCAACGATAGATGGGAAGACTGCCCTTGGGGCATCGTCTCCGGCGAAACCGGCCTTTACCATACCAGATCCAGTTAGTCAACAGACATAGAGCGGCAACATCGTCGTCACACATGATGGTTGAGTATTAGGTAATTTGCTGAAAGTAAAGAAAACAAAAATACAGGAAATGAAATCGAGTGTTGGGCATTTGAGGTGCAAGAGGCGGTAAATATCATGGACATAGACAGGCTTCGACAAGGGGCGGGGGGCGATTGCCTTAGGTATCCCCCTTTTTTCCTAATATTATCTGAAATCAGTAAGTGTTCCTCTATCAATAAATAAGTAGAAAATTGAGCTCTCAAATGAAACAAATGGAACATAACATTTCATTTTTTATTTTCGATGAAACAACACACTAAAACTAATAGAGCGGAAACATTTGACTAAAAAAGTTCTGGGCTGCAGCCCTACGAAGCCCCAACACCCCCCCCCCCCAAAAAAAAGAAGGAAGGTGCCTTTTCAAGTAACAGTGCTTGTAAGCATCTTCACTCCCTATTTTGTGCATGACATACTGAATCCGTCTGGTCAACTAGGGTATAGAAAACGAAAGATTTCTGTTTTAATGTAATATGTTGATTATTTTGCACACAAAATTTAACTAACCCCTCCCTCCCACCTCCCCTCAAAACAAAGTGAGGACAATTAAGACTAACAATGTCCAAACTGTCGGAGCTTGTTACACATCCTTCGGATATTGCTCTTTAATTATTAAGATTTGTACTCGTAATATTCTGATTTGTTCGTACAAGGCAATGGCCTCTGGCTGATGTATAAGACGTAAACAAATTGCCGAGTTTTTCATTTTGTTTTATACCTATCTTTGTTTGTCAAAACTTTCTGCCTCTTAAGATATCTATGATGGTACATTCTTATAAGGCTACAACTTTCATCGACTTATGACAGACCAAAAAATAGAACTAAATAAAAAATCTAAGACCGTTATTTTTGCCAAGTTCTACTTCATGGAATGTCCTGAAAGATTGTTTCTAAAAGTTCAACAGTAAAACAATTCCCACGTAATATATTGGCCCTCTACATAAACATCGGGTCACCGCATGCAGAATAATCTACAAAATATCAATTTCCAAAAATAACAGTTAACTTTTTTTTTTCTTTTACAAATTTTAGGGATCATATCGTTATTTTTAATATCTGCTTTTAAAAAAAAAAATAAATAAATAAAAATGAAAAAAAAAAAAAAAAAAAAAAAAAAAAAATCGAAATACTAGTATTTTCCAGATGCGGGTGACCGAGTGTCAATTCCATAAACTGGCCTTTGACCATTTAAATAGAATAAGTGGCAAACGGCCAATAACAAAAACAAGATAAATGCCATTTAAATCATCTCATCAATGGACAGTTTTGTATTTCAGATCAAATCGATCCAAACGAAATAGAAATGTGGATTTGGACTTACCGACAGAGGAGAAAAGATGACACCAACCTGTTACGTTGGACGGGCTTGGAGTGAAATTGATACTAGGCGGGACTTAGCGCGACGAACTAGAGATAATTTAAATGCAAGGCAGAAGCGCGATCCAGAAGGATGGGCAGCATTTTAAGACCATATAAGGAGAAAAAAGGCACCATTCGTACGCCTCAAGACCGTGGCAGAATTGCTTTTGATAGAAATTGAAATGCCAAATTAGGCCAGCTGCTTTTATTAACATGATTAAAGGAAAGTATACCCTCAAGGCAGTGATTGAATTACCTTCTTGGGGAAGAAAAATTTTTGGATTATGCAATTACGCCTGCCGCCATCAGGAAAGTTATCTTGTGCCTGAACGAACTTTGAAAATATCGCGACTGAAATAGGATCTCTGTTAAGGATAATGTTAAAACGACTGCGGATTGAGTGAAAATACTTCATCCAAAAGAACATATATACCAAATTGCATGTTTCATGTCAATAACCAACGATAACCTTTATTCAGAAGAGGAAAGGTTTTCGATTTATGTAACAAAAGAAGAGAGAGGATCAGTGCGCGTTCAGTAAGCACGGATGCTTTTGTGGATGCGGAAAGGCAACCAGATTCGAAATTAAAGGCCGGTCCACTGCGGAATGATTAATTGCGCATGAGTTGCGTATACAAAATTTCATTCATCCGGCACAAAAAAACAAAAACAAACAAACAATCGCAAATCATTCGCAAATCATCCTAAAAAAGCCAGTGGGACCGCGCCTAGTAGCCCTACGAGAATAAAATTACTCGATATGCGACATCCCCATGAAGATCAATATTACGGGGAATAAAAAGATTATCTTGACTTCTAGAATCTATGATACAAGGCGGACTTAAGATGTTTGTATTTGCTCAATCATCGATAAACAGCACTGGCTAAAATACGGTATCAAAAACTGAACATTATCTCTAGAAAATCAAGAACATTAGAAGTCTTTGATTTTAAATAAAGCGTTAGATAAGACATACATACAAGTTATTATAATTTCATATAATTTTCATACGAGCCTTTTCTTCTCTATTCCCTTCTCTTTACTTTTCCACGTTTGATTATCTGTTTATATTAGAAATTTTGAGTAATCACTATCATGTTACTAAACGCGAATAGAATCTGAAACAGGAATTTAAAGTTGACATCCAAAAGTTGAATCAAATTTAAGTTGATGTAACATTATGGTGTATCTCACTTTCGCCAGGAGACGGATTTTTGACTACTTTAAAGACGGTTTTGAAACAGTTACTGTTTTAAGACTGTTTTGAAACTTATCGCGAAGACGTCTTCCTAGTCCCGAAAAGTTTCATGAGTTTGGGGTCTCACAACCGCCTCAAGTAGTCTCGGATCCGTTTCCGCGACGGAAAAAAGTATCGGAGACGTCTCCGATACTACTTTTTTCCGTCTCGGAGGACCATACTTTTTTTTCCGTCGCGGACAAGGGGATTTGGACAACTTTGAAGCGGTTTTGAAGTTCCCGAAACTAACGAAATTTCGCGGGACTCAGGACACGTATCCTCAGCGACAATTCAAAACAGTCTCAAAACTGTTTCAAGAAGTTGAGATGAATACCATTAATTTATGGTTTGTCTATATTTCTCTTATTAATTTGTTTTTTTTTATTTTCCTGTGATGCACTCATTGTAGGCCTAAATCTTCTCCGCCGTATTAACAGTTTTGGTGACGCCCATAAAGTTAATAATACCCCTAAATATAACCCCCTTTCGATGTCCTCCTCTAAGTCTACCCTAATCAACTTATCCAACATAGACGCCCCAGGTCTGATCTCGTTTAGTATTCAGAGTCCTTCTTAAGTAAGATATCTGTTTTTCCCATTCAACCAATCTCAGAGAAGTGTTGTCGAGTCATGCCAGCTTGTTAAACCACCAGGTTACCCCCTTAACATGCCGTTAAACAATAATTATAATCATGATAATGCCGTCCACACACCGTCTTGTTGCAATTGTTTTATGTGGCGCTTTCACTGAAGTTTGGGTAAAATCCACTTTAATCTAACAACAATTGGTCGTAATTTTTTCTGTTTTTTCTAATTCCACTTAGGCTTAACCTATTTTGTCTTTTAACAATTTGCTTAATTCTCATTTTAGTATGCCATCCAATGGAAAAAAAATATTTACGTTTTCGTTTGCAAGTCATGTTAATGTATTCGCAGATTATGTTCTACTTGATCGCATGAATCAGAAAATATATATCGCAATTTTTTTTAATTGACCTTTTGTGACCAAAATTGAAGGTCAAAGGTCAGGCTTCATTAACATAACATATTTTTTGTTCAAAAAATATAACGACCTGTATTTTTTGGTTGATGGCATCAAGTAAACAATCTTCAGTTTTAAAGACACTCGAGATATAGTGAAGGCAGGGCGCCAAAAAGGTGCGTTGCCTGTCCGTGTGTTTGTTGCTTGCATTTCTTTCTCTCTCACATAATGAAAAAATACATACTAACGCTACATGGAACCATGTATTGAATATACCAATTTGCAAAAGCTATAAGGAGCTTTCCCACGTGATTGGAACTCGAACGCGGGCCACGGCGGCCGAGAATTGACGGATCCTAACCACTAGACCATTAGGATCATGTCTTGCTAAATAATTTCAATTTTACTGAAGAGCAATCCATTCAATGTTTCCGAGGACATGCATTGTATTTTATCAGTTAACACACACGCAAAAGTTGATGCCTAAAGTTAAGTTTAGCTTAAATCTGTGTTTAACTATGCTAGGAAAAATGGAGACGACATTTTGGGTACGTTAAATGTTCTTAAACGTTTATTAACGCTAAACATATTTATTGTGCAAAATTGTGTCAAATTGTAGAATTTTTTTAACTATCAATTAAATCTATTATGATTTTTTTCACCCAACCAGCCAGGTGTATGCCAAATTATATAATTTATGCATATTGAACAATAATAGGTCAAGCTTAACGACGATTGGACACAACATATGCATAGACATGACTAACAACAACTAATTCAAGAATAAAACATGAATTCATAACAGCCGAATATCATTGCCATATTCGTGACCTTATGAACTTGCGAATTAGGTCAAAGGTCAAATTTATATGAAATTAAACAAACTAGAAATGGCATCATTTTAAGAAAAAAAAAAAAAATTCCTTGAACTGCTGACTTTTATTTCGAGGTCATGGTGTAACTAATTATTGACGACCTGCTATTTTTATTTGTGGATGCATCAAAGATAAAAAATCTTCCAGTTTTAAAGACACTCGAGATATATGAACCAGGCCACAAAAAGGTGCGTTTCCTCGCATATGTTTGTTGCTTGCATTTCTTTCTCTCTCACATAATGAAAAAAAAAATTAATAACGTACATGGAACCATGTATTGAATGTTACCAATTTGCAAAGCTATAAGGAGTTTCCACATGTTTTTTTTGTGTGTGTGTGTTTTCCCCAACTGGAAATCGAACCCAGGTCACGGCGCGCCCGCGGCGAGCGTCGCGACGGTGCCCAAATCATATGCGCTACACACATTATTAAACTTCAGTATACTGCTGATAAAGAATAAGTCATTGAAGCACAGATATTTGCTGTTTTGAAAAAAAAAATAAATAAATAAATTCGTTTATGTTGTACTCATTCATCCGTTAAGTCACGATGTCACTAATTTCAAGAATTCTTGTTCCTAAACAAACTAGCTATATTCCCATGTTTTGTTTAAGCTTGAATAATTTTGTTATGATTACTAGACACTTACGTTTAGTCACGTTTTTGTTGTTTTATTCCTTATTCGTTTTCTATTCTATCAGATTCTTATGTATTTCTTTGTTTTACGGAATTTGTAAACTATTTTCACTGCTGACTATGACAGAAGCGCATCCGCCGGGGATCCGCCAGGAAAAAAAAAGAAGAAGATTTCTTTTTTGACGCCGAACGTAACTTAAGTATGTGGTCTGTGTGCTTAAGTAGTATAGGTGCGCTATCTTCACTTCGGCGGAAACCAAAATTGAGACAGATTTGCCTAGCATGCATTGTCTTCTCTTTTTCCGCGCACGAAATATTTTGCTCCCACATACAAAAGACGGATTAGCAGCATGCATGTACTAGATCTTCTTCCTGTGCGCAGCGAAAAAGTTGTCGCGGAGACTTGAGGAAACAGATGCTAGTGCAATGTCATGCTGGCAAGTCAGTCTCATTTTGTTTTTTTTTTCCGCGAAGTGAGGATAGCATCCATAGCACTGGGATTTAATGGGGTTCTCTAGGGGAACTTACTTTTTATTGGTGTTTATGTGTGTATATGTATAGGTTTTAGGAATAAACTTTACTGCTGATTCAAATATCGTCAATGCTCCTCGGGGAGTATAAACGATTTGTTTTTTACATAAATTCCGATATCCCATATTTCAGTAAGCACAGATAATAAAGAAATTATGGAAACTATAGAAGCAAGTTTACGCTTTGTCATGGCTAAGTGAATTTAATTGGATAGGTAATTTGGCCAAAAGTTCATACTAGTTTTGCGGTGGTTTCAACTGGTCGTTCGTGCAACTCTCTCCGAAAGATTTGACAGAAAAAATTCCCTGCTCGCTCGTACCTTTTTTTTTCAGCCTTGCATGAATCAGTACGACACGTAGGAGGTTTTTGCAATACATTCCGAAGAAACGTTTAGGAATCACAGAATTGGCGCCACGATGACTAAATGCAAAGCGAGTTTAAGCACTTAACACTTGTGCCTACAGTTTTTACTACCGAATAAGTACAAGAGATATGCCAAAGATAAGGAGCCGAAATGTTACCGACCAGAAGTTTGTAAAGCCCCTAAATTTTTCTAATAGTTTGCATAATGTTCTTTATAGGTCTTGCTGCTTACTGAAAGCACGAATTTTTGTCAAAATAAAATCTGACGTTAATTCTCGAGAAGAATTTGATATCTAAAGAAATGAAACCCAAATAATCAGTTAAAATATATAAAAAGTAAAATCAAAGGAAAAAAGATCAACGAAAGTTTGAGAAAAAACTCAATAAATAATAAGAAAGTTATGCATCATGTGACAGTGCTGATCACTTCCCGCTGGAAATCCTGACACTGACAACGGATCAAAAGATGCGTGATTTCATTCATAAAACCAATTTCCCCCTACTTTTGTAGGCCTACATATTTCACTTAACTTTGTCCTTTTCGTCAATTCTGTCGGTAGATCGGTATTAAAAAAAAAAAAATTTAAAAGAGGAGGACATGTAATTAAGTTTCCAACAAACTATAATCATGGCGAGAGAGTGTACTACCAATTAGAAAACGAAAAAGAGATATTCTGGGGGTTTTTTTATCACCAAGTGAAATTGCTTATGTCTGACATCAACAATATCTTTTTAGGGCTGTCAGCACCCTTCATTGCGTAGTGACACAACAGTCAAAAGGTAATAACTTTCTTATAATTTATTTCAATTTTATATATTTCATCGTTTCTTTTGATTTGTCTTTCTCATAAAAATTCAACTGAATCCCGTGTTTCACTCTCCTTAATATTCGGCAGTGTTAATGAAAAATGTACAGTACATTTCTAAAAGATATAAATCTAAACTTGTGTGCACAAACAGGTGGTCTACTTTTAAAACCTTTTGCAAATGATGTATAGATTGCGCTGAAATTTTTACTTGTTCTAAATTTGCGCCCTTCTTGCATGTTCTTGTGAGCGCGCAAATGTTTGGGAGCTGTAGTCAAAAGTGTTTGATTTTGCTTTCTAAGATTAAGGTAAAATATATGATAATAATTCCTCGATTAATCAGGTATCATACATTTATAAGTCCATTTACGAATCATTACATTATAACAAACAAATAGATAGATTTTGAAACTTTGCATGCTCCTCGAAAATTTAATATAATATATATAATAACAAATCACAATCAAGAAGATAATTGACTTTTTACATAACATGTATAATTTAACGTAGCACTCTGTAACATTATTCTTTCTATTCTTATACAACTAACATTCATTTCTAATTACCATTTAACGGAGTGGAATACTAAAGACTTTTTTATCAAAAGCAAACAGTATGTTGAAATTAGAACGCTGTGTATACAGTCTGATGACAAAAAAATTTAAAAACAAAGTACAGTCAGGGAAAAATAGATTAGGATGAATCCTTTTCCAAATGTTATGTATATTTAAGTATTAAATTAAAGTCAATATATTTTTCCTTGCTGATGCATTTATTTCAATATTAAAATTTGCTTTTGTAGAACAAAACAGTTATGCTAGTTTTTGTATTAAACGAGCGAAAACTTTACACAAACATATTGTTTCATGTTGGTGGCTTATGGCGAACCTACACAAAGATGCGAAAAAAAATGATACATCAGGGAAAAAAATAAATTAGGTACGAATATTTTCAAAATGTTATGTATGTAGGTTATTAAATTAAATGCCAATATATATTTCTAGCTGATGCAATTTATATTAAATAATTTAGCCTTTTGTAGCAACAAAGTTATGTTATTTTTTTATGGCACGGCGTGCACAAATGATTTTTTATTGATCATTGTTGATGTAGAATATTAATCATATCTCAAGATCTACAGCACTAAATGAAAGGAAAAAAACAAATGTAGTAAAAAAAGCTCATTTTTCCTGCTTTATGCGAAAAAATAAGCATACAAATTGTGACTAATTCTCCATACGATAAAAAAAAAATGTTCCCAACATGTGCCATTTGATACATACTGTAGTCTATGCCTCACCGTTTGCCAACATCTTCTTGTTTTGTCGATTCTATTGAAGCGGATTAAATGTCAAATATTGCTTGAAAACAGTCTTCATATTTTTTTGCATGCAACACATTGATTAGCAATGAATGGTGGTGGGTGAAAATTACTTTTCTACATCTGTATACTAATTAGTATAAAAATTTCTCAAACGTTTATGTGTTTGTGATATAACATTAAAGCCAAAAAAAAAATTCTTGTTATACACTTTATTTTGTATAATTTACTTTTTTAAAATTCAAAAAAGTTATGCTTCAATTTTGTTCGGACACAGAGAAAAGCAATGCCAAAAGCTTTTGCTCTATCGCGTTATTTTCTGTGCGTTATTGTGCTTCGAACCTACACCAAGGCATGCGGACGGCGTTGCAAAATGGATTTTTCCTGATTGAAGAAAACTAATCATATCTACAGACACATGATCAAAGGGGATGAAAATGCAGAAACGAAAAGTCTCATTTGCCTGCTTTATGGAATACGAAACAATTCTATGTTGCGACATACTTATTACTATTAAGAAAATTCTTCTTGTACCATTTATTTGATACAGACTGTATAAACATGCGACACATCAACAAAATTTGAGTTCATATTTATACTTTGTAGCATGCGTTTCTTCTTGACTAAATTACCTTGATAATCAATGTAATTTGCAGATTGAGGAAATTAAATTTTGTCGTTTGCTTTTCTTTTGTAGAGAAGGGCAGTAAACATATTTATCATGAGACAATTATTTAATAACATTATTGAAGTCCTCAATACAACACATTCATTAATACATGATAAAAGGAACCCCCTTTTATTATTTTAGAGAGAGAGAGAGAGGAGAGAGAGGGAGAGAGAGGAGAGAGAGAGAAGGGGGGGGGTTCATGCTGATTTTATGTCTCTCCAGCCCGGAAGAATGAAGATAAACCATTAAAGAACGAAGCGTTTCTCATCCATGGACCAGGCTTCAATTTTCACCGAAGTCACACCTTGGGGGCTGAAAGTGCTAAAACGGCACTCTGATCGCAGTCAAATAGCCTCAAGTTTTCACTTCTTAGAGTGATTATGTGAACAACACATCTTTAATTTATCAACTTTCTTAGAATACATGTAGGATATTGTTTCCCCTAAAACAGTTAAACCAATTACCCACTTACACGATTTACAAAGGTTTTGCTCTATATAACTATTTTTCTTTTTTAACGAACTGCTATAACGAAGTTTCAAGTTAATCAACAAACATTCAAACTATAATTTTGCATTTTAACAAACTGTACACATCTAATGAAATTTAAAGGATTGCAAATTACAAGTAAGTGCTATAAATGGAGAAAACAAAGATACATGGCACGCGTTCATATCAGTATATGGTCAAATCACAACATGGACAACAACATAGAAATTAAATTTTTGACACCACTTGTTTTTTATAGTACTGTGTAACAAAGGGTGCCCGATGGCAAAAGTTCCAATTTCTCAAGTAAAATAGTTTCCATGTTGAACAAACCTTTCCGGACAAGAAGTTCAAACGGGTTTACATCAGTTTCTGCGATTGTCTTTGTCCTTCCACAGTCTTTTCTGAAGAATTGGCCCGTTTTTAATGAGATATATTGGTTGTCCATCACACTCAACATTTCTACAGTTGTCCTCAGCGGTTTAGGAATTAGGCACCATAACAAGAAACTATACATACCTCGTTAAATCTCAAGGAAAATTCACTATGCATGTTGCCAGTCCCCGCGAGCTGTTTCCATTGCTGCCGATGCCTGAATCCGTTGTGCTGTTCTTTTTGGTCTTGTTCTTGCTCCCTTGTGAATTTGTTCCTGACCGTGCGAAACAGCACCGCTTCATTGTTGTCCTTCACCAATGTGCGTCCACATCTGTTCCAGCTGTGAACACCAGAAACACTACGCGCCTGCTGGAGCAATCGCCACTTACCGCTGCTGAAGTCCTTGTCCTAATCTCGAACCTCTCGCTTTATGGAGCAGGTACTGAATCATCGCAGTCCATGGCAGGCAGGGTATATCCATTTTTGCCAATTCCTCGTAGTTCTGTCCGTGAGATGTCGCTTTGCGACGTCGTGTAGGCAACATCCGAGTCACGTCGTAACTGAGCATCTCTCTTCAGCGTTGAAAACTGCTAACATCCTGCACGCTATGCGCTGTTTTCATCCCCGTGTTGGCGTCGACGGTTGAGGGCGCCATTGTAGTTGATTCCTAGAGGTGTCCGCAGGTAGCTTTTCCCGGACTCTTCTTCATTTTATGCTTTTCCACTGAGACTCTCTGCATCATCAACAACTTCATCATAATCCATCATCACCATCTTCCTTACGAGGTTTGAATCGCTTGTAGAGGGATCCTGTTCTATGAGCCAGTATGTCAGGAGTTCTCCTTTCCTTTCATCGCCACGAGACCCCCTCTGGCTACAGTAAAAACCTCCCACCTCGTCCAGGATAGA
>CALNVZ010003430.1:18998147-19065498 GCA_940671915.1 Paracentrotus lividus | reverse complement strand
TAAGGTCAGTATTATTAAATAATAACGAATATGATCTTAAATATTTGTAAAAGAAAAAAAAAGTTAACTGTTATTTTGGAATTGATATTTGTAGATTATTTCTGCGTGACCCGATGTTTATGTAGAGGCCATATATTACGTGGGAATGTTTTACTGTTGAACTTTTAGAAACACAACTTTCAGGACATTCCATGAAGTGAGAACTTGCAAAAATAAAACGGTCTTAGATTTTTAGGCTAGACTTCCTTTTGTACGCAGCCACTAAAAGTGGAAAAAAAAAGTATGAGATATGTTTGTAAAATGGATTTCTAAGCATAAATAAATCGTTTTTAGGAATGTCAAATTTTATTTTCTATTTTTAATAAATTTTTTTCATATTTTTTTTCCGTTTTTTTTCTAAGTTTTTTTTTTTCAAAGAAAAAAAAATTTTTTTGGAGGCGTTTAACAATTTAAGACTTTTTTTTTTTTTTTTTTTCTCCCATTTAAATTTTTTTTTCCCCCATTTAATTTTTTTTTTTTTTTAAATATTCATTTTTTTGCGAGACAAATGTTAATCCAGTTATCTCAACCTGGTATCTTGGAATATAATATTATGGTTAGCATATTACAGATCTATCAGTGTAAGGTTATCGAAACCAGTATCCTAGGGTTAGTGTTAGAGTAGTGTAGGGCATATTTATAACTTGTAGTCGAGGGTTGTCTAGATGGGCATCGGATCCGGGTCCTAGGGTCATACCGTCCAGGTGTCCTAGGGTCATCTGCGACGCTATCCTCGGGTATCAGGGACCGGTGTCCTAGGGTCATCGGCGACCCGGGTGTCCTAGGGTCATACGGGCGATCACGGTGGTCCTAGGGTGCATCTGATGCCGGTGTCCTAGGGTGCATCGGATCCGGTGTCCTAGGGGTCATCGGGACCGGTGTCGCTAGGGTCATGCGCGATGCGCGGTGTCCTAGGGTCATCGCGATCCGGTGTCCCTAGGGTGCATCCGGGATCCGGTGTCCTAGGGTCATCGGCGATCCGCGTGTCCTAGGGCATCGCGATCGGTTCCTACGGGTGCATCGCATCCGGTGTCCTAGGGTCATCGCGCGATCCGGTGTCCTAGGGTGTCAAGACCCGGTGTCCTAGGGTTCATCAGCGGACCCGGTGTCCTAGGTCATCGCGATCCGGTTTCCTAGGGTCATCGCGATCCGGTGTCCAGGGTCATCGCGATCCGGTGTCTAGGTCATCTGCACCGGTGTCGTAGGGCATCAACCGGTGTCTAGGGTCATCACGACCCGGTTGTCCTAGGGTCATCGCGATCGCGGTGTCTAGGGTTAGTGTAGGGTCAGTGTAGGGCATGATAATATTGGTCGTAAAGACTGCGCGACTAGGTGTCCTATGATCATCACAAACCAGTAGTTCTAAAATTGCAAGATAGATTGCAATTGTTATAAATAGCTAAAGAAAACAGCCTCAAAGTTACAAATAAATAAAGGAAACCCGAAAAATTCTAAAAATCATCCCAAGCTAGCTCTAGCTATAAAGCCTACCTGCTTTGAATATTAATCCCTGCTGGGTAGGTATAATCTATGCAACTTCACTGTCTTCAGAATCAGAGTTCAGAAGTTAGTAGTAAATCACATAACTCCAAACTCTTTGGCCCGTATTCTGTGCGGTGTTTAGAGTTGTGCTGGTCGCACGAAAATAGTAAGGGTATGAGACGAGATGCAACGCTGATTTGCACGCTTCTCTAGCGAAGCGTCAGTGAAGCGTGCGTCCTATCGTACGAAAGTAGATTCAGATGACGTCATTGCGGATAACTCATTTATCATGTAGACACACACATTTTTCTAAAGAATTCTTAAACTAGGGGTATATGGTGGTTTAGAATTTGATTATGGCTTTGGCGGGTTTTTATGTCGGAGTGAAGCTAATTTATCTATTTTCTCGTTAACTTGAAGTTAAATGGTTGTTAAAACTTTGTTTAATAATGGTAGCATGTTAGAACTCTCCACAATCGATTAGATTAATGGCATGTTAATACATCAAAAATGACATTTCGCGACTACGATTTGAAGTATTAGTTTTGACCTGACATTTTGTAGAAAGGACAACTGACGCAAAAAACCAACAATAAACTAATGTGGCAAGTCACTTGTGCATTACACTGGAAAAACGGATTTGGAACATTAGTTTGATACTAATTTGAGAATGGTTTGAAATTGTTTTGGATGTTTTTTGTCGCAGACGTCTCAGAGACGTCTCCGAGATATTCCCACGACCAAGCGCGCGATTTCATGTCAAGACGGGGGAGGCGGGGGGGGGGGGGGGAACAGAATCACCCAAAAGTGAAAAAATAATATAATCATCAAAATTTGCAATCTTCGCACATTATGCAGAAAACTAATGAAAAATTGATTGCGAAGCGCGAAGCGCGAGCCGAAATATTCTGGCCTTATAATAACTGTTTAGCATTGTATTTGACATACATTTTACCTCTTTTTAGCTCACAAGCTAATCACTACATAAAAATTGTTAATTTTAAAAACTCGAAGGGGGCGATGCCCCTTAAAAAAATCGGGAGGGAGGGGGGGACACGTCACACCCGCCCCGTCTCACCGCGGGATGCAGCCGCTGAAATAGCATCGCGAAGCCAGAAATAATATATTTATATCGGAGACGTCGCTGCTGAGATGAGTATTTTCCAAGTCGGCGGGACAAAAAAAAAAAAAAAAAAAATCAAAAATCAAAAAAAAAAATCAAAAAAAAATCGAATACTAGTATTTCCAGACGCGGGTGACGAGTGTCAACTCCATAAACTGGCCTTTTGACCATGTATAATTAAGAATAAGTGGCCAAACGGCAATAAACAAACACGATAAATGCCATTAAATCATCTCATCAATGGATACAGACAGTTCTTGTATTTTCAGATCAAATCGATCCAAATCGAAATAGTAAATTTGGATTTGGGACTTACCGACAGAGGAGAAAAGATGACACCACCTGTACGTTGGACGGGCTTGGAGTGAAATGATACTAGGCGGGACTGGGGACGAACTAGAGATAATTAATATGCAAGGCAGAGCGCTGATCCAGAAGGATGGGCAGCATTTTAAGACCATATAAGGAGAAAATAAGGCACCATCGTACGCCTCAAGACCGTGGAGGAATGCTTTTGATAGAAATGAATATGCAAATTAGGCCAGCTGCTTTTATTAACATGATTAAGGAAAGTTATACGCCTCAAGGCAGTGATTGAATTACTTTTGGAGAAATGATTATGCAAATTACGCCTGCCGCCATTCAGGAAAGTTATCTTGTGCCTGAACGAACTTTGAAAATATCGCGACTGAATAGGATATTCTGTTCAGATAGTATAAAACGACTGGGTTTTGAGTGAAAATACTTCATCAAAAGAACATTATATAACCAAATTGCATGTTTTGTCAATAACCAACGATAACCTTTATTCAGAAGAGAAAGGTTTTTGATTTATGTAACAAAAGAGAGAGGATCAGTGCGGTTCAGTTAGCACGGATGCTTTTGTGGATGCGCGAAAGCAACCAGATTTCGAAATTAAAGGCCCGGTCCCACTGGCGGGAGGATTAATTGCGCATGAGTTGCGTATACAAATTTCGTTCATCCGCAACAAAAAACAAAAACAAAACAAACAATCCGCAAATCATTCGCAAATCATCCTAAAAAGCCAGTGGGACCGCGCCTAGTATAGGCCTACGAGAATAAAATTACTCGATATGGACATCCCCATGAAAATCAATATTACGGGGACAAAAGATTATCTTGACTTTTAGAATCTATGATACAAGGCGACTTAAGACCTTTTTTGTATTTGCTCAATCATCGATAACAGCACTGGCGTAAATACGGCATCATTAAACTGAACATTAGTCTCTAGTAAAATCATAGAACATTAGTTAGTCTTTGATTTTAAATAAAGCGTTAGGTAAGACATACCTAAAAAGTTATATAATTTTCATATAGTTTTCATACGAGCCTTTTCTTCTCTATTCCTTCCTCTTACTTTTCGTTTGATTTTCTGTTTATATTAGATTTTGAGTAATCACTATTCATGTTACTAAACGGAATATAATCTGAAACAGGAATTAAAGTTGTATTGACATCAAAGTTTGAATCAAATTAAGTTTGATGTACATTATGGTGGTATCTCACTTCGCGGAGACGGATTTTTGACTACTTTAAAGACGGTATTGAAACAGTACTGTTTTAAGACTGTTTTGAAACTTATCGCGAAGACGTCTCCTGAGTCCCCGCGAAGTTTCATGAGTTTCGGGGGTCTCACAACCGTCTCAAAGTAGTCTCAAATCCGTTTCCGTCTCGGAGGCCATACTTTTTTGTCCGTCGCGGAGACTTCTCCGATATTGTTTTTTCCGTCGCGGAAAGGGATTTGGGACAACTTTGAAGCGGTTTTGAAGTTCCCGAAACGACATTTCGTGGGGACTCAGGACACGTATCAGCGACAATTTTCAAAACAGTCTCAAAACTGTTTAAAAAAAAAGTTTCGAAATAGTCCCAAATCCGTCTCCGCGAAGTGAGATGATACCATTAGTTTATGGTTTGTCTATATTTCTCTTTTTTAATTTGTTTTTTTTATTTTCCTGTGATGCACTCATTGTAGGCCTAAATCTTCTCGGTATTAACAGTTTTGGTGACGCCCATGAGGTTAATAATAGCCCCTAAATTATAACCCCCTTTCGATGTGCCTCCTCTAAGTCTACCCTAATCAACTTATCCAACCATAGACGCCCCTGTCTGATCTCGTTTATATTCAGAGTTCTTTTTAAGTAGATATCTGTTTCCCATTCATCCATTTCAGAGAAGTGTTGTCGAGTCATTCAGCCATGTTAAACCACCAGGTTACCCCCTTGGTTAAACCATGGTTAAACAATAATATAATCATGATAATGCGTCCTTTTTGCAATTGTTTTTGTGGCGCTTTCACTGAGTTCGGTTAAAATCCACTTAATCTAACAACAATTGGTCCAGTTTTCTGTTTGTCTAAATCCACTTGGGCTTAACCTATTTTGTCTTATAACAATTTAGTTTAATTCTCATTTAGTTTAATTCTCATTTTAGTGTGGCATACGTTTCGTTTGCAAGTCATGTTAAAGTTTGGCAGCATTATTAGGGTTGGGCGAATCTCAACTTTTTTTTTCAAACAAGTTGTTTCCATAGTAAAATTTGACGTGGAAACTGAAAATGACAATTATTTTTGCATACGATGATTTCTTACGTCGCTAAAGTGCAAAAAACCAAAATGGCCGCCAAAATAGCGTATTATGCCCAATTATCATACTTTTTATACGTATACACCACTTTTATTGCGTTTTTATATGTCTTTTGGGTGTCAGGGAACCCAACATGATTAATCCAACATGATTAATCCTTCCTAAGTTGACTGTTAGTGTAGTTTGGTAGTTAGTTTCAGTCAATATCGAGCAAAAATCACCTCATATCAAAATCACTAATTAACTCCTATAACCATACTAGGTACATTTGGTCATGATAAAATTGTCAGATTTGAGCTTTTAAACCATCAAAATCCATAAAGAAACAAAATAAAACCGGTTTATACCTATAAAGTGTGTGATGAATGGGCAAAATACACTATTCTGGTTTTTTGCACTTTAGCGACGTCAGACTTCATCGTACACAAAAATCATTGTCATTTTTGGATTCTACATCAAATTTGACTGTAGAAATAACTTGTTTGACATAACTTTTCAGAAAAAAGTCATTATTTGCCCAACCCTAGCATTATGTTCTACTTGATCGCATGAATCAGAAAATATATATCGCCAATTTTTTAATTGACCTTTTGTGACCAAAATTGAAGGTCAAATGTCAGGCTTCATTAACGTAAACATATTTTTGTTCAAATTGTGTTAAATTTGGTATCAAATTGTAGGTAATTTTAAAACTAGCAATTAAGTCTATTATGTTTTTTCACCCAACCATCCAGTATATGCAAATTAGTCTATTTATGCATAATTGAATCAACATTCATGTAGAGTCAAGCTTAACGACGATTGGACACAACATATGAATAGACAATACTAATAACAACTAATCAAGAATAAAACATGAATCAAACTAGCCGAATATTATTGCCATATTCCGATAACCCTTATGACCTTGGAATTAGGTCAAAGGTCAATTTATGTGATGATTAACAAACTAGAAATGGCATCATTTTAGAAAAAAACTAATTTTTCTGTGAACTTTGTCCTTATTTCTAGGTCAATGGTGTGAACTAAAAATATGACGACCTGTATTTTTTGGTTGATGGCATCAAGGTAAACAATCTTCAGTTTTAAAGACACTCGAGATATATGAACCAGGCGCAAAAAGGTGCGTTTCCTCGCGTTTGCATGCATTTCTTTCTCTCTCACATAATGAAAATATATATAATAACGTACATGGAACCATGTATTGAATGTTACCAATTTGCAAAAGCTATAAGGAGTTTCCCCACATGTTTTTTTTTTGTGTGTTTTCCCCCACTGGAAATCGAACCCAGGTCACGGCGCGCCGCGGCGAGGCGTCGCGACGGTGCCCAGAAATCATTATGGCTACACACATTATTAAACTGTCAGTATACTGTCTGATAAAGAATAAGTCATTGAAGCACTGATTATGTTGTTTTTGAAAAAAAAAAAAAAAAAAAATAAATCGTTTATGTTGTACTCATTCATCCGTTAAGTCACGGATGTCACTAATTTTCAAGAATCTGCTTCCTAACAATATAGCTATATCCCATGCTTTGTTTAATCTTGAATAATTTGTTATGCTAGACACTTACGTTTAGTCACGTTTTTGTTGTTTTATCCTTATTTCGTTTTCTATTCTATCAATTCTTATGTATTTCTTTGTTTTACGGAATTGTCACTATTTTCACTGCTGACTATGACAGGAAGGCATCAGCGGGGATCCGCAGGAAAAAAAAAAGAAGATTTTTTTTTGGACGCCGGACGTAACTTAACGTATGTGTCTGTGTGCTTGTAGTATAGGGTGGTATCTCACTTCGCGGAAACAAAATTGAGACAGATTTGCTAGCATGGCATTGTCTTCTCTTTTTCCGCGACGAAATCTTTTGTCCCACATACAAAAGGTTACGTTGTACAAAAGACGGATTAGCCAGCATGGCATTGTACTAGATCTGTCTCCTGTGGCACAGAAAAAGTTGTCGCGGAGACTGAGGAAACAGATGTAGTGCAATGTCATGCTGGCAAATCAGTCTCAATTTTGTTTCCGCGAAGTGAGATAGCACCCATAGCACTGGGATTTTTAATGGGGTTCTCTAGGGGGAACTTACTTTTTATGTGGTGTTTATGTATGTATATGTATATTTTAGAATAAACTTTACATAGTATTAACAACTGGCTGATTAAAATATCTCAATGCTCCTCGGGGAGTATACGATTTTTTTTTACATAAAACCTGATGTCCCATATTTCAGTAAGCACAAGATAATAAAATAAATTATGGAAACTATAGAAGCAAGTTTAGGGCTTTGTCATGGCTAAGCGACTTTAATTGGATAGGTAATTTGGCAAAAGTTCGTACTAGTTTTGCGGTGGTTTCAACTGGTCGTTCGTGCAACTCTCTCCGGAAGATTTAGCAGAAAAATTCCCCGTCGCACGTACCTTTTTTTCAGCCATGCATGAATCAGGTACGACACGCAGGAGGTTTTTGCGTGTTTCCTACAGAAACGTAAGAATCACAGAAATTGGCTCACGATGACTACATGCAAAGCGAGTTGTACGTACTTAACACGTTGCCTACAATTTTGACTACCGAATAAGTAACAAAAGATGATGCCAAAATAAGGAGCCGAAAAGTTACCGAGCCATGAAGTTCGTAAAGCCCTAAATTTTCTAATATTTTGCATAATGTTCTTTTATCTTGTACTTACTGAAGCACGAATTTTGTCAAAATAAAATCAGACGTAAATTCCCCGAGAAGAATTTTGATATCTAAAGGAGAACATGGAGAATGAAACCCAAATAATCAGTTAAGTTATATTAAAAAGTAAAATCGAAGAAAAAGATAAACGAAAGTTTGAGAAAAAACTAAATAGTTATGATCATGTGAAAGTTGTGATCACTCCCGCTGTGGAAATCTTGACACTGACAACGGATCAAAGATGTGTGATGTCATTTTGTAGGGCCTACATATTTCACTTAACTTTGTCTTTTACATCAATCCTGTCGGTAGATCGGTATTTTTAAAATTCTTTTAAACGAGGAGGACATGTAATAGAGGTTTCACAAAATATAATCATGGACGAAGAGTGTGTACTACCATTACAACTACGATTTTTTTTTTTTTTTTTTTAATGTCTGACATTACAATATTTTTACGCCTGTCAGCATCTTCGTAAGTTAACACAATATTCAAAAGGTAATAACTTTTTTTTTTTAATTTATTCAAATTTTCTAAGACTTATATTCATCTGTTTCTTTGATTTGTCTTTCTCATAAAATTCAACTGAATCCCGGTGTTTCACTCTCCTTAATATCGGCCAGTTGTTAATGAAAAATGTGCATGACATTCTAAAAGATATAATCGTACTGTGTGCACAAACTTTCAGGTAGTCTACTTTTAAACTTTTGCAAATGATGGTATAGATTGCGTGAAATTTCTGCGTTTTCTAAATTTTGCACCCTTCTTGCATTTTTTGTTGATCGCCGTAAATGTTTGGGAGTGTTGGTCAAAAGTGTTTCAATATTACTTTCTAAAGATTAAGGTAAACTATATGATAATAATTCCTCGATTAATCAGGTATCATAAATTATATATAGTCCATTTAATCATATCATATACATTATAACAAAAAAAGTAGATAGATTTTGAAGACTTTGCATGTCTCCTCGAAAATGTTATATATAATATAATACAAATCACAATCAAGAAGATAATGTTTGACTTTTTTTACATAACATGCATTAACGTAGCACTCTGTAACATTATTCTTTACTATTATCTATACAACTTAACATTCATTGTTCTAATTACTCATTTAACGGAGTGGAATACTAAAGACTTTTCATCAAAAGCAACAGTATGTTGAAATTAGAACGCTGTTATACAGTCTGTATGACAAAAAAAAAAACAAAAAACAAATGGTACAGTCGGGGAAAAAATAAATTAGGTATGAATCCTTTTCAAATGTTATGTATATAGGTTATTAAATTAAAGTCAATATATTTTCCTTGCTGATGCAATTTATTTCAAATATTAAATTTGCTTTTGTAGAACAACAGTTATGCTAGTTTTTGTATGAAGACGAGCGAATTAACTTTACACAAACATATTGTTCATGTTGGTGGCTTATGGTCGAAACCTACACAAAGATGGGAAAAAAAATGATACAGTCAGGGAAAAAATAAATTAGGTATGAATTATTTTCAAATGTTATGTTTGTAGGTTATTAAATTAAAGCCAATATATTTTTCTTGCTGATGCAATTTATTTCAAATAATTTGCTTTTGTAGAACAAAAGTTATGTTATTTTTTATGGCACGGCGTGCACAATATGATTTTTTATTGATCATTGTAGATTGTAGAATACTAATAATATCTCAAGATCTATAGCACTAAATGAAAAGGAAAAAAACAAATACAGTAAAAAGCTCATTTTTCCTGCTTTATGGAAAAAAATAAACATAACAACTTGTGACTATTCTCCATACGATAAAAAAAAATGTTTCCCAACAGTGCCATTTGATACATACTGTAGGCCTATGCCTCACCCGTTTGCCAACATCTTCGTGTTTTGTCAATTTTTTATTGAAAGGGATAAATGCCAAATATTGCTGAAAAACAGTCTCATATTTTTTTGCATGCAAAACATTAATAGCAATGAATGGTGGTGAAAATTACTTTTCTACAGTCTGTATAATAAAGAAAGTATGACAATTTCTCAAACGTTATGTGTTTGTGATATAACATTAAAGCCAAAAGATTTTTCTTGTTGATACACTTTATTTCGTATAATTTGCTTTTTAAATCAAAAGTTATGCTCAATTTTGTTCGACGACAAGAGAATAGAAATTGCCCAAAGCTTTTACTCTATCGCGGTTATTTTCCATTTTGGGTTATAGTGTTCGAAACCTACACCAAGGTATGGGACGGCATTGCAAAATGGATTTTTCCTGATTGAAGAAAACTAATCAGATACACAGCGTCAAATGAGATGAAAAATGCAGATCTGAAGAAAGTGTCATTATCCTGCTTTACAAAAATACAAAACAATTTTATGTTGTGACATTAATCTTCATACTATCACTATAAAAAAAAAAATCCCACTTGTACCATTTTATTTGATACAGACTGTATAAAGCAAACGACACATCGACGAAATTTGAGTCATGATTATACATTTTGTAGCATGCGTTTCTTCTAGACAAAATTACCTTGAAATCAATGTACTTGGCAGATTGAGGAAATGTAATTTTTGTCGTTTGTTTCCTTTTGTAAGAGAAGGTCAGTTAACATATTTATCATGAGACAAATATTTAATAACAGTTATTGAAGTCCTCATAATAACACATCATTAATACATGATAAAGGCAACCCCCTTTTATTATTTAAGAGAGAGAGAAGAAGAAGAGAGAGAGAGAGAGAGAGAGAGAACGAGAGAAGAAGAGAAGGAGAGAGATGAGAGGAGAGAGAGAGAAAGGGGGGGGGGGGTCATGCTTTTTTATGTTCTCTCTATCCACCCCAGAGAATTGAAGATAAACTCCATTAAGAACCTGTAAGCCGTTTCTCATCCAGTTTGACGAGCTTCGATTCCCGAAGTCGACTATGTACGACACTTTTTTTTGGGGGGGGGGCTGAAAGTGCTAAAACGCACTCTGAATTGCAGTCACATTAGCCCTTTAAGTTCACTTTTAGAGTGATTGTACAACACATTTTTAATTTATCAACTTTCTTAGAATAAAGTCATGTAGATATTGTTTCCCCTAAAACAGTTAACAATTACCACTTATCACGATTTACAAAGGTTTTGCTCTATATAACTATCATTTCTTTTTTAACGAACTGCTAATAACGGAAGTTTCAAATTAAATCAACAAACATTCAAACTATAATTTGCATTTAAAACTGTACACATCTAATGGAAAGTTAAAGGATTGTGACAAATTTACAAGTAAGTGCTAAAATGGAGAAAACAAGATACATGGCACGCGTTCATATCAGTGTATGGTCAAATCACAACACGGACAACAACATAGAAATACATTTTTGACACCACTTGTTTTCTTATAGTACTGTGTAACAAAAGGGTGCCTCTGATGGCAAAAGTTCGCACATTTTCTCAAGTAAAATAAGTCTGTTGACAAATCTTTTCCGGACAAGAAGTTCAACGGGTTTACATCAGTTTCTGCGATTGTCTTTTGTCCTTTCCACAGTCTTTTCTGAAGAATTGCCCGTTTTTAATGAGATATATTGGTTGTCCATCACACTCAACATTTCTTACAGTTGTCCTCAGGGTTAGAATTAGGCACCATAACAAGTAAATATACATCCTCGTTAAATCTCAAAGGAAAATTTCACTATGCATGTTGCAGTCCCGCGAGCTGTTTCCATTGCTGCCGATGCCTGAATCCGTGGTGCTGTTCTTTTTGGTCTTGTTCTTGCTACCTTGTGAATTGTTCCTCGACCGTTGCGAAACAGCACCGTTCATTGTTGTCTCTTCACCAAGTGCGTCACATCTGTTCAGTGAACACGCAGAAACACTACGCGCCTGGCTGGAGCAATCGCCACTACCGCTGCTGAAGTCCGTTGTCCTAATCTCGACCTCTTCGCTTTTGGAGCAGGGTAGTGAATCATCGCAGTCCATTGGCAGCAGGGTATATCCATTTTTGCCATTCCTCGGTAGTTCTGTCCGTGAGATGTCGCTGTTGCGACGTCGTGTGGCAACATCCGAGTCACGTCGTAACTGAGCATCCTCTCTCAGGTTGGAACTGCTAATATCCTGCACGCTATGCGCTGTTTTCATCCCCGTGTTTGGCGTCGACGTTGAGGGCGCCATGTAGGTTGATCCTAGAGGTGTCCGCAGGTAGCTTTTCCCCGGACTCTTCTTCATTTTATGCTTTTCACTGAGACTCTCTGCATCATCAACAACGTCATCATAATCATCATCACCATCTTCCTTACGAGGTTTGAATCGCTTGTAAGAGGGATCCTGATCTATGAGCCAGTATGTCAGGAGTTCTCCTTTTCCTTTCATGGCCACGAGACCCCTCTCTGGTACAGTAAAACCTCCCACCTCGTCCAGGATAGATTTGCACTCTGCACTACAGTGAATTTTCAAGGCTATGGGGGAAAAATACGTTGAAATACATTAATATGCGATTGGAATATTAAGATAATATAAATCCGAAATAAACAAGAAAACAGAGCATATTTCTGACCCCCCCCCCTCAGGTCAAATACTTTTACATCATCAACAATAATATTGAAAGCTTCCAATAATATCATGCCGTAGCTTTATTAAAAAGGTTGTCAATTTATTATGTCAATATCATACCTCGACAAAATATTTTTGATAATAAAAATTTATCATGTTTTAACATTGGAGTTGTATTTTTCAAGTAAATATTTACAGGATAAATATTCTGAAATTTCATTTGAGAATACTCTGCTAACACAAAATTTGCAGCAATAATACAATTATATTTTTTTTTTTAAGGTAACCCCGCCGGATAAACACAGTATCCCATAGTGTGAACATAATGTGACACATTGTGCCGTACTGTTTCCAGTAAAGACACTGTAAAAATGGGCCAAACCCTCACAGTCGTCAAATTGTGAAGGACTCGGATTATGTGTTCACAGAGTCTATTGTGTGGATTTGGCCCATTTTCACAGTGTTTCCAAAGTGTGGACACACTGTGATTGACTCTGTTTTTTTTTCGGTAGGGAAGACCTAGCATTAAAAACGTAATTTTAATGTACGAACCTTCTCCGTTGGATTCCATCCTCGATGATGTATTTACGGTATCTCCAAACAGACAGTAGCGAGGCATTG
This sequence comes from Paracentrotus lividus, assembly GCA_940671915.1. Taxonomy (NCBI): domain Eukaryota; kingdom Metazoa; phylum Echinodermata; class Echinoidea; order Camarodonta; family Echinidae; genus Paracentrotus; species Paracentrotus lividus. The sequence continues at coordinate 19,052,437 of CALNVZ010003430.1, read as the reverse complement.
TAAGACCCACCACACCAGTTACTACAGGACCTGTTTTTATTTGAAACCCGGAGAGAAAAGAAACAGTCTTAAACAATCACTATACATAACACAATTCTCTTTCCCAAATATTCGATGTCAATACGAAGAAAATATACTTGATGGTGAAGATTGGGGATAAATTTTGATAGTAAGAAACAGAGAGTGCACCAGAAATATTAATCGCGATGAGAAAGCTTGATTTGAAATAATTAAAACTACACAGAACTTGATCTTCAATTATACCATCATACTCGATCCCTGCCCCCTTCCCCTCCCTCCCCCCCCCCTCCTCTCTCCCCCCCAGCCCCCCCCTCTCTCTCTCCCTAGAAACTATAATTATTGTGGACCCTATAATATCAATTTTTAGAATAATTACTTTATCACTTTATAAAAACTGGAATACAATTGTGTTAGCTACTGTTTTTTGATTCGATGAATCCCTTTTCTTCGTCAAGTTTTTTTTGAATGCTTGGTTGGTTCCTCATAGATGGCGTTTGTCAATTTCGAAGATTGTGCGTATGATGAGCAGCGGAATAGTTTTACTACATAGATGACGCTATAATCAATGATTATGTTATAAATGTGTTATTGTTATTGAAAGGTAAAACTTTTGGGGGGTTCGTCATTCAGCAAACTATAACCACGTTCCTATGTTTAACCTAATAATATCATCTGACTATTTTGAAAGGTCATTGACTCGTCTTACCAGAATGAATGCCAACCCTCAATTTAAGCGTGTCATCGGGGCGATGTCGAATCTTGAACTTCTGCACTTCATCGATGAGATGGAGGGCAGTGGATCCGATCTCAGCCGCGTGTCGATTACCGTTTCGAATAGGCAGTCCCGAGACCAGCATATAGGCATCGCCGATCGTCTCGACCTTGTACACGTTGTAATAACTGATGATGTCATCGAAGAGGGTATAGAGGTCGTTGAGGAGATCGACCACCTATGCGATTAGGGAAAAAAAGTATCGACATTCATGAGAAATTTATAATCCTTGAACGTTGACAGTACAGTTAGCAGAGGATTATTTGATAATTACTGTCACAGGTATGATAGCAATATTTCATACATGTATAATTTAGTATGTAATTAAAAAAAGAATAAACGTTTTTCTTCGGAAGGAGTTGTCTATTAAAAAAAAAAAAAAAAAAAAAAAAAAATCTGCTCCCTTCTCATCCAGACGCGGATCCAGTCCCGGCTCTGACAAAGGATTTTATCGGCCCAAATGTTTGATGATAGTAGCTGCTGTATTATGTTATGGCACGGGCCGATAATTTGTTTTTGTCAGACCCGATGCTGGATCCACTACTGTCATTATCAACCACATCAGCATGAGCCAACATCTTAATGAAATACCTGGAAAGGCGTGCTCATCGATGACAGTTTTGTGAAGCCGACGATGTCGCTGAAGAAAATGGTGACGCAATCGAAAGATTCTGGCACAACCTGCATGCCACGCTTCAGCTGATTTGCCACTGGTCTGAATTAAGACAACAGTCATTCAAAAAGCGTTATTAGTGTTTAATTATACGCAGAGAGAAAACAAAACGAAACAAAACAAAGCAATAGAAACATATGCAGCTCGTGAAAAGCTACGGATAACAGCTAAATGCTATCAAAGAGTATAAAGGCTTCTTTCATTATATCGTATGCCAACAGCTTGAAAAGGAGGTGCACGATTTTTGTTTTTGTTTTTGTTTTTGTTTTTTTCAGTCACCCTCGAGCAGCGTGGACGATCGTATGATACTTTAACCACATTCATGCCAAAACTCATTGAATCGCAAAAGTTGGTAGCTGCCCGTCACAAGACAAAAATCACGCACAACCAGTTATAACCACGGCATATATAAGCTTATTCTGAATTTGGTATGATGGAATACATTCATAAAGGCAGAGATGTATAGCATCAAATGTTAGAAAAAGCACTATGAAAGAGCATAATTATCTAGACTCATTCCAAGCGCTACAGACTAGAGATGGCGCTATTCGACAACATTAGAAAGAGGACATTGGTCATAAAATTTCAGAGTGTTCGTATTCAAGCTAAAATACGGGCTATATCGTCTGTTGGGAGCCAGAAGGGCGTTATTGCATCTTATAGATGTTCCGTTGAGAGCCAGAAGGGCGCTATTAATGTGCAAAGTCAATGGTAATAGCGCCCTTCTGGCTCTCAACGGAACATCCTTTATCTGCAATAGCGCCCTTCTGGCTCCAAGCCGACGATATTATTCACGATTTCGATTTATGTCCGTCCATTCTAAAGACTCCTTTAAAATACTATTCAAAATTTGCCGAAGATAAAGAGCATCAAACCAGTGAGGTTATATAACACATCCGTATCTGGACAAGTACCACCTTACTGGGCATTGTCATTTTGCGACTGGTTGTAAACCTACGGAACCTTCGATAACTATCCCCATAGAATTAAGATAGGAGTAATCGTAAGGGGTAATTGTCATGGAACCATATCACCAGGGATGAATACTTACTTCGGCAACATTCTGTGTAAGAGATTCTCTGTCTTCTTCTTCTCCTCGACAAGCTGTTGGGTCCTGTCTTCTACAATCTCCTCCAAGTTATTAGCATATTTCTCCATGATCATTACCATGTTATCTAAGATATCTGACTTCCTATTATGATGTTGAAATGGAAGATAGATAAACAAGAAGAGTGGTCATAGGATGTTTTCATAACTTGACCCTTGGCAACCCAAAGCATTAACCCGCTTAGCATAATCATACCCCTTTACCCTAATCTTACGAAAAGATCCGGACTCGGATTCATGGGTCAAAACCACTTTTAATTAATCCACGTTTCCTTTCCTTTTTTTTTATGCGGGGTGGGGGGTCCGACTTTACCATATATTATAAATGTTGCATAATCCTCGTTTTTTGTGATCTTGTTTCATAATCTGTTTGTTTTTGTTGCTGTTGTTGTTGTTTTTGAATGGTGACAGAATGGCATGGGATTCTTTACGTTTACAGCTTTATGCAGCGGATACAGACTAACCTTTTTGAGTTATTATCATTAACAAAAATTGTAAATGTGAAGGGTGTTTTTAGAAATTCTAGAAATACAGTCAACAAGAATTTTTTGCATCCCATTTAGCACTCAATATTCAAATCATTCCAAATGCCACTCGTTATTTTCAGCTTGGTGAAACAACCACTGTTTCTTTGGTTCTTGATTTCATAAAGTGTTTCCTTTATTGTAACTACACTGTCAAAAGTAGAGTATTAATGGTTGTAACCTGGTTTAAACTTACATTCCTTTGTGAAGCGGCTTAAGCTTAGTTGCAATGGTCTTGAAGTCGGGTCTGACTTCGGGGTCTTCTGCCCAGCATTCCTGCATGGTGAGTAGGAGGCATCCTGGACAGTTCTCTATCTCCATCACGTTCGGTCGAAACGGAACAGTTCCATTTGGACACTTCACCTTCTCGTAGATCTCTGCAGGAACAAGAGCATTGACAAAAGAAATAATAATAATGATAAAACTTTTTAGATTAAAATAAAGAAGACTATGTCGTTGGTCAGCTCCTCGACTAAACCCCTTTCTAAATGGGGCATAATCAATTTGACCCCTTTACAAAATCAGCGACTGTCGCGAAACAACTGTAAAACGGAATATTCGAAACCTGGTTTGAAATCGAATTGGACACTACCTTTGCAACGTTAGGCAATACTGCGTAATCCATCATTGAAAAGATATCGACATTTTGCATGTGTTAATAAAGTTAATTGAACTTCAATTTAAAACAATGCAAATCTTGACTTTGTTACTTCAGTTTAAATAAGATAAAAATTTGTATCATTTCAAATTGTACAATCCATCAAAAAAGGGCAGTCGGAAATTTTTCTAGATATAGCCAAATCAGAATAGGGCTAACCATATTCCAACTCTCTACATCTTTCATTGCATCACCCTCTGCACAAACGTGTATATGTTGCATTATGTGTCTGAAATCATTTCAAAATGTTGCCTTTGGTATGTTTTGTTGTTTTTGTTGTTTTGTTTGTTTTGTTTTTGTTTTTGTTTTAATTTACCTTTTGGGCTGAGTTCGATGTTCCCACCGAAGGGTCCCTGTCTGTGTGCGATCTCATAGAGGATGATGCCAAATGAGTATACATCACCCTTCTGTGTTCCCTGTGGTTCCCATGCAGATCTCCGCAGGATCTCCGGTGCCTTCCACAGAAGATCTGTCAAGGGCATTAAGAAGGTCATTGGAATGGTGATCAACAAGTTCAATGTTTTGACCCGTAATTAAATAAAATGAGGACATAAAAAGTACAATTCGAATGAACTGCTGTCATCTCAACCAGTGGACTATTGAGAGTTTTTTTTTTTCTTTTTTTATTTATTTATTTATTTATTTATTAATTTTTCTTCATTTTTTTTTTTTTTAATTTAATTTTTTTTTGGGGGGGGGGGGCGGCGCCGATTCTTATTTTTTTTAACATGATACATAAAGTAGCAACTTAAAATCGTTTGAAGTCTTTCCGTTGTTCCATTGATTGTATTTATATATTTCTTTTATGAGCACCCACGATTTGGAGATGCGGCATCAACAAACAAAATGTCTAGTAATAGCTGCCTATAAAATTCATTAATTTCAGATTACAGGATAATTTTCCCATTACTACATCAATTTTCAATGAGGTACTCCTATCATCTGAAAATGAAAATTAATGACCGCCTGCAGACGGAGTTCAAGATTAGAAAACTTGGGGGAAATCCCATATCATTATCATGCCTATCGGGCTACAAATAATGCGCTACCTTGGTAATATGCGTGTTCGCCCATATCCGGAGGCTGCTGACCGATTTTAAAATGAACCAAACCAAAGTCGGTGATCTTGAGCACCCATCTACTGTCCACCACGCAGTTACTGGACTTAAAGTTGCCATGGGAACGAATCTCTGTACTGTGTAGATGCCGCATCCCCTACGTGAGAGAAAGACAAGGAGAAACATCTTTTAATTACAAGTAGAAAAAATTAAAAAACGAATTAATTTTCTATCCTATTTTATCCTATTCTCCCCCCTTTTTTTTTGGGGGGGGGGGGGTGAAGCGACAATAAGTGTGACAAGAAATGTGAATAAGGGTAGAGGGTATAGGGTAGAGAGGGATAGATATTATTCGATAGAACGAGAGGGATGAGAAAAGAGAGACAGAGAGATAGAGAGAGACAGAGAGACAGAGAGAGACAGAGAGAGAGGGAGAGAAAGAAAAAATGAGAAAGAAAAAAGGAGTAGATAGAGAGAGAGAGAGAGAGACAGACAGACAGATAGACAGACAAAGAGAAATATTGAGGAGTGATACGATAACCTTTTGCATGGTTTTTACTAAGCTACACGTATTTATGTATTTCGATGAATTGCACGAAAACACAAAAGCGCAAATCCAAGTTAATCAATTTCGAGTTGCAAGGATATTGATGTAAATTTGGACGTGATACGACACAATGTCGGTTCAAAGTGAAATAAGAACACATCTGATTGCAAAATTTGTCAAGTCTTGAAGAACATAGTTATCACACCTTTGACTTTTCCAAGGACGATATCTAACATTACCTTTACGATATCAGAAACTAAGGATGCGATGAACATTTCGTCCAATTTGATATCATCATTCTCCAGAATATCCTTTTAAAAAGAAAGAGAAGAAGAAAAAAAGTTATTATCTCACAAAATATAAGAAGATATAATTCTATGATGATCTTTGGACTTTGTGGATGAAATGCCTGGTTTATGGTCAAGAGAAAAGTCATAAAAAGAGACATTTATTACCATGCCAAAATATATCTGACATTTACATGTATAATTTTCAGGAAAGTATTAATCATAATCAGTAATCCATAAAAAGCTTTGTTTTCGTTCACCTCTATTTTGACAATACAATTTGGAGGAGCGTGGAGCGTATAATATATTATGTAACTATAAATAGAAGAGAACAAAATATTTTCATAGCTATATTAACCAAATTTAATTTTTATTTTGAGAAACTTCACACATTCTAATTCTGTACACAAAATTGTAACAACGTCACCTTGTTCGGGAAAACTTGATTTTGATTGCATTTTGAGGAGTGCGGAAAATTAGTTTTTAAATTTGCTTTTTTTTTTCCCTCTCTGCTTCAAACTCATAAATCAGTTTCAATCAATAATATGTGCACTGTTTATTAGTTTTCACGGATGCATAATTTCATTTTTTAAAATTATTATTGTTATTTACCTGTAGACTGCCTCTGGTGCAGTACTCGGTGAGGATGCAAATATTTGGTGGGTCCGGGCAGGCACCGATAAACTGACAAAGGTTGGGATGGCACATGTCTCGCATCTGAATAGAGAAAAGTGAATTTGCAGAGATTTCTTTGTTAATAAGGTTGTAGAAGAAATTAATAATTAGTAACCAAGTATTGACAAGCAAAAACATGTCTCGTGATTACTTGCCACTATGAACTGTTGTGAAATATTTTTTTTGTTCTAAAAAAACTAAAATATAATTCATCCCCCTCATATTAACCTCCTTCAACCTAACCCTTATCCCAATCACAATCCTTGTTATAATTATTATCCTCATGGTTAGGTTTAGGCTGGAGTGTCGAAGGGTCAACAAATGGAAATACCACTTTTTAGACTAAGGAGCTTCAACCACCTTAGTACTCGATTGCCCTTTCAGCATCTGATAGCCAGATTTTTTTTTTTTAAATACATAAATAAATACTTCCTGAACTTGGCATATTCTGGACTTTTCCACAAAATAGATGTGCATAGTAAAAATAGTACCAAACGAAAGCCCCTTAAAAAGAAATTCGTTCGCAGATTATTATTTTTCCTTCTGTAATACTAATAGTCGATTGATTGCAAAGATGTATTAATATTAAAATATAATACAAATAGCACGTCTAGGTATATGAAAAAAATAGAATAAGGAAATTGAACTAAACAGCAAAAAATCTACATGTAAATACTATTGCATGAATTCCTAAAAATGCACCTATAGTTTCTACATCAAATTGTATTCCATTGTCATAAAATGGCAAGGGATTATATTCTCAAATGAGATGTGATTTACTATGATCTCCGCATATAAATCATATACAACTCACCACTTTAAGTTCCTTTCTAAGAACACGGCTCATCTCAATGTGCTTCTTATGGACTGGTTTGATCGCAACCAGGGTGTGGTTATACCGCCCCACACGGGTAAACACTTGACCACGCCCTGACAACGGATCCGCATACATAGACGTCCTCGAATCATGAGTGGCGATACTCAACTGAAAATCAAACACAAAATATACAATTTGTTTAGAGTTGAAAAGGAGAACAAATTTGATTCATCATATCAAAGTGAGACATACATGTAAGTCGCCGAGAAAAAAATTAAAAAGGGTCGAGGAAATCGGCAAAATAATGAAAATTTCATATTGAGGCGATAATGCGATATATCATGTACATTTCGTTTCCTCGAACTCTTTGCTCGGCAAAATATTATTTTTATTTTGATATAATGCATCACATATGATCGACCTATTTTAAAAATGTTATTTCTTAATTCGATGATTGTTTCTTCTTCTTCTTTTTTTTTTTAACATGAAAATTTGATTGTGGCGGCGAGAGTGCCTCCTCCCCCTCCCCCAAAAAGTGAAGGCGGATACTCGGCAAGAATTTCCCGAGACTGCACATTCGGTTACATTATCTAGTCTCGTTATAATACTTAGCATATATTTCATAATTTATAGACTTTGGTTACTTGCACAGGGACCGTTATTTACACGTTTAAAAGCAATCAAATGTGTTCATACTTTTGAAGTGCATTGATAACTCTCGTAAATTCACGTAAATATATGGTCATAAAAACAAAAGATGCCATTTTCTTCTTATAGTTTTGTATAAACATGCAGATTGGGTTGAGTTTAGAACAGACAAAAAAATAAGTCTGTCAAAGAATTTGATAAAAATAATATATTTCGATTATTTGACGTTTCAATAAGAACAGCATAACCACTATACCCTTCATCATATTAATTTCTTTGGAAAAGGTAAACATACAACAAAATAAATTTCAAAATATTACAATTTATTTGACAGGATCAAATCCGTCTTACCCGACTGCCATGGCATATGCTTTTAAACTCCAAATCGTTGTAATCGATTTTCCAAAGTAAACTAGCCAACGCCTGTTCATAGCGCCAATTTCTGTAAAGGGTGTAAATGAAAAGATTATATTATGAAGAAAAGGATGAACTACACAATAATAACGAAAATTACAGTCGCAGTCCTGCTCTTCCTTGGTCTCAAGCTTATGATGTAGGAATATAAATGTTTTAATTGTTAGATATTAAATATGTAGATGAGATAGTTATACACTTGTAAAACACCAGTCAAGTAAAATCCTCAAAAAATATATTTTAAAATAAAATATAACAATACTAACATCGTGTAAAAATCAAAAATCCAATGAAATTTTGATCCACCTATAAAAAACAATTAAGATAAAAATTTCAGGATTGCAATCAAATTATTAATTTTTGGTTTTTTTTATCATGCAGTCCGATATTGCTTTTCCTCTTGCGCTTTATTTTTATATATTTATTTATTTATTTATTTATTTATTTATTTATTTATTTATTTATTTATTTATTTATTTATTATTATTATTTTTTTTTATATTTATTTAATTTATTATTATTTTTTATTTTTTTTATTTTTTTATTTTTATGTTTATTTATTTATTTTTTTTAGGGGGGGGGTACTATTATTATATTATTTCATCCAAATGAAATGTTAATTGTATAATGATGAAATTTATATTTTCAATTTAAATATTTCATAAAATATATACATTTACAAAATAATCAATGCGTCTTACCTGTAAACTATTGAGGCTATGATTGCGATTAGCAGTATAATTCCTGCAATTACGCCCGCTACGATGTGAATTGTGTAGTCAGTCTTGCAAAGACTCCCGTCGAATCCGCAGAATGGTTGGGCCTTGGGTGGGCTGCCACCTATCCATTGGATTTCAACACCTTTATGAGCAGCATACACCTGCATGTAAAAATATGGGAGAGATAGAGATTGATGGAGGGAACGGGGAGGAGGGAAGAGAGAGAGAGAGAGAGAGAGAGAGAGAGAGAGAGAGGGAGAGGCGAAAGAGGGAGGGAAAAGGAGAAAGAGAACGAATTATGTTCCTTTACATCCTTTGAATAATGACTGAAAACATATTCAAAACAATAATATCGGATGATAAATTGAACTTCTATACAACATAATTAAATAGTTCATAAGGTTAATTGCTCTTTATTGCTGGCCCCTCATATTTATGGATATGTGTTTGTTTTATGTGACAATGTCCTATTTCTTTATCTTATATACTTTATGTTTATTGACTCGTTTTTATAAAGAATGTAAATACTTTTTTTGTTTTGTAGTATTCTTTATTGTTCATTCAAATCATAAACATACATGCATAATCTGAGAAAATAACCTAACAAATTGACTGCCTCTGAGCTTTAACATAGTCAAGATCACAGAAAATAATTATTAAACGACTCTGCAAGAGTCTATAAAATATTGCAACAGATATTACCAAATGTAAGCATAAACAAAAGATTTTGCAAAAAGGCAATTATATAAACTTGAATGAGTGAATGTATTATGCACCCCCCCCCCCTCACATCCAAACACATTCACACACCTCCACACACACCCCCCAAACACACACACACACTCACCCACACAAACACACTTAAAAAAACAAAACAAACAAACAAAACAAAACAAAACAAACAAACAAACAAACAAACAAACAAACAAAACAAACAGAAAACAAGATAGAGGGCAGTCTACAGTGGCATAGATCGATCAAACCCATGTGTGGGCAAACCGGGCGTCTCCCTCCCTTTCCCATCTTTGGTTAGTGTTAAATACTTTTAAATGTTCACATTTTTTGTAGTGTTGCGTTAACGTTTTCCGCTCTATCGCAATTTTCCTTTCTTCTTCATTGCTTAAAAGTAACCTTTCTCCTATCTCTTCAGGAGTTGGTGGTTTTCCTTTTCCTCTCCCTTGATATATTAAATATTTGATTAGTAAAATGATATGATTAAGTAATTGTATGTTTACAGCTGTTTCCTCGATACCAATATGAATTTCCTTCCAACTTAGTTTCTTGAGAATTGGAAGACTGAAAAAAAGCTAAAAAATTACTACTAAGTTCCCATAAATCTCCTACTTTTTCACATTAAAAAAATATATGCCTAAAGGTTTCTTCATATTTATTACAAATAGAACATTTATCACTTGCTATAAAATGAAACCTGTATAGGTGATGATTCAAAAAAATAATATTGTATAACATTTTAAATTGGAATTCTCTCAACTTGTTATCTAAAGTGCTAAATCTAGGACGATAAAACGTTTTTCCAGCCTCTTTATCTGAAAAGTTATATGATAATGCTAAATTTTGAAAAATGAAATACAATTGAATTGAATCGAATTTAATATGATATCGGTATAAATTTATCGGATCGCATTATAGCGGATGATGAGCTCTTGGAAAAGCATGTACAAAAAATAATTTTAAAGAAGTGATGGGAAGAGCTTGGAACATAACGCAATGCTGTACGACAGAGGAAATCATATATCTTTATTTTACATAAACGAGATATGATGAGTATTACTAATCGAACTATGTTGTTGTAAAACAAGTTATGCCTCAGTGTACACAGACCTAGGTCAGCCACAATGTCTAAATTAAGATTTGATGATGTCTGCGGAATAGATTCAGCTGGCATTGTCAATACGCAATTTCGCTTAATTCCGTGTTCGAATCCCATCACAATCGTTTCTCTAATTGATCTATTTTTATTTGACAAACTCGATCGCAACCCCTGTTTAAAGCCTCAATTTGAACCATCAGAAAGTGATGATGAGCTTTTAATACTGATGAAAGACGGATAAGAACAAAGCACATCATTTATACAAAGCAATATTTAATATCGCATCATTGCGTGCAGAGGGAGCATCATTCGTCATTAAGATAATTATTTTGTCACAGTTTTTTTGTTTTATCCCTTTCGTATAAATATTGATGCTCGCCCTTAATTTCAACTTTAATGTGTTTCGACGTTGGTAGGTAACCCTTATAATTTGTGTTTAAATATTTCATGGATTGAATTGACATACATTGGCAAAGACGAAGGCAAACATCGATAAAAGCTTTTTGCTTTTACAATAGTAAACGGTAAACGGTGTCGACTTTGTAACGCGATAAGAGAAATACGATGAAGTGACAGTTTGATGTTGCTACCACTGGCAGCAAAGTGTTTCCTATAACTCATATCGGTGTGCGACTATATACACGCTTGCTTGTTTTAAGATACTAAAAAAGAGGGCTGACATACATAGTGCGGAACACAAACCCGAGTGAGAGAAAAAGGATTGAATGTAGGAGGATTGAGAGATAGAAAGGGAGAGACAGAGAGAGAGAGAGAGAGAGGGGATGAAGCGCCTGTGACATTTTAGAGAATGGGGGGGGGGGGGCGCTAAAAGTAATGAAGAGAGTTAGACAAAGAGAACGTTCACGAGGAAATAGAGGGAGTGAGATACCAAAAAAAGAAACATGGAAAAAGAGCGATGGAAAAGGCAACTCATGTTTAGCGGAGATTCCGTTTCTAGCCCGAGGTGCAAGGAGTAACATCAAACGGGTCCGCAAATATTATGAAACAAAACCCATATTTGTAAGACCATACTAGCTTCTTAGTTACACTATTACGTGCCCTAGAACAGGCATTGAATCCCTACAGGCCCTCAAATAACCGATTCAGTGATCCACGGCCTAGTTCTGCGTGACGTCGTGTGGAAGTGTACATCCGACAAAATATTAGCAAGAACATTCATTTATTACCCACCGCTGTATTACCATCCAAAATTGATGTTTTTGCAGACTCAATGTAATTTTTGTTAGTTTTTAGAATAAAATAAATGATGACGATTTATGAATTTTAAATAAAACGTAGTCGAAGTTTGGCATAATCTGTGTCTGTCAATGCTATCTGCTCTGTATTTCCTTTGAAAAAAAAAATGTCTATGATTTTACACATTATGGAAAAAGTCAGCCGGTGTACATTTCTTGCGTATAACATTGTATAACTTTATGTGTGAGCAAGGAGTTATGCTGCAGTCACACAGCCACTTACGTTTAGTTACGTATTTGTTGTTTTATCCTTATTTAATCTTCTTTTCTCTCATTTCTTATATATTAATTTGTTTTATTGGATGAACGAAATTATCCCTATTCCCACTGCTCACTATGACGGAAAGGCATCCGTGGGGATCCGCAGAAAAGAAAATGATTTTTGGACGCAACCGGACGTAACTCAACGTAAGTGTCTGTGTGACTGTAGCATTAGGATATTGCACTGTTGCTATTAGCTGATCAATGGCGCCGAACGTCCCATTGTCCTCGTGACCTCGCTGACTAGCCAATGGGAACACAGTATTTAAATGTCTGAAACCCGCGCTATCAGAACAGAAGTCTACTATCTGGTTATATTCTTATATTCTTTGAAGTAAGTATCGTTTATCTTTGGTATAGAAATTACATACTGGTTTCACATAAATTGAATATCCAAAGTCACTCAGACAACCTTTATGACAATGAATACAAAGTATTATCCCAAAGGCAATAGGCAAATCGACGTTTAAATCGCACTCCAACATTAGGCGTTGAATGAGAGCATTTTGTTTTCCATTGCTTAAGTACATGACAATGCCTAACATTTAAGGTTTTCTATACCGGTACACCTTCAACAGTGATTGAAGGGGTTAAGATGTGGACGTTCTCGGGGGAGTTCGCAATAGGGGTTATAGCAGCAGTATACACGCTCAATTTGTTTGATAAAAGGGTAGTCAAGCCATTCCTCCCCCAAGTTCCATCCTTATCCCAGCTCATCCTTTTCTTCATCCCACATCATCAATGCCCATCTGTCCTCATCTAAGAGTGAAACAGCGTCCAATAATTTCAGTGTTATAGTGATAAGATGAATGGACATAATAAAATGAGGCATGTTTTAAGCCTGTTCAATCCACTTAGCTTACTTAAGGAAGAACAGGGACCAACTACTTCTGAGGTTTAAGTCCATGGGAAGAACGAGGTCATGATGGATGTTTATTGGCAAAAAATAATAAAGGAATACTAAAAGTAAGTTCCCATCAGACCAAAGTGGAGGCAAAAAGAAATCGAATTGTATAAAGAGCAAGACTAGACAGGGAGAGAGATGGGAGGAATGGGGAGTGGGGGTTGAGAGAAAGAATGTACATTTAATTAATTAAAAATGCACTTGAGTCGAAAGTTGAAACGTATACAGTATTTTTTTATTATTTTTTTTTGATACAGTTGTCGTTTTGTCTTCCCTCTCCTTTCCCAACATCGATATCTTAATTTCTTTTTCTCCCTCCCTCCATCCTCTCTCTCTTTCTCTCTCTTTCTTTTATTCGCAATCTTGATTTCCCTAACTATCTAAAAACCAACATTCATCATGTGGAATTTGCCTGAAGGAACCTGACATGACACAGTTATGCAAACCATATAGTTAGGCAGACAAACGGCTTCTTGAGGAAACCTTCACATAATTTAGTTGGTAATTGGCCCTGGCTCCGAGTAATTCAAGGCATTCTGTATAATTGCGTTGCTCAAAGACATAATATACAATTGTGGCGTATAATGGGGCAATTATAAATGTACATGACAGCCAGACGAAATAAAGACTGAAATAATGGACATTTTACAACGGGCGGTGTTCCATTATATTAGACAATTACGGGGTGCCTGTCTTTCGACCACTTTTCAGCCGAGGGGTATGGAATAATGATCGTGGTGAGATGGACGATCATCATTTTGTAGTGCCAACCTTGGAAAGGGAGGATTGGTGTCAACATTATTTATTTAAGACGCAGTCATGCTCGAACTCGAAATGATGATAGTAAGAATAATAATAATGATAAAGATATTTCACTTATAATTAATTTATAGGGGCGCAGTCAGTTGATGCCTTAATGAGTTTTAAATTCCTAGTCAAAGGACACTGCTGACGTGAACGGCATTCGAACCGCGTACCTTGTGATCGACAGTCCGCGACCTATTCATTCGACCACACTACCATTCATTCAACAGTTTTGACAATTACAAACATTGATTCACCTTTAGAAAGAAAGTGATTCTTAAGCTACAGTCACACAGACATTTACGTTTAGTCACGTCCGGTTGCGTCCAAAATTTATTTTCTTTTTTGCGGATCCCCACGGATGCCTACCCGTCATAGTCAGCAGTGGAAATTTTGATAATTTCGTTCATCCAGTAAAACAAAGAAATACATGAGAAATGATAGAATAGAAGATGAAATAAGATTAAAACAACCCAAACGTATCTATACGTAAGTGTCTGTGTGACTGCATCATTTGAATGTATCAACCATCTCATGCGGCGGTCACAACTCGTCGTAAGCTACGGGGCACGTGCCATCAACGTAGCCTGCGTTGCATGTGCAATGCATGCACAGGTCGTTGGTCAATTTCTGCGATTCCTGCTTTTCTGTAGTAAGGGTATTGGAAAAACTTCCTGCACGTCGTACATGCAACGTACCTCCGAGGTACCTGCGCTGTACGATTTTTCTACGAAATCCATCGTAGGGAGTTGCACGTCGAAGGTACGGCGAGTTGTGACCGCCGCATAAATGGTTTTCAGATTTCGAATTATGTCCATTAAATAAGAATCTTTTTGAAAGTTAAACATTCTGTTAGTATCGGGGTAATAACATCGCTGACACTAACAAAGAATTTATAGTCTTGAGTCCTCAACTGCCTTTTTATTTTCTTTTTTAATGATGAACAATGAAGAGCAAATAATAAATCAGGAGTTACCAGGACTCGGAGAGAAAACTGACCACAAGAACACAGATATATGTCATCTTTAAATGATATTGGTCACTTAAAATGGGGGCCAATATATAACTTACACAACGCAAACTGTTTCAAGCTGTTTTTTGATACAGCAAAGGAATGATAGATGCATTGTTTACATACAAAATAGCTTCTCGGTGCTTGCTAATGACAAACACACGCCACCTTTCCTTGACAGTTTGTACTTTTTCCTCCCTTTCTACTGATGAAAACCTCGCATGTGAATTATTAGGGTCGGATGCTCTACTGCATTTAACTCAATTCCAAAGGCAGATGGCATGTTTTAATCTGTTTACGTATCGGGCAATCATCAGAACATTGAAAAGTCTTAATAATAATCGCGTGTTGTGCATGGAACAAATAAGCAACGAAGCTCGTTTTTGCTTCAATGTTTAGTCTGTGGAATCCATTTGTGATAGAGAAGCGATGAGTAAATCAAGTAAGGTCAATCAAGTAACGCAACAAGGCGAAACTAAAGTGTTTGAAATTGAATTACAAGGAGAAAAAACAAACGATTAATGTGTCAAAATGATAACATGCAAACGACCATCCTTAATATAATTTACGCAAACAATACGGACCTTTCGTTTAAATAACAACACTTATATCAACACATAATCCATGACAGATGGTCATGCCAGCAGAAACCATTTAAGGGAGAATTAGAAATAGGTCAATCTTTCGTTGCTGCTCAAAAGAAATGCATCAAAAAATGTCCAAGATCTGTTCCTATTTTAAAGTTGAGTTATAGTTTTAATCAAATTACAAAATCTAATGAAGATTTTAACTATAAAACAAGCAAAGTGATCATGTTGAATTTTATGAAAAATGAGATCTGACCGTCAGAGAAGAATTAGCGCCCGCTATTGACAGTGTATAATTTTCTCTTAAATTCGGCTTTTCGAATAATCATTTCATTAATTAAGCTAATTTGTGCAGAAGATTTACCTACAGATTCTTAGCCTGGAAGTCTTCTTGAGAATGGTTCAAACTGCACTTTAGCAATTAGATAATGTATATTTTCGCTAGATTTGATTCATAGTAGAAAACTAAATAAGGATTAAAAAAAAAAAAAAAAAAAAACTGAAAGGAAAAACATTGAACAACCCTAAGCATGCAAAGGACTAATACTGGAAAAAAAAAGGGAGATCATTGTATATCTGTTTGTATTATTCCATTGAAATACTAAAAAAATGCATTGTCCTTCTTGATTTTGCCTCGTAAAACAAATAAAATCATTTACCGTAAACAAGATGATTATGGTATCCTTTCAAATGATTAGGATATGTTTATTCCATTCTTCCTCCATGATCTGGTATCTATCCGAAACAGCCCTGCATAATATGGATCCTTGCCACTGGGATACATCTACACTGAGTGTTTTAAATCGTTCGGAATTAGACGTAATTGGATTCCATTCTAAACGTTCAATCTCCTGATCAACAGGTTCATTACACTTTCTTTTATTAGGCCAAAGTCACTGTGATTATTTATATTTGGATATTCCAGTAATTAAATTACATGTACTAATGTTTATAATGCGACTGACATTTATGGCAGTAATTTTTATATTTAAGGAAAAGATTATGAAAACGGTCGAGGTTTTCCCTGTATTGCATTGAAGGACTTTATCGATTGTGCTGCTGTTCATTGTAGAAGAAAAATCCCTAACAAAAGTGTTGATGGTGTGATTTAGAAAGTCATCGAAGAATATAATTCATTAAAAATGGCAAAAATGTTATTTATGAATACAAATTATACCATATGTCTCAAAATGTAATTTAGAGAGATTTATAACTTCGTCTAGAAAATGGGTTTTTAAATATTGATAATTTAAAAATCTTCAACAAGAATCAGAATTTCAGATATATGAATTATATGAAACATGATATAGTATTTGTGTACGTTAGTGTAATTCCGATAAATGAATTATGTATTTCACGTTTTGGCCCACCTATAAAAATGACAAAGCACTTTATAAGGGCGTTTTTTTTAAATAATAATAATAATAATAGTTGCATTTATATAGCGCTTAGTACGATATCCACCTTAGTGTTTCTAAGCGCTTAAAGTGTTAACTAATTATTACCCGGCTGGGCTACCCCGAAAGGCGCTCACAGCATTGAAGGAATTGCTTCCTACCGGTACTCATTCACCTCACTTGGGTCAAGTACGGCAAATTTGCAGGTTGACACCTTGCCGAAGGATGCTAGTGGTATGGATGGGATTCGAACCGCGTACCTTGTGATCGTAAGTACACCGACTTATCCACTCGACCACACCACTCCCACTTTTATTGTACAGGTGTTCTGCTTAACTTTTTCATTCCCAACAATACTTGTTATTTTCTAAATTATAGTTCCCAATGGGCATCACCTTTTTCATTTGCAAAACCGAACTTTTCACATCTCGCTATATTTAAAATGAGTGTTCATCTAATTCATTTACAACGGGAAAAAATATGAATATAAATTCTTGTGCGTGTCTGAACACATCTACATGAATTTCTTATCTGAAATTAACTTAACATTTCATAAATTAAGCGGCATTCTTCAGTTTAAACTACTTCGATGCTGTTTGTATATGAGCAAACATGCATTTAAGACATCTTAACATTCAAAGCAGAGTTATTTCATTAAAAGAGAAACATACGTGACCTTCAGTTACAGACTGTATGTAAACCAGCTTTTTAGCTCACGCCATTTTGCTATACGATAATCGGCTTTAGAACATGTACATATGTGGGTCCACTCGCATCGGAGGCGCCACGCAAGACTTGATGTATCCACAAGAACTACCAGGCCAAGCAAGGAGTTCGAAAGTTCAAGGTCATTTGAAGAAAAGTGTGCGGTGTCATTTAAGGAGAACTTTTACATGTGGTTCCCGTTTAGAGCTTGGCTATGGTGGATCCAGTTCAGGCACAAGCGATTTGATCCCAATAATGTATTTGTATTTATTTTTTATTTATTTATTTTGGTTGACAATCACACATTCATCTAGACTAAAACGGTAGATAATATGGAAAATGTTTTATATTTTTATGTATGTATAATATCCATGGGCTTCTAACTTTAACGATGCTAAACTAACTGAAGGAGTTAGCCTTGTTTAATAATCAGACGTAATAAATAAAAATTAAATTAATTTCATAATTCGACTCACCGTGGTACCATTTTGTTCCTGGAATATGGCGACTGGGTCGATTACGTAACCAATGCCGGACGAGCTCGTATTTCGTTGTATGGAGAAAACACTGACATTGGCAATCGTGTCCCCATCTTTGTCAATAATCCGATTCACTCCAGTGATACCTAATCACAATAAAATGGGGGAAAAAAGAAGTTATTTTACACTTTTGAATTTAATTCAAATATGATTTTTCTTAAAAAGCTCGTAGAAAAAGTTAAAAGCTAATCTAATGTTGTAGTCATGAGAATGAATTGTGGAAGAGATTGTCTCAAAGTGATGGGAAATGCTGATAACAATGCACTTTAGAATGATTTATTCAGGTGAGGCTTTGGAATCAAGAAAATGATAAGAAATTTACCAAATCCTTCTGAGAGTAACATGCACTGCACACAAAAATGTATGTATGGGACTACATGTACATGTGCTCACATGTTCGGGATCCGAACATATCAGCTGTTTATGTCATACTATCACTATGAGGGAATTTGAAGAGCAATACTTTTCAGTGGAACTTTCTACTATAAAATTCTTTCTAGATAGCTTGAAAACAATTTGAAAGCTCACAATTATTTTGTTGACCCATGGTTCACCTTTCCACTATATACATTAGATTCTCGTTAAAGAATAACGTAAGATTTGACAGCGATATATTCTGTACAAGCATTCAAATATACGTACACAAATGAATGTTTTTTTCTTCAAAATTGTCAACTTTACATCACCGGTGACTGATGCAATGATGCCTGAAGATCATAATTATGTGGTCTCTCTCTCTCTCTCTCTTCCATCTCTCTCTTCCTTTCGCCCTTTCCCTATTAAACCGCGCCTTTATCTCATTTTATCTATCTTAATATGTTTACTGTAAATCTGCTTTAAAATTTAGTAAGTGTAAAATGTACAATGTTGATGACACCCACATTACACACAACTGTCATAGACCAGTTTTCAGTAGTGAGTCTGAAAGTTTATCACTAGCTGTATTTTAAGAAGTTTGTATTCTTGTTAAACCAGGCGATGCATGAACATAGCGAACGAGAAATCTAATATCCTTTGATTCAATACCTTCAGGTTAATTTGGAATTGAGCAAATACAATGTAGCCGAGTATTCATTTCCTTCGAAATAGTAACTAGATTCCGGAATAGCTAGTCCCAGGTGCACTCGAATCATTTGAATGTGCATGTTTATAGCCTATAAAATTATGTTGCAAAATCAAGTCCCTGCAGGCGAACACTTATATTTTTAGTCGTTAAAATGCAGGGGAAATGTTTGTGAAAATGCGAAAACACGAATTAAAGCTCATGTATAGTTTTGGGAGAACATATTTTTTGTTTTACTCCCATAGCAGAATAATATGAATTAATACCTCAAATAACCTCTGTGTTCAAAATGATTTGTTATAAAATCCACTCTAAGACCTGAATTTAGCAACAAAACCGTGTAAATCGATCTGTTTCTGGGACGTGCCTAAACAGGATCACACTGGGGAGAGTGCAACGTGCAGTGGTTTGTGTGCAAAGTATATGCTATTGATACACAGACTGATACACACAGAATGCACACACACCATGCCAGTCAGCAGTGGTGTGGCATGCCCAGAGTTCTGGGGTGAGAGTGAAGGAAGTATGGCCTCATTTTGATGAATATCTCCCCATGTTTATTCTAACTATAACATATCATGAAAAGACATGCATGGCGCATGGTTATATTACTTGCCCATGTATTGATATGTCATTGGAACAATATTAGGACAAGTTGAGTAAGTTTTTTTTTAATGCAATTTTCTCTACAACAACTATACTTGGGCTTTAAGGTGAATTGGATATTACAGTTATTGAATATAGTTGCATTCATAACTTGTTAAAACTAAAAATGTTACGGGTTGACTGTTTGATTGATAATTTATTTGATTACCAAATTTGAGCAGTTAACTTTTTTATCATTGAAAGCATCCGTTCTTTGCAAAAAATAAAATTGTACGAAATTGATATAACTTTGATAGAGAATATATCATGGAATGTAAATGCGCTAAAAGAAAGCATATACATTGCATGTCACATGGATACCAAAATTGAAGAAACCTAGATAGATAGAAATCTTTTTCTATTCCTTTTCACAAATTCAAATAATTCTGAGAAAAATTGGAAATTCGCATTTCGCTCCTGAAACATCTGAAAAAGGTCGGAGATATGGTCCAGAATTATGACGGGTTGTCTACCTGTGCGCGATTTCATCTCTGCCTTTGCCCCCTTTCCTCGAGGGGGCGGGTGTGTCTACAGGCCACCAAGAAGGCAAGTGAGTGTCCGATATCAGAGGAACGACACCAAATACCCCATCTGACCAAAGTGATACCCCTATTTCCTCAGGGCTCCACGATCCGATTCAATTACATTTCTATTTCTTCCAGCACAATTTTTAACACGCTTGTCAGAGGAGAGGGCCGGGATGGGGAAGTATAAGAAATATGAATATCGACGCGTGAAAAATCGGCGGTAGTTAAGAAGCGCTTGTGGGCATAATCCCATTAAGAAGAGTTGTGGTGTGGTGGTGGTACCTGGACGAACCGAGGTTCTGAAACTGTCAATTATACAGAGGAAGTGTGTATCTTCGTCTTCTCCCCTTCTTCTCTTGGGGGAGATCTGGGCGCCAAATATATATGGTATCAAGTCATCTTACCCTTGGGGTTCAAAAGTGTGAAGGGATACCTAGTAATTCCGATAAGAGTCATTGATACGTACCCGGGAGTAAATCAAAACAAATTCGATCAATAAAGTTGAGCCAAAAGCATAAACATCGTATTTGCGTGCTCGCTGTAAAATATTGAAACGAGAAATGGGATTTCGGTTTACCAAATCAAACAAATCTAATAAAGGGTTGGTCCCCTTTCTTATTTTTATATAGACAATGGTATACTTTGACTGAGGACGATATTGAGGCTATCATCTCAAGAATACAATTTTGGTCTAAAATGCAATTACGGCCTTATACTACAGGTATATTGTTCTGTTCATCCCTTGTTGCTTGAAGACAAGATTATGCTAACAGCTCTACAGAGAGTGTTTGTTTGGATTTCTTTAGCTTTTACTTTACTTTTCAAGCAAAGTTTACTGAATTGTAAAGTTTGTACTGATACATTATTTTTTTAATAGCAATTCCCCCTTCAAAAGAATTAGTTCGTGGGAGATAACTTCATGAAATATATCAACGAATCCAATAAGCATTTCACTGACTACCGGATCTTCTCTTGGCTATGATCAAGAAACAGTATAGAAAAGTGATATCCGGTGAGGGTTCACATCAAACAAACCCACTCAATTTAGACTACATCAAAGTCTCAAAGACGTATCTTGCCAGACGTTGTCTGCAAACATTCACGGACATTGAACCGTACTTGATTAGGGTTTGATGAAACAATCCTGTCAGATTTAGATCATGACTCGAATTAGGAGCCAATGGTCAGCCCCCACTCTGTTTACTCAAATGAGGAGGTTAACCGAATCCAAATTTCTTTTCATTTGCCTCTCAATGAAGGAGACGAGCCATCGGATGTCTCAGACGATACAAATTTTCCCGCCCAATTAGGCGAATTGCCTAATTTGATTGACGACATGTCCGTTACACTAATGCACACTAGCCTTACGACTCGTTTACCATGTTTACGAGAGCAAAGTGCTACCGGCAAGAAGGACCTTGGTATACATAATTTTATCAAGCGTAGATAACAATGGTCTGTTGAGGGCCGTAAGGACGTAAAATCTTTGAACGTGTCTTTAACGCCCTTCTTTCTCGCTTTGTGTGACGCCATCTCTGAGAGTTATGCTTCCGAACGAAAGAACTGCATATCTCGAGCGAAAGATAATATTTACCCTACTTTTCACTATAATTTTTTCCGACCCTTTAAAAGGTACCACAAAACGATGCAAAATGCAATTGGTTGACCGAATTTTCTTGTTTTGCTACTTAATCAAAAGGAGAAACAGCTTACATTCATGAGGCATTGTTACTAGCGTAATTGATCTAAAGTGATCCCCCAAGAAAAAACAAAACAAAACAAAACAAAAACAAAAACGTCTATATCTTTAGATTTGAATGTGTTTTATTTTTAAACCCTCAACCAAGGGGCCCGTTGCATAAAACTTTTCACCGGATTTTTTTTCCGGTAAAAATCTGAAAACTCCAGTTAAAGTCCGAAAACTCCGGTTACAATATTTTACCGGATTTTTTCCATTGCATAAACACTTTATAGGGTGTCTACCGGAGGTTTCAAAATTGTTTATGCAATCGATTTTAGGGGGTTTTAAAACTCACGTTGAATAACCCGAGAAATAGGGCTACATAACCCAAGTTTTTAAATCTGAGAACACTCAGCTTAGAAAAAAAGTTTTATGCAACATCACCCAGGGCATAAAATATTCAAAATGTATACATTTGCTTTTGTCGACCATTAATTCTGTTTTAAAGTTCCTCGTAATTAACGATTTGCTTAAATTTGGGCTCAAAATATTTCTCCCACTCTTTGCCCTGGCATTTGCCCCTATTTCCCCCCCTTTTTTTTTTTCTTTTTCTTTTTTTCGATTTCATTTTTACTTTGGCATCCCACGGCGCAAACCACGTGATCCATAAACTAGAAAACAAAACATGATTAATGTCAAATGTTACTGAATTAATGAAAGCCAGGGGATTCTTTGACTATAAAGGAATGCTTTTAAGGTAATATGGTATATCACACAATGTACTTTGTGTGATTACTCCTAGATTACCTATTATTGAATACAAAACACTTTTTGTCAGGCAGGTCCCATTTGTAGCGGTGATGGATGCTCTCAATCCGTCCATTAAAACACTATTAATCTCAAATCTGAATAGATATACAATGCGATTGTTAAAGCCAGCGTATAATGGTATGCAAAAGGTTTTTATGAAAATGAAACAATGTAATTTGTACAGCATGGAAGACTGAAGCCAGCGTAAAGTGGTGTTCTTTAAAGGCTATTTTACAAATTAAACAACATACTTTGTGACTGACAGGGAACTTAATAGATGAAATAATGAGCATTGAAATGAACTAAACACTGAGATGGGCTAAGTCATCTGTTGACTATTAGTGTTTTGTTCTTTAAGCGTCTCGCTCTAATAGGTTAAATGGGTCGCCTTGGTCAGTTTTTTTTTAAAGGAAATGCAATCGAGTTTATAGAATATCAAACAAAATTATCTTTCGCCCTCTCTTTTTAGCTTAAAACTCTAATTAGTCAAATAGGTAACCTTAATCAGTATAATGAAGAATGGGCGTTGCTTTATATACTCGGTATGAAACTACTAGTTTCTAGTCTAGTTCTTTTGTATTTGTTTAAGCTTAAACGTTATGATTGGCGAAATAGGTCACACTAATCAGTTAAACCAAAGACACATAATCACAAATGAAGTCAACGAGCTATCCGTTTTGACATCCAACGGTGTCGATTTGTTTTGGCGATTGGGGGGGGGGATGATCGTTGATATTCCATCTTTTCCTCAATGTGACACATACAATGGTATATGATCGCAGTGGGGGTAGGGTAATGCTTTTATACACATATGCATATAAATGTGGGGGAAAATCCAGTTATTATTGTATAATGCGGCGCGAGCTGAAATTGTTTTCAATAATATTGACATAAAATGGGGCATTTGTAGCATAATGCGAGCGTAAAACAAGAAATGGGCTTTAACTGGTTTGTTCAAGGGGGAACCAGCATGATGTAATGGCTAGATATACACAAATGCATGCATATGAGTATCTACTAGTACACGTTTTCAAATTTATAGGGCCATTATGCAAGCGCGAAGCGCGGGCTGAAAATTTTCTCAGTAACATGAAATCGGTCATTTATTGTAAAATAATAACGAGAAACAGGGAAGGGACTTTATCTGGTTTATTAAAGGGGGCATCATCATTCTTATAGATATACACACATGCTGCACATTATTATGCATATGAGTACTAGTTGTCGAATTCATAGGGCTGTACTAATGCGAGGGCGAAGCGCGAGCTTAAAATTTTCACAATAATATTGAACTGAAACTTTGATGGAGGGCTAGGGGGCTGTAACTAGTGATTAGAAGCGGACCATCATGACGTAATGCCAACAAATGCAAATCTGTATGAATATGAAAGAATACCATTTAGGGCATATTGTGCGAGCGTGAAGCGCGAGCAGAAAATTTTCTTAATAATAGTGATCTGATGAAACAGGATATCAAAAAGGGAAGGAGTTGGTGTTTAAAACGTACCATCGTGACGTTATTACCTTTCTACATGCATTAAACCTGAACGAATTAAAGTACAGTTTGCAATAGCCTATATTATGCGAGCGAGAAGCGCGAGCTGAAAGTTTTCATGCAATTTTCAAAAGTTATCTGAAATGGAATTTGAAGCTCATGTGATCGTAAAGTGAAAGTGTATTATACTGTATAATCAATGGCCCGAGTCCCAAAAATTAACCTATTTTTGTCGATGAAGAGCCCAGATGTGTGTTACAGACCCTTCAATATTCATTATTTATTTTATCAAACTTTCGTGGTGAGGATTGGGGGGGGGGGTGGGGGAAATACTTATGCCTTCAGTTTTACTTATCAAGACACCTGTCCCCTATGCACCCAGAGGATCTGTGCCCCTGATTATCATCGATTTGAATGGGTATTTTTTTCAAATTGTGAATAGTGAAACATCTGGTGTATTGTGTTTTACATGATTACTAAAGTATATCAGGCACACACGAGGAAGATTAACGATTAAGTGAGAAAATTTGGGATTTTTGAATGTCAAAAATATGCATTTTAGACTGCAAAATAATATAATAATGTAATAAAAGTGTTTTATAAGATAATGAATTTGTAATGGATATATTTATACGCACATAATATGAAACTTTTCATTGTATTGATTTCAAGATATTGGGGGGATGACTGTAAACACCATACCCCCACCAAAATTATTGGGGGGGGGGGATGTATCCCCACCACCCCCCCCCCCCCCCCCCACAATCGACATTATCTATCTACGTTAGATATTAAAGTCGGGATAAAACTGTAATTTAGTGAAGATTTAGGTGATCAGAGCAGATGCCAGCAATAATACAAATGCCATATCAATCATGGATTATATCACTTTTGTTTCCATATAATTATACAAATGGATATATCTATGCAATCACCGTTAGACATGGGTTGACACTCTAAATATATAACTAATGCACACTATAGAACAGGTGAATATCAGCTCTAACAAGGTTGTAATGTATTGTATTGTTTTGTTTCGAGTGACAAAAACAAACAAACGGGATGTCAACGTTACACTTGGGTAAAAATAACGATACCACCCGAAATGGGTCAAATAATCATCCACATTATAGAATATGATTATTTTAGTACGAAACACGTAAATGGGATTCCACTCGTATTCGAGTGGGATTGTTCAGCTTAAATATCTATATTGAGAAAAAATAGACTCAGTCTAATTGTCAATGAGTGAGCATGTAAAGCATTTAAAGTAAAATTCAGACACGCTTGAAACTGTGAACTTTACAACTCAATTTGGATGTAAAGTTCCTTCATTCTACCGCAAAATAATAAAGCATGGCAAAATCACTCGTTTACGTTTAGAGTATATGGATAATTGTTATAACTGAATATAAATCAAAATTACAATTGAGATTAAAACAAAATTAAAACAGTAGGTAAAATCATTAAATGATAATATTGCTCTAGAATACAATGCAATGGGTTAGTATATCCACGATCTACGGTAGATATGAATGTACCGATAAATAGATCAGGGGCTCAGGAGGACCATTCATATAATTTTTCCCCGTATAAATTATGGGTAGGTTTAAATGCCAAACAATTTCGTAAAAAAATACCCCGATCTCGTATAGACTCCTCACGTGTAACATAAAAATGCACCCCCCCCAAAAAAAAAAAAAAAAAAAAAAAAAAATCACTTTTAAGCCATTAGGAAAACTTGTGAGGGTAATTTATTCAATAAATTGTTAAACATTGGTGTTGTATAACAAATTTTAAAAAGAATAAATATAAAGCGAAAATATGATGTCTTTGTCAATATTGTATTTATTCATTGCCAATATTTTGCTGATCTATTATACAGTCTGTGTCCAAAAAGAATAATAATTTAGGTGTGAAATCTTTTCATATAATGTGTGTATGTGGTACCGAATAAAAGCCAAAAGATTTTTCTCGCTGATGCGCTTTGTTTTGTATAATTTGCTTTCTTAAAACAAAAGTTATACGAAATTTTGTGCAACGAGGAACAAATCGAAATTACGTATTTCTATTGTTCTGAAGCTCTGAATTCATGGTCATTATGCGAAACTTATACACAAAGGCATGGGACGGCGATTGTAGGACACTAGTCATATCTCAAAAATTACAGCAACAAATGTGATGAAAAAAAATTGCAGAAGAAAGTTTGATATTCCTGCTATATGAAAATACCAAACAATACCAGGTTGTGATTTATCTTCACACTATAAACAAAAATGTTTCCACTTGTACCATTTTATTTTACACATACTGTAGATGCTGTTATTCATTTACCTTACGGAGTATTCCTCGCATTGCATTATTTACAATGTTCAGTCATTTTTTTTATTTGTTTGTTTGTTTGCATGTAGGGCCCCTCAGCTTTGTTAAGCCCCCACAAAGTTAACATATTCCTTTAAGCAAAACTAGTAAACATGTATGGCACCCACGTGTTAATACGTTTGTTCGCGGACAAACAACAATATGGCAATTTAAAGTCCGACAGCCATACTTGCAGATAACATTAAATACATCTGAATCATGAACTGACTGTGACAAGTATCCTTCTGTCATCCATCACCTCTCGCCCACCAAGCCATCAGTGAAAACACATCAGGCTATGATGATGTGCTTTATCATCTCCTAGCATAAGAAGTACATCGACTTGTGTTTCTAAAAGCTGACACCCTAAAACCCCTGGCATGCACATCTGGGAGGCATTTCATGAAAGGACTTGTCGGACGTTTTATCCGACAAATTTGCTCTCAGCCAATCAGATGCAAGCATTTCAATAGCTTATAACAGTTTGTCGGATAAAACGTCCGACAAGTCCTTTCATGAAACGCTCCCCTGATATCCTGATCCTAAACGCAACCCTAATTCTCATGATAATCTCAAACGTAACAATGATCGTAACCTCAACCTTAATATTGATCATAAACGTAACCCTAATCATAACACCTAGACGTAGTCATAACCAAAATGATAAACCTATATAACGTAACGCAAATCATAAATATAATCCTAAACGTAACACTAAGCATAACGGTAAACATAAACGTAACAATAATATTAACGGTTATCCTAAATGTAACCCTGATCATAATGGCAAAGCTCAACGTAACCTATAATCATAACGATAACCCTAAACGAATCGAATCATAACGATAAACATAATTATAATGAAAAACAACCTTTAACTAAATCATAACCTTTACCCTAATCATATATTGTATCGCTAGGATGTCAGTATGTCAGGTTATGTAAACACCAATCGAGCTCATGAAAACTTGGGTACTGTTTGTGTGGGCTTTGGCCAATTGAGGTATACTGAAGTCATCTGATGAATGCCGACCTTGTCTAAACCCACATGTCTACATTCTACAGGTCTACAGGTTTATGACGGCCGAAATGACAAAAACAAATTCTATAACGAACCCTTGTTTTGTTTATTTTTTTTTAGACCTACCTTTACAACTAAAACAGAGTTCCGACTTCCGACAAGCTAACGTATTTTCAAGAGATACAAAAAGACATAAAAGACAAAAGTTGAAAATTGGTAAGGTGGGAAAATTTCACGTTTGGAGAGTTTGTGACCACCTATCACCTTAGTGAATCAATGCAATCATACGAGTACGACTAGGACATCAATCAGGTCATGAAGTAATGGGAAATAATTGCAACAGCAGATGCAGTGTCACAATATGTGGTGTGTGTGTGTGTGTGTGTGTGTGTGTGTGTGTGTGTGTGTGTGTGTGTGTGAGGAGTGGTAGTGGAAAATGGTTATTTAAGGGGACGTGTTTGGAAATACAACATAACACGCGCAATTAGAAGATTATCTACATCAAACATGTATACATTAATATTACTTATTTCTCGTAATGATAACACGCGTCTCTATACAGACTCCCTCGGAAATTGAAATTTATTAATATTCATTTCGGTGCATTCTTTCGTTTTTTTTTTTTCAATAATTTTGTTATGTCAAAGTTTATGAGGGGTTAATAGCCTCTGCAGCAGAAAGTACTAACATTACAACTGGCTACCAAAGCAACAAAACAATTCGATTCAAACTTAAAAAGGAGACCACCGATGGCATGTGCAAGTGAATAATGATGCGATCTGGAAGAAATGCATCCCTATTATCCTCTGTCTCACCAGCAAACAACTCCAAACTTATTCGATCTTCGTTATGCAGGATCGTACTCTACTATTTTCTTTACATGCTGTCGGCCGCCTTTGTGTGACTGGGTTTGATCACTATAATGACTACGTGATTAAGAGATGTATAACCTGACACACATGACCTGTGAATTAGATGGATTGATGGATGCTGGTAGCAGGGAGCGACAGCGGGGCGGATCTGGAGGAATGATTGAGCGCCACAGATGGTTAAGGGTGTGCGGGCGCGTGCGAGCCTTGGTGTCACGTTCGCTCAAGATGCCACCATGTTTAATTTTAATTGTTGTCCGTGTGTTTGTATTTCTATCTCCCACATTTATTTATTGGGTTATTTTATACATGACTTTGCAAGTCATTGTTCTTCCCCTTTTGCTCTTTTAAAAATAATGAACCCAATCGAACTGCAGCCCTCCTCAAATTGACAAGGTATGAGTGGGGGTAAGTCCTTTCACTTTGGTCGGTTACGGGGGTGGTGGCAAAGGCCAACATTTTCTGATGGCCCTGTTTCTCCTAAAATTTGGGTTTATGGAGGAGCCGCCAGGATTCCTCCCCCTTGATCCGCGCCTGTTCGAATAGTGTATAAGATCTACTCCAAAGACATTGTCGCTGGAAGAGAACACAATGTCATGGAAACGGAATATCTATCTTTGTTATTTTTTTTTTATCTATCTGTGTTTTTCACGCCACACACGGCCTATTATTCCTTGCATGCTCACTATTACACGCTATACGGGTTTCATGACAATATATTAATATCACCGACTTCGATGACATTTTCTTTTTAATAACTTCTTTTCATTCTATTTACTTCTGCTGTTTTCACGATGACATTTTTTCCTCCCGATCTGTCTAACTCTCTGTCTCCCAAGGTATGATGTTCCCTACTGTATTTTGTTTTCTTCCATCATATCCGTCATAATACATGAGAGCAAAAACGCAAAACGAGGCTCAACAAGATGTCAACTTAATGGAGGAATTGGCCGCGGGACAGACAAAACACGAGGTGAAAATATAGGTAACAGTTCCGTAACGCTCTACCTTCATGCCGAGCTAGAGAAAGATTATGGCTTTCAAGGGCTCTTGAGAGAAATAAACAAGGTGATATAGGACATCCTTGAGACAATCATAATTGCAAGAGAAAAGACAGAAGGAGAGAGGAAAAGTGTACGCACACCATCACCTCAAGGATCATGATCTCAACAGCTTCCAGCATAATTATGCGATATAGTTCGAGACTCTTGACTCTGAGTATATAGTGTATCAGTATTGTCATTGAAAATCGTAAGCAAGGCATTATATCAAGGGAACGTGAAATATCCAGTAATCACGATATCCACCAAGCACATATTATTACTTGTACTATATGCATCTTATCTAATTACCAACCAGGTGCCTGTAATGTAATTGCACTTCCTTTAAGAAGTTTGGCTTCATGAAGTTATGCACAACTCATTCTATAATCAACATACGGTAATTAGATAACAACTATAATTGCTATTAAACATTTACCTATACTATTAAGGCCGAAATTATGGTTATTAGTCGATCAACATAACCTCGATTTTTGAGTAATTGATGAATATTCGTAAATAATCTAACTTATAAAATAATGGTTAGATGATTAAGCAACCAACATTGGCATTTTACAAGGGAACTGCAGAATATACATCAATTAAGATTATATTTAAAAAAAAACGATCACGGTAGATGTACATGACTTTTCTTTGTACCTACTTTGGAATGTTTTATCCAAGATATGTTGTATGATATCCGTTCCGTTTGTGATACTTCCACCATCACCTAGAGTCTGGTTGAGAGCTGTAGCATACAGCATCACAGCATCGTAAAGATAAGCAGCGTCTTCTGTGATCTGCAAGAATTTAGAAGATAATGATAACATTTAGAAATATAAAAAGAGTAGCAAAGAAAAGCAAAGGCATAAGTTAAAGGTAAAAAAAAAAAAAAAAGACAGAATGGGAGAGTAAATGCGGCCATGCTTTAAAAAAAAAGTAAATAAAAATAAAACAAAATCATACGAAATAAATTTAAAACAATTAATAATATGAGAAGCATGTAAAGGGGCAGCGCCTTTTTTTTAGTCGATTTAGGTACCTTTCTTCCGCAAATTCTGGATTTGGACTGGTCTTTCCCCTATATTCGGGCCTGAGCTTATAGGAGAGGCAAATGATTACAATATTTGAAGACTGTTTGAACAAAAGTGTGCATAATATTCTGACATTAAATGCAATGCTATTGATTGGAACATGTACACCTAATCAGGCTTCAAGTCATTTTATTGATATTTACTAATCCTGTCTTCTGATTGGTTGAAAGCTGATAGTCATTGAGATTTTTTTTCCCTACAAAATATCTAGCCTGTCAGGTTGTGAGGTCCCTTTGAGCCTTTATACTATGCCTCGTATTGCAGTGAATTATTATGTCAGGTACTTCACATTATAGTATCAATATTATCATTACCTCGATTTGGTAGCCAAGATCATGAAGAATGGTGGAATTAAAGTTAAAGGGTGGCTTAGAAAGATATTCTCTCGCCTCCATTTTGAATTCATTGAAATCCGGACTCATTGCACTGGTGTAGAAGAGCATGAGAACATTATGCAGACACTTGATGCGCGTCTTAAGACCATCCGGTGTATCGGCTGTGTAGTGAATACCTGCAACGACAAAAGTTTTGAGAAAAAAAAATAGTTTTAAGTAAAAAATATATATTTCTTGACGTTAAAACTGTGGGACTGCAGCCACTACCATTTACCAGTATTCATTGTTTGTTTATAAAGCCCATACTTTACCCTTTACGAAACCACAGGTCTAACTATTGAGCTATCAAGCCTAGTTTGTCCTAAATGGATTAGCGGGTGTGCTTTTATCATCTGCATTTTCAGGTTTGTAAAACATAATTCCTTCAGAGCACACTGAAACATAAATTTGATATTTCTAGGATTAATGTTGTTGTTGTTTTTTACTTTATTTCTACTCATGCGAGGAGCTTTGACAGACATGATGTGATGGCGCTTAGGATAACGACCTAGTACAGTGTACGTACAGGGTAAAGTGCACAAGGACCGGATCTCGCTGTCAGTTTCTCATTCGTTTATCTCATCCGGCTATGTCTAACAGCGGCATCAAAAGGAAATCTACTTGTACAGTTTCACCGAATACGACATGGTATTAATCTGCTTAGATTGGAAGGGCATGAAACACATAATACGTAAACATTTAATTTACTACTCTATTGCCTTTCATGCTTTCACAAAGCAAGTGCCTGCTTATTAAACGGCATTGAAATTAAACTTCAACAACCTAGTACAATGTTACAAACAGGGTAAAGCGCACAAGGACCGATCTCGTGTCAGTTTCTCATTCGTTTATCTCATCCGGCTATGTCTAACAGCGGCATCAAAGGAAATCTACTTGTTAGTTTCACCGAATCGACAGGTATTAATCTGCTTAGATTGGAAGGGCATGAAACACATAATACGTAAACATTTAATTTACTACTCTATTGCCTTTCATGCTTTCAAAAACGCAAGTGCTGCTATTAAACGCATTGAATTAAACTCAACAACCTAGTACAAATGTTACAAACAGGGTAAAGCGCACAAGGACGCGGGATCTCGCTGTCAGTTTCTCATCCGTTTATTCGTCATCCGGCTATGTCTAACAAGCGGCATTACAAGGAAATCTACTTGTACAGTTTCACCACGAATACGACAAGGTATTAATCTGCTTAGATTGGAAGGGCATGAAACACATAATACGTAAACATTTAATTTACTACTCTATTGCCTTTCATGCTTTCAACACGCAAGTGCTGCTATTAAACGCATTGAATTAAACTCACAACCTAGTACAATGTACAAACAGGGTAAAAGCGCACAAGGACCGGATCTCGCTGTCAGTTTCTCATCCGTTTATCTCATCCGGTTTTGTCGAACAGCGGCATTAGAAGGAACTCTACTTTCACAGTTTCACCAAATACGACATGGTAATCTGCTTAGATTCGAAGGCCATGAAAGACATACTACGTAAACATTTAATTTACGACTCTAATGCCTTTCATGCTTTCAACAACACAAATGGTGCTACTAAACACATTGAATTAAATTCAGCATTCATGCCCTTTTGGTCCTTAACATTACCTTGCCACAATATAACCTGTTAGACAAACAGGTGCGTCACTGAACCTATCGGGGAAAACCTCTGATCATATTATCCCAATCATGGGGTCCATCGATGCATAAACCGGCTAGGCGGACTAATGCTATTAAGTTGAACGATTCACTCGAACCTTATCAAGGATGGGTATCCATGTGAATCCCATCCAGATCATCATTTTATTAAGTCTATTTAGTAGGCAGGGTATGCTCATCAATCTGCATTAGTTTGCTCTTAACATCTGCAAACCTCGAGAGTCACTCATGCTTTACCGAGAACATCCAGTAAGAGGATACACCAGGCCTAATGATGTTAATGCTTCTTAAGGTACCATCTTTCGTTGAAAGTCATTTTCAAACACAAATCAGGTTAATACAGAGCGTCAACAAGGTGTCACGTATCTTGATTTTTCAAAAGTTCATTAATTTAAACATCCAATGCGAGAGTTAAAAAATAAATTAAGTTAGCCTTAAAACATGTTAGTGGTCATGTTGGTATATTGGGTCGTTTCAAAAACAGTTACCAAACTTAGTACGGACAAGATTGTCCAGTGTTTTTTTTAACCTAAATTCATAATCTTGGCATATCATTAAAGGCATTTTGTTGAGAAAAGAAATATATTTAATTTCAAAACATCCGTTACCCTTTGACAAATAAGAGCCTTGTAGGTCACACAAAACATAGGGGGAAAAAGCTGTAACTTTTGTCATTTTAAAACTCATCCTCAAAAGGTGAAACAGAGGGCTTCACCAACAACTGAGAACCCTTACAATTTCAACACGTTGACTATTGAGTTATTCCCTTCCCGTTAGCTTAATACAAAATTCCAACACGTGGCAGTTAACAATGGGTCAAAAAAAGTAATGAACTCACCCTTTATAAGACCATCTCGGTATTCTTCTTTGTAGATGCTGAAGAATATTGCAACCACGAAGTATCTCCCATCATCAAGAAGCCCTTTCGCATCAAGGTCCTCTAGGAAAGCATACAACTCGTATGGCTCATCCGGTAAGAAGACGTAAACTGTATTAAAGAGAAGAGCAATTAAAAGATGAGTTGTTAAATGATGTCGGTGAATTCATAGGCAGGATATTGACATTTGTTTCTTATCTAAGCCCTCCAGAAAAAAAAAACATATAGCTCGTATGTATGTTTCTTTTAAGAATACTTCACCTGGTAATGAATTAAAAAAAAGTATTATGCGATCAAAAGAAAAGAAAAAATATTCCTATAGAGGGTTTGATCCATAGAACTAATCACATCAAATGACATTTTTCCCTTGTCAACATTTGTTTTCATCGGTTTTCAAGAGTATGTTCATGTAAGTACATGTACACAAAAACACGATGAAATATTGTTTTTCATTTTGCCTGACCTTTTCCCACAATGGTTGATGTGTTTCAGAACATATAATCAATTACAATACTTTCAATATCAATGCACTGAAGGTTGAACTCTTGTTGTTGCTCATGCTGCAGAAGGAGCAAGGCTGAACTTTACCATTTCATCATTCTTTGTTACTAATCATGGTTCAAGGGATAAATTATAGTAAACAGGGTATTGTCGAACTCATTCAGCCCCCACATTCATACGCGCGCGCACACACACATACACAATCATACAAATAGTATTATCATATTCATTAATTCATTATCAAATACATTCATAT
Organism: Paracentrotus lividus; assembly: GCA_940671915.1. Classification (NCBI taxonomy): domain Eukaryota; kingdom Metazoa; phylum Echinodermata; class Echinoidea; order Camarodonta; family Echinidae; genus Paracentrotus; species Paracentrotus lividus. Next base: position 19,017,934 of record CALNVZ010003430.1, on the reverse strand, counting down.
TTAATTGATTTAATTTTTCAACTTTCTTACACCAGATCACTGAGCAGTAAAATTGACCTGCCTAACTAAAATGGGAAGATAAACTGTACTCTAAACATGGTCTGTAAACATAATAGAATTAACTTGCCCGTTATGAAAGAACTTTCACACCGTATCAAATGGTAAATTAAAGCAAAGCCCCCAGCCCCCCCCCAAAAAAAAAAAAAAAAAAATAAATAAATAAAAAATAATAATAATAATAAATAAATAAAATAAATTAATTAATAATAATAAAAAAAAAAAATCGTGAACGCGGCACAAACGTAAACTAATGATGTAAATGAAGGGCATAATCAATTATCAATTAGGCTTTTGCATAAATAGCAGTGGGCATTCCTTATACCAACGTATGAAAAAAAATCCTTGCTCCCTATATCACTTGTTTTATGGGGGTTTTCCCCACTATATTTTGAGATTGACGAGAAACTGGTCCACTGATCATATGAATCTTTCATACTTTATCAGTTATTACCAATGCCAAAGAGTCAAAATCTTAAGCCTGACGAGAAAACGGCCCATTGATCTTGGGAAACATAATCTTCATCCTAGGTGAGACGAAATGGTCCGATGATTTAAGGAAGCTTACCGTTTTTTGGATAAGGAACATTAGATTCAAGAAATATAAACCAAACATAATGAGGGATTTGAGAATTGTTGGGCATATTTTCTATTAAAAGTAACTTCATTTCACTTTACTAGTGGTATGATCCTCACCGACTCAAATTCGGAAGAGTGGGTTTCAAGGGGTCCTGGACAAGCCCCCGTTTTATTCATTTAGCAACAACTCATTGTCTCAATACACTTATAAATTGTAGACTGACAAATAATTACCGGAAGTGTGTAAAGCTTTAAGACAATTCAATGTCAGAAGGAGCTCCGACAGCATAAATATGCATATAAAATATCAGATATATCAAAACTTACTTCTTGTGTTTGTGTAGGATTGGTCGATGATGTCTTTGAGGCGATTGTCCTTGATTGGAGGCACAGGGTAGTACGGGCTTTCGTAGGAGAGGGCGTGCTGCACCGTGACACCATGTTCTGGAAGGAACTTCTCAAGTCTGATTTACAGAGAAAGGGATAGAATGAGAGAGAGAATATTTTAAGGAGAATAAAAATCAGAAAAGGATGATGAAGAAGAAGAAGAAAAAGAAGAAGAGCGAGAGCGGGGAATAAGGGGTGGTGGTAAAAATAGGAAACGGCACAAAGTGAATATGAAATATAATAGTCCATCTCATATGGGTTTTGTATCTGCACTGTGTTTCAAATGGCGTGCTATTTTGTCACATGGTTCATGCTATGGCAGTTTGTTTTCAAAACGATGATGTCTCCTGATACTATGGCATGGCATCAACAAAGTAAATTAAATAAAAAAAAAATCAAATTCTTCGCCTGTTATTACAGACTTTCATTTATGTTTCTTTCATTTTCCTGCGTTCCTCCTCAAATAAAATGTGATGCATCACATCAAAATCAGACACAAGTCGCCGAGCAAATTCAGCACAGTGTCGAGGAAATCGGCAAGATAATAAAGCTTGTCTTATTTGGGGGAACTATTTCTTTGATTTTCTGAATTTTTCAATATTTCTTGTGTGCTCTGTAAAACAAAAAACAAAAACAAAAAAAATTGAGTAGAAATGATTAAGGGAAATCCTTTAAAATTTGATTGTTTTGTTGCAATCTTTGACTCTTTTCTGGCGACTTGTGTCTGATTTTGATGAGATGAGTCACAAATGGTTCGTACGATTTCCTTTTTAAAAATAAAATGGAGAAAGTGTGATGGGTTGAAAAGACATGACTAAGAATGATCAAACACAAAAACAACAACAATCTTACTTGGTCATAACCCGAGAAAACTGTAGATTCTTGGCAGACACAATGCTCACCACGTTCCAGTCGAATTTGTTGAGGAGTGCCAACACGGACTCTGCCACTTTCTCACTTGTAGGAGTGGTGCGGGCAAATGTCCGATATGTCTCTTTATCACTGACGGCTGGTTCTTTGCAATACTGCAGACAGATGGAGAAAAAAAAAACAGGTATAAGCGATAGTATTACTGATTAAGGTATTATGAACCTCCAAAATTCAAATCGAGTTTTATCGATATATATATATATATATATATAAATATATATATATTTTTAAAACTATACACAAAGCCTACTATCTCTTGGAATGACAGATTAATTTTATGATTAAACTTCAAGCTTAATAATAGAGAATAGAAAACATGAACAATATTAATGATGTATTGTTCAATGCTTTAATGACGGGTTAATGAGGTCATTAAATTCTTATCTTATAAAACATTCATGTGTATTTTCTACCCCCCCCCCCACGTCTTAACACGCAATTTTCAGTCAAGTTTGTTAGTTACCCTACTTTGAATACAGGAGAATGCACTATTTGTTTAATGGCGGAGACAATTCATGGACACATTATATAGGCAATGAATTAGATAGTGCATCTCGTCTTTCCGCGCATCGTCATACATTGCTCATGAGGATTATTAACTTTTTTTAAATAGGAACCCATCCATCGTATTAACTCTACATACTGGTTAATCAGAGACCCCCAATGAGATATCCAGGAACTGTTTTATCCTCTACAGAATGATTTTTATCAAAATCATACAGCACTTTACTACAGCACATTGCTAGTAGTGTATTGTATTACAATGTTACCCTCGATAATCAATTCAATTTTAGATGACCTTAAGATTTTGTATCCGACCAGTTTAGTGTGCGCCTTATAGTACAATACAAGATGATTGAATAACGTAATAAATTTCTTTGCTATATCTAAACGGAAATTGCATTGGTTTATATACAATCATATTCTGTAGACAACATTGCTCGGCATCTATATTTTTGCTTCACTGCTCTCTTTCTCTCTCTCTCTTTTCACCTCTTGCAATTTATCTACCCTCTCCTTTATCTATATTGCACTTAAATTGCTCCATATTTATTTTGGATTGTTTATGCACATGGATGTCAATGAAACAATGATAATCCGAATTAAAAATATTGGTTCATTCCTCTATTATTCATACATTATATTGCAACATTTCTATAAATGTATCATCATAAATAACATATTCTATCATATAGATTTCATACTTAATCCTAGTTTGATGACTTCTTAAAAGCTGCTATGCGTGCAATGTGGCTATTAACCATCTTTTTACATCAGTCCTAATAGGCCTGTTCATGGTAATACCATAACTTTAGGCGACCATTCGAGAGCAACTAATAACCTAATTACGATTAATCACATTATCTTTCCACGCACAATGTCATCATGCATATAATCAGCGTTTACTAATTAATTACTGTGAAAGAGCTTTAAAGAAAGTACAAAGTTATTTTAAGCACACTCTTAAACAAGGCTTACTGGATTTTGCTTTTCTTCAGCAATGGCCTTGCAAAGGTTATGGTATAGCTTGTTGGTTAGAGTCACCTCGATTGACTTTACTGCCATTTAGCAAAGCTTTACATTATTAAACATTTTTCTCAAATTTCTCTGGATACATGCAACCATTCAGCTTTTGCTTTCTTTGTTCAATCGTGATCATCATTATCGCAAAAAGGTGAAGTTAGTTGTCCAATGTTATATACTTTTCCTGGAATTAAACCTCTACGTAAATGTTAATAGTTCAAATGGTAGCGGGTAATAACTAAAAATAGCAAACTTTTTCTGAGAGGAATTTGAACAAACAGCTCAATAATGAAAATAACAAACTTTTTCTGAGAGGAATTTGAACAAACAGCTCAATAATGAGTAATGTTATGCCACTGACGATACCATTAGACAAAATTAGTGCAGAAGCATAGAAGAAGCAAAATATTACAGGACTATTTTGAGATATATATTTTTCGGTTATAAAAAACTCTTTAGCAGAGAATAACTCCCTAGAATCATGAAGGCTGTGAGTTTCGTTGTAAACATCGACTCCATTTACACTCTGTGATGTCCACTCTACCTTCTCGGCCATTTCGCTAAAAATGTTGTTTGCTTTTTTGACAAGGATACACAAGCTTTCAGCCTTTGAACTTTAAAAGACTGTAAATTGATACCCGGCACTTGCCTTTTTTTTATGGATAAAGGTATTGAACATGACACACATGAAACGCAAATGCACGTTATTTGTTAGTTATCTTATAATACGTTTGGATCAAGTATCTCGGTAAATGAGTAAATTTTCCTTAATTTCCCATTTGACGTGATACATTAAAGCGTTATGTAAACCTAATAAGGAAACTTGAGGAAAGCGAAGAAAGTGCAAGTTCTAAGAAAAATATCCAAATTTTGATAGAAATTATAGATGTATATTGATCGGAAAGAAAGTTCGAAATCCGGGCCATGAATGATATGTCACAACCCTAATGTAAATAGGAATCGTGTAAACCAGTAAATTTATGACATTTGAGGAGTTAGTATTCACATTAGTCTAGTTCTCTCGATATTATTGCGTGTGAAATTGTAAACAACACGCCGTTCAGTCAGAAATAAGAAGATACAGTGTGTATATAGTTGAGGGAAATGAAGACATGCAGTGATTAAACACAAAGGTAGGGAAACGGAGTGCAGCACCTTTAGATTTGGGAATGAAAATATTGAATAGATATATGTTTATTCTAGGTTAACAGCTATCTATTTTGGTTTACACACACAAGCAGATCCACTTATGAATATCGTTGACTTGCAGTAATCTCTAAAATCATTTTAAATGTCATCCCATCACTTCCGATAATTCAGCGAACTCATACCAAATGTAATATCACATTTGATATAGTGGCTAAAATATGAATCTAACGTACTTAAATTTTGCTATGTGGAGATATAAAAGTTATCATTTTGGAAGGGGTATGAACAATGAAATATCAAATGTAGCATTACGGAATATAATAACAATACATCTTCAAATTTTGTTGTCATAATTATATCATATCAATTCTAGTTGTAAACTTAAGAGAAAGAGGGCGCTACCATTCTACTCAAAGCGAACGCGCCCATTGACTTTTTTTGTTGACAGTTTTCACTTTTAATTTTCTTTAATTGTGGCGAGCAACTACCTTTTCAAAGAAATGTTCAACTTGAATAAGTACGCTTAAGAGTCTGAATTTTTAAAAAATAGGAATAAACTTATTGCAAAGAAAAAAAAAAGTCCTGTCCACTTGTGTCAATTCGAAAGCCTAGTCAGATCAAAATTCCTGTACAATATGGTATATTTTGCTCTCAAAATAGCTCTTGCGCTGCATAGTTGATCCTCGATGCCGCATTATACTATTATAGCTATATTGTTCACAGGGCAATTAAAAGCTTGAATTCTCAGCTTTCCGGAGATGGTACATTCATTTTAATTGATTAAAAAAAAGTCCTGTCACTTTGAACATAATCATAAGAGGTCTTTCCTCGACTAGTCAATATTACACTATCACAAGCATATCGCATAGAAACATGTGAACGGCGTCTTCACAAGGCTTTGACAAGTTCACAATCTATGTCATGTTTTGAGCATCAATTTATATGAATGCATATTCTGATTACAACTTCAGCACAATAATGTATAAGCTTGCCAAATATGTGTATTTCCTCCATCTGTCTGGAGAATCTAATTAACTAACAACTCATGATCAAAGTTCATTCAATTTCTTCAGCTGATTTTCTTCATCTCACGAGAAGATTGCTCAACCAAACGGACAATACCATTACACTGCAGGGAAGTGGTTCTACGCGAGTTTTTGTGAGCTAATTTATTATGCAGCCAGCTGTATAGATTTCTAACGTCACTTTGTTGCGTCTGGCCTCTTAGATAATGGACGCGCCTTGTTTAATTACAATTAATGCCGCACATGGTATTACGTTAACTTACATTTACATAGAGTAGAATTGATATGCATGGAGGCAAAAAGTCGATTCTTCTTAAAATATTTTTAATAATTATCTATAAGCAATAAATTTTAAATATAATAAAGAAGAAGCCGATTAATTGAGACGCGTTACGATGCGTTGTTGTTGTTTTTTGTTCGTGTGTTTGTTTATTTGTTTGTTTTTTGTTTTTTATTTTATTTTTAAGGGAGGGAGTGGGTGTGGATTTACAGAGCGCAATTGTGAAGTGGCCTTGTGTGCATTTAACCAGCATGGAAAATAAAACCCAAACCATTAAAGCTCCAATATTATTTCATCAAATGATTTTTTTCCTCCAAGCTGTAATACTAAAAATTATATCTCTCAATAAAGGCCTTCAGATACTATATTTCAAGTCAAATCTAACATTGTAAAAAGTCTAGTTTAATGCTTAAAGCAGTATTCCATAACTTTGATTGAACCCAGTCACGAAAATGGAAAAAGAAGAAATATAATTTAAAAGACGAGAAAAAGTCAGTGCGATCTCATCAAAACTTAATGTAATGCCGAAGGCATGCAATTTCGGTCGTCCTGTTATTCTTCTTTTTTTTCGTACACTCGTCCAAAAAACCTAGTAAAGATAATGATATATATCTCGTCCATTTTCTTTCATTACAACACCATCATCAATGCTTGCCCAGAAAAACGGCAAAAATCTCTTTTAATTACAGTTTTTAAACCTATTTTTTTTTTTTTTCGCAGATTAAAACTTGCACAAAGCGGGTTGTTTTGGGGGTTTGTTTTTATTTTTCTTAAGAACACCGTATAGATGCAAATCAATCAGGGCACACGATTAATTACCATGAATTTCCAGATTTGAAAACGATACTTTCCTAGAAAGAAACAAAAAAACCTAGCTTTTACACTATGCCTTAATAATCAAAAGAAGCTGATAAACAAATGATTAAAGATAGCACAACTACCACTTTTCTCGAACTATTAGGACTTAAAAAAAAAATGAATTTTACCTTAGATGATACGAAGTGATACTACCCTATCCCCCAAAAAACAAAAAACCAACAAACAAACAAAAAACAACAACAACAACAACAAACAGATGAGTTGAAATGTGGATCCATATAGACTTTACTCATGTAAACTGATTGAAACTGTTTCACTTGTAAGAGGAAAATGATGTCAACTAAAATATACATCCTAACAATCACACATAAACACACACACACACACACACACACACCCACACACACACCCTAACCCTCGTGCACCATGTGCACACACAAACCAATTATTAGGCTAGTTCGTATAAAGTTGTTTTTGTTTTGAACGCTTTTATGTGATGGCTTTTGCTATTAAAAAAAAAAACAAGGAGAATACTACAAACAGTATGCCCATACAACATGTACAGTATACCAAATACATATTCTGGTAAATATAGAGGAAAAGAGCAGAAGTGGGAACAGAGATTAATATAGATTGATGTGAAAGAAAAAACAGAAAAGCATTGAATTTAAAAAAAAATACAGATAGGCCAAAGTAGTATTAAAAGAAAAACAAAAGAGCAAAAGAAAGGAGTAAGAAGGAGAAAGAAAAAGTGCGTGGGGTTGATTGCAAAAAAGTAAGCATATAGATTCGTCCTCCCTAGACACAAAATCTTAGAAACGCCACAAAACACCCATTTCCTATCCTTTATCCAGTGTTTTCTACCCAATACTTCTCAACAGGTTCGAATATAAGAACTCATGTGTTACAGGGAAACCATTTGATTGAGGACAGGTTGAACCTGATCTCGACCTAATATCTATGATTAGATGAGGACAGCTGTGTTGACACGACGGAACTTTGTGAGGACCTGTTTTAGACACGGAACACGTATGTTACTTCGTTTTTATCCCTATTTAAAATTGCGCGATTGGAGCTTCTAGCCTCCTAACTTGCTTCTTATTATGCGTATAAAAAAAGCTTAAAGATGGACCCATGTTTTTTTCAGGGAGTCTGTCAATACAGATGTTTTGTGGAATATTCTGTTTTTTTTTGCTTGCCTTAAAAGCAAAAATCAAGAAAAAAAAATATTTGAAAGTTTCACTGGTGATAGGTTATGACTGGTTTTAGGACCAGTCATAACCTCACGAAAGAATCCTTGGTGCACTGTTAAATACTCCACTGCTAAACAAAAAAAACAGAAACTTTTTTTTTTTTTTTTTTTAAATACCTCATTGGATATCATCTTCCTTAAACCGTCACTTTAATATAATGTTGCAAACATATCGTGATAATCGAACTGAACATAAGATGCGGAAGACCATAAGCCATGTGGTCCATGAATAGCACGGAGTCGATCGGCTTCGGCTACATCTCAGATTCAAAAGTGTGAAATAATACGAGCTTTGAGATCATAATTTTAGAATCCAACCAAGTGTCTGAACGACCCCAGTTCTGATGAGTTTATTTTGTTCCATCTATACATCTTGGAGGTTCCTATCTCAAAAATACAAAACTGAGTTAATTGAGACTGGTTGAAAAGCGGAGATGAATCTTCAGATGTGTTTGGCGATGATACGGTATGTATAGATGAGTATAATTTGTTGCGATGCCAAACCGTAATTGTCAGTGACTGATGAGACGTTTCTGAATATTGTAAAGGGTACACTCTAAAGCAGAATATTGAGATCTATCAATGACGGTTAAAGACTATTAGCTTCTCTGCTTGCGTATGACTAATTCTAATTTATTCGAAGTGTGATGTCCACTCTTTTCTACAAACCAAGTCTCTCATTTAAAAAAAATGCTATAGCAAACAGTTTGAAGTCTACAAATGATATCTATAATAATTGTCGAGTACGAAGCCCGGTATTTGGTACATTGATTTTGCACTAGATCACAAATACATACAGTGGGTGTTTTATTTTATTGAGCGTGGTATGATTATATATAAAACCACAGACTTGAGAACATCTTGACATTTGCTTTGAATTTAAACATTTTGATTCGGCAGAACTCTGACATGTGGCATAGGGATCTGATCCATATAACTCGATTACCTATGGTTAGCTAGATAATTTAGCACATCAGGAAAATCAGGCAGGTGCCATATCATAGAAGTATGACGATGATAGCTTACTTTCCCAACCTCCCTGCTCTCTTTCATCAAAAACCTTACCCGCCAATTAGCGTAATGAAGTCTGCGCATGGAACGCCAGGAGAATACCATGCATGTGCAAGATACAGTAACTATTCTGGTAAAGTAAAACAACATTTGCAGACGTCAAGGGTCGGGAATAAACCCATCAACTTTAAGCCAAGGATTAATGCACCAACCTATATACCATTATCGATTTTGATATACCGGAGAAGTATAAGGATATAAACGTTAATAATGAGGATAATATAGCCCAATCCTGTGTAGCGCATGTTCTTTATATGAACTGGTGGAGTGCATCAGATATCAATAGGATTTGAATGTACCCCACGGATGTGCAAAACTCCATATTCCAATAAAATCTCATCTTCATATCAATGCCATAACTAATCAGTTTTCATGTGCCATTATAATTACAATTTACAAAATAGATACCAATTTATTATCATCATGTCAGCGAGGATAAAGCTAAAAAAAATGTATTAAGGACTCCTTATTGTTTATCGTAATTTAATTCAAATGCTTTAGAGACAAAGGGGAATCCCTGCATAACACAATGTGAGAGAGTGAAGCTTCGAACTATTTTAGTCTAATTGATAATTTTAAAAACGTATTTTAGTATGCACGTGTGAAAACCAAGGGAATTTTTTTTGTGTGCAATAAGCCCAACGAGGCATTGTACGATTTATAAAGTTAAGCCTCTACCTTTCAAAGTTGTACTCCTCCTTAATGGTTACCCCATTCCTACTTAATTTGTTTTCAGAAAAGAGAGAATGTCAGACGATTCACTACAAGAAAAAAATGTTCCTAACATTACAACTATTTTTATGACCTTCATAATAACGTTATCGTCTGATATATGTTGTTAAGCAAATATAGTATTTGTGTTGGAGAACGGCAACATTACAGCAAATTGTTATGTTGAGTATTCGCTTCTACACGGTTGCTCTTGAATTTTGAATTATCATATTACCCCTGTTTATAAAACTCTTTTTTTTTTAAATAAAAAAGCTTAATTGATTAATTTTTTACAATAAATAATATAATATGGAAAGTCACATTATGGTAGATATTTCGTTTAAGCCATTGTATTCGTGCCAAAAGCGTAATGGTAATTGGATAAATACAATTAAAACTTTGTTTCATATTTTTCAGCCGTAAAGATACATAATCACCAACTGAAAGCCTGTATATTTTAATCCCACTTTACTTTAAATCGTGTATAATGAGAATGGAACCGTTCTCTATTGCTTTCAATTATAACCACGCACTAGAAAATAGATTTATTCTGCTCCCTGGACGTGTTGAAGGGTATGTATATCACCACCGCATACAAATTAATCTCTTTCATGTGATTTTAATTAACTTAATACCAATCTCGTCACTCATAATAGTGTTCGGGATAACTGTGAAATCTCTCTCTTTCGTCCATATGCTGAGGAAGTAGAGTTAAGTGCACACATTACCTCCGATTATTGATGACAGAGCGGCGTTCAATACACGCACACCCACTACCAAACACTCACTCACTCAACACGCCAAAGAGGGTAATTACAATGGAAGTCAGATCGATACATTCTTGATGCAGCTTATGATATTAAACATGACACCCAAGTCAGACTAGGAATTGTGGCCCCAGGAGTAACCAAGAGATGATATCGTAAGTGAGTTATGGTACGTGGAATGTCTCAGTTCAGCTTCAGCATTGTGACTGAACAGCTTGTGATATTAAACATGACGCTCTAGTCAGACTGGGATGTTTACCCCAGGACCAACTTAAAGATGATATTGCATGTGAGTTGTCGGTTCGATGAAGGTCCCGGTTCGGATTTAGCATTGCAACTGAACAGCTTATGATATAAAACATGACGTTCCAGTCAGACTGGGAATTTTATCCCAGGACCAACCGAAAGATGATATTGCAAGTGGTTTGTCGGTTCGTGGTAGGTTACGACTCGGTTTAAGCAGTGTGACTGAACATAAGATGCTTCCCAATTGAAACGATTACCGATCATATTTTCCTCCTCTGACGTCATCATTACATTCTTTCCCCGTCTCTTTCGGGACGGCTTGGTCGACAAGGCACATTCACAAAACCCTTTTAGTCATTAAATATTGGTTTTCATGTTAACCCACGCTTTACATTTTGTTCTTATACAATATCCTCCTATTTTTGACTGGCAAGAGTCTATTGACAGGTTTACTTTAATTACTATGATTATTTGAACTAAAGATCAGGTAGGCGGCAAAGAGTTGGATTGTCTATTCAAAGCTTCGTACATCAAATACACCCTTTTAACTATAGTGATATTAATATGACATCTTTGTTTCGCTTGATCAATGACTCGGGATTTTGCAGAGTGCATGCATAGTATTACTTTCGTGATTGTCTGTAATTAACAGAGTCAGAGGCTATTCAGTCAATTGCGTCACAATGAAACGACGTCGCAATATGAGACCTGCTAATTGTGTGTCATTTTCAAATTTATTTAAGGAAAGAGATACAAACATGTTTGCTTCAGGCAACTACGTTTCGTATACTGATCAGAGCCTATATGATTATCTCGTTGTTTTAGTCTGTTACAGGCAATTAAAAAAAAAAATAAGAACAAAATACGAAAACACCAACAAATGCTTTATGTTCATAAATGAAACAAACAATAATCTCTCTATAAAGAAACGGAATCTTTGTCGTTGAAATGCTGACTACGAATTGCCATTGAAATCAGGACAAGGGATTTATGATACAGTTATAGTAGTCCACCTTTACTCTCCCTCGTAGTCAAATGGCTTATAATTATTCGGATTGTATGTATCACCTTAATGGTGAATGGCGACCTGTTTCGTTACTGAAGAAAGATCAGACCAGCTGTTCAGACTAATAGTACAGTGTACGATAAATGCCCCATGCACATTAATTTCTAAGAATTGAATAAAAGGGTCACCAACTTTAAAAAAAAAAAAAAATTTAAGCCGAATAAAAGCAGACCCATACTCCATAGGGTCGGTCGTATATAAATGCATTGGTAATAACCAAGCAGTCTGTTTCGGCTTTCCTTATTTTCCGGCCAGGTCGGTAAAATGCTAGATAACAAGCGGAGCAAATTGCGGTGTTTCAATTCGTGTAATACGACGACGTGGTCACAACTCAGCATGCGACATTTGTGCACCTCCTTGCATCTAGTTGCGCCCGGTCAGCGACAAATTTCGCCAAACATCCTTTTGTCGGACAGAAGAAGGTCGATGTTGGTTCTTTTTCAAGTACTTGGAAACATGGTAGTCTTACTTTTGATAGAGCCTTGCGACAATAAAATGAATCGCAGCGATTGACAGTCACCCGACGCAATCTTCGGGACCGGAGTTTGAAATGCCGGCTGCACCAGTTATGACCACGCTATAATATACAGCTGGAGGGTTATATAGACTATACATATGGAGCCGGATGAAATGATAATGTACAGACGAAGAAAAGGAGGGAATGGAGGAAAGCATAATGAACAGCAACATAGAGCGAATACAGACACACACATTTACATAATAAATGGTCAAATGCAGGAAATAGAACAGGGATTAAGAAAATACGGGTGCATACAATATGGGGTTTAGATGATGTTGTAGAAATTGTTCGTGATTTATTACGATTAATTATTTTCAGTGCACATTCGACAGTAGTGTTACTAAAAATTTTAACATTTGCAACTTTAACCTGTTATTTATTTATTTATTTTATTATTTATTAATTATTAATTTACACCAATTTCTTGTTGAGGAACAGGTATATCAGTACACATCCAAATAATTTGAAATACATCAATCAACATCACGCTTTGTCCCGTTTACAAGATTTCAGATAATTAAGCAGCTCCATCATGCTCAAGAAGCGCTCAGGTGTGATCTATAGGCCTATCTTGTAGAAAAAATAAAGATATCGCAAAAGAGAAGTTGTTTGTACAAGACGATCCAACAAGGAATATAGCTCAGCATTAAGTTTTGTTTGCTGAGTAACGATGAAAATCGCCATTGAGTTCTAAATTTATCCTTTCATTATTTGATTTTCATAAAAGCGTTATTAGCTGAGAATCCCTACTGTGGATAGACATAGAGATAGCATTAAAGCACGATACACAGTATGGGCATGACGCGTTCATCAATGAGTCGAGGCAATGCTGGCTGAAAAACAACGGGTGTTCTATATTCCTCAATGAATATTGTACCAAGTAGTGTTGTTTTCATTATCATAATGTCATGAACATTATAATTTTTCTTAGAAGGAGGAGAGGAGATATGGGTAATCATTACACTATTTCATCAGTAAACATTTATTCTTAGATTGGATAAAACTCCTGCTATTTTGCTGTAGGGGCAGTCACATTTGTAGGTTTCTGCATTCATCCTGACCATAAGCAAATTTTAATAACCCTTTCAAACTATTAATATTTTCCATTAATAGTTTTCATACAAATAACAGCGAAAACGTGTTTGGAGTCAACACAAGTGAAGACTAAAAAGATCTCTAACATTCTGAGAAAAACAACTGCTCCTTTTAAAAGACTCTTGAATGGTTAAAGACATGTGGTTACATTGAAAACGTATTGAAGAACCCGATACAGTGCACGCTCATCACGAGGCATTGTTTGTTTTACCAAAGACATGGACTGTCTAAAGGGCCATTATTTCGGAAGAGTTTGCACATTCTGTCTTTAAACAAATACATGAAACTTTTCATTCATTCTACAACTGGTTTTGAATAAAACAGAAGTGTTAGTAGACACGTGGTCATTTGACATGACGTTTTATGATTAAAACTTAATCTATTTATCATTATTATTATTATTACATTACATTACAATATTATTATTATTATTATTCTCATCATCATTATTATTATTGTTATTATATTATTTTATTACTATTATTGTTGTTGATTTAGTTGATTTAATACGAATTCAATGAAGCCAATGTTGGCATAGCATTAATAATGTTGGTACATGTGTATTTATGTTGCTATTATTCTTTCTTTTCTCGGCAACACACGGGCAAATGAGACTTGACAAACATGTTTTTACAATGTATTTCATGCAATAAACCGAATTGAATTGAAATGCATTGAATGCTATGATAGATCAAATTTTAGAAACCTTGAGGGGCAAATAAATTATTGAATAGAACAAATAAAAGATATGAGAGATTGCATATACAACGGAGCGTATAATATAAACATATTATAAATCCACCTTCAATAGCAAGTTTGTCCATTGATGTGTGTTTTAATATTTATTGTAATGCACCAAATTAAATTGTAGGCCTAATACAAGGCTTTGCGTTAATCTTGTTTCTCGGAATCAACCCGATTTCTAAGCAAAATATGATCATCGCTCTTTTTAAATTGCAGAGATACAGGAAGGCGTAGAATATCATGACTATTTGATACCGGAACAGTATAAGTCCGTGCAAACTGTAATCTTACATGCTGCGTGCCTTGACATTTGCCAGAATCGCCATTTCTTTGTGTCACTGCCAATCACATGCTGTGCATACTTTTTTCTTCTCTTTTTTTTGTTTTTTTTTGTTGTAAGATACATGACATAAACGTCTTGTTCACGAGGACAATTTGGTCAAAGAAGCAACCTTCATTGCTCTTTGATTTCTAAAGCCGTAGATGCTTTTAAAGGGTAACGAAAATATGGAGCTCGTAAATGAAGATGTAAACATATTATTTCTAGAACGGATGGCTTACGATTTGCTTCAAAAGGACAACGTTGCTGAATAGCCATTAGTGTTGATTTACATTTTTTTTTCAGAAAAAAAAGACAAATTCCGAGGAAACGAGAGCAATAAAAAGACATTGTTTCTCTTCTTTTTTTAAAAAGAAGATTATCTTCCATGATAGAGTTTGAAGATGCGCATCTACACCAATTTGCCATCACATAGGGCTATCTGTATTTAAAAATATATAGATATTTGAATGACTCAACACATCTGGGGAGCATTTCATCAAAGGACTTGTCGGACGTTTTATCCGACAAACTGTTATAAGCTACTGAAATTCTTGAATCTGATTGGCTGAGAGCAAATATGTCGGATAAAATGTCTGACAAGTCCTTTGATGAAATGCCCCCCAGACCGTTTCCAGAGGAACAGCATATTGCAGTGGCGAATCGTGTCACATTTCAAGATACCATATCAACATGGCATTTTCAACATCAAGGTCATTGTGTAAAAAGGTACATGTATGACATAAGGCCCTTCTGCCTTATACAAAATGAAAGAGTTGCACTCTGAGATTTGGTGAAAGAACTCTGACGCTGTTTTCATTGGCCCGAATTCACAAAGGAGGATTCTGCAAAACCCACGGATCCATGGATCCGTGGGTTTTTTAATTGACGGCTCAATGGATCCACTAGTTTATGATTCACCAACAGTTGACCCAAATTATCACATTTTATGACAATGTGGATCTGTGGATTCAGTCGAGTCCACCTTTGTGAATACCATTTTGAAAATCCTAGGTCCAACCCTAGGTTAAATCCAGGGTTGAAACCATGGATTTTGCAGAATCCACCTTTGTGAAATTGGGCCATTGGGTTTCAAAGTCAGTGTTTTGCTATATAGAAAAATCCATCTTAAACCTCGATAGTTTCATATGTAAAGTAGATAACAAAAGCAGGCAAAGACTATTTTGATCCAAACTTGGACGTAATGTGCACACTTTCTACAGCCATTATACTCCTAGAGACTGTTTAATGATTTTTTTTTATTTTCACATTTTATTTAGCTGATCGCCGAGTTACATTTTTGTAACAAAATGAGGTTTGCTGTTGTGTTACATTCATGTTCTAAATCCAGATCCTGTTGTATGAGGAGTGCCAAAAGGACTGCTATTTGGATAAGGATGCGAAATGTGCCCTTTCAAGATAATTAAAATCACGTTTCACCACACTAATCCCGTGTCACAATGTCAATGTCTGAAAGGTTCCAAATAAGGTGAACTCTCACTAAATAATTACATATGAAGAGTTTCATTCCAAAAGGGACTAAATCCACTTTTGTAACTTCAGAGTAAACGACATTTCTTTGCCAGATTTTGTACAGGCGTCTATGGAAAATTGGAATTAAAAGTCGCAATTTTTGAAAGTTGCATTCACAATTCAGGTTTTGTTCAAACATGGGTACGTACCTAAACAAAGTCCTGATATCAATAAGTCAATTTTCATCAAAAGTGGATCTAGTCCCTTTTGGAATCGAGCTCTTCATATAAATGTATGCACTTTAAAATCCGGTAGTTTCACATCAAGAGTGGATCTTAAAAAGGGACGAGCATTTCCTTGTTTAAGCAGGAAAGGGATGTCATGTGCATACTCCTAAGCCCATTTGACTCACAGAGACAGTTTGTGGTAGACAATTAATTCATAGGAACATGCTTTGTTGTCGTGGGACATTCGTGGTTTCGAAACAAGCTCATGTTGTCTACAAATTAAAATTTGTTGGATACTGGAGTCATAATGTTAAAAGTCAGGTATCATTGAATCACGACATCCATTCAGATTAGATTTCGGTAGTTTCTTATCAACAGTAGATAACAACGGACAAGCGAAGGTCGCTTTGATCAAGGAATGTATGTCGATCATGTAGCAAATCTAAAAACGTCACGACCCTCAAAGACTGTTTGTAAAACTGTCTGGTCGTCGTTTCCGACATGTACATGTTATTCTGACAACGCAACCCATCTAAACCCATCTAAACGGCTCCGCCTTCATGCCAGTGGGAATCAGTGTGTGTTATTTTATTTACACAATTTAATCAGCTGATCGGCGATTCAAGATGTTTTATGGTCACAGAGGGAAAACGATAGTGACGTGTAGCTCCACCAACTCCCCGTTCTCCAATCACAATCAATACATCTTAATTTGAGAAGGAACCGGATAAAGTGCACCATATTGATTTTCTGAAGATTCTTCTTGTTACAACCACTGGGCAGACGTGATTCTATCTTTATAGACTGGTTGAAGGATGGAGGAAAACGTTACTTTTTATTTCATTTAGTCTTGGGAATAGGTCTTTGGAGACACAGAAGAATAACACTCCAGGATAAACAACATATGATAGCTACACAGCATATCGCCATAATCGTTCATTTCCCATTCTCTATATTCCTTGAATCCGACAAACATCTGTAGGACAAAGATTGTTTTCTTGGAAATGTTTTGGTCCAAAATTATTAACTAAGAAGAGTTTAAATGAAAAGAAATTATGAAAGGGTTCACTTATGATGTTCCATGTTCTCTTATAGTGAAACGTCTTAACGTACCATTCTCTCGAGCAAACAAATTAAGCCTTGTACATCGTGCAGTATTGTATTCAAAGTTTCATCGAAATTTGTAGTATCATAAACAATCGTTTTAATGACATATAGACGAAAAGGTTATTGGGAAATTGAGTTTAAATCCGACAACAAGGGAAAATGAAGGTCATGGATAAGTCATGACGTCATAGTTTCCTTTTCCTTCTTCTTGTTCAGGAGTTTGCAATATTGTCCACGTATAGTGTTATCTGCTATTTAAAGTAGTTGGGTAATGCCACCTGTTTGTTGATAGACTCCCTTCGATCTGTGTATGATAATTTTTCTCCAATACCTCATGAGCTACGCCTTTTCTAATTCAACTTGATGGCATCTGTAATGTTTGTGATTATTGCAATTGAATACATGTTCAATAAACTTAAACATAAACAATGAAGGTGCCTGTTTTTTGTCTCTCCATATTGCTCGAGTTGGTTAGTTGACAAAATTCGCCTTCGTATTCGCAAATGGCCTAGCGTTGACCCTGCCTTCAACTCAAAAAGTAAAGATATTGTGGTAAAAACGCTTGACTTGCGTATATATGATCACGTTTGTATATAAAGTCCTCTTCATATCCAAACCTTGAAACGGCCAGTGAACCATAATGTCTTGAAAGATTCATGAGGTACTGGAATAGCCTAAAGCAAAGTTTGCATGAAGAATTTCTCGTCAAAAAAGCAATTTTGAGAGGATTAGAGCACATTTTATGCCTACATTCACGCATTACGTACGCACGTTGTGACCTAACCTGGATTATGCAGGGTTGAGTCTTGGTAACCTGAGTCTAAAGTCTTAGCCACGAAAAAGATTTCATAAACTAAACATATTTCGATTTTATTTGATCCAATTTCATCGGATTTCGTAAGAGTGGCAATATTAATTGTACTACATCGTCTGGCAACCTCAGATTTGATTTTTCAAACTATTAATCCATGCTTTCCAGATACACAATTTAAAAAGTATTTTGAAATGCTTAGGCCCGTATTTTACTACGAAGTCTAGAGTTGTACGACATTAAACAATAGGATCGCACAATAGCACCGTACAAGAAAAAAACTTCCAGTACGAAAGGAAACTTCCATAGGGTTTTAAACCCTAGGGCCCATATTCCACAATGAAGACTGAGTTTGTATGCGTCGCAAGTTCGTACAAAGCTATTGTGCGATCTGCATCAGACAAAAGGATCGCGCAACCGGGCACAATAGCTTTGTACGAACTTTCGACGCATGCAAACCCAGTGTTCATAGCAGAATATGGGCCTAGGTGTTTGTTATAAGGTTGAAGTGTGGGGCTTAGTCAGAATCAAACAAACATTGTATGAATTCTGTTACTGACAATATACTGTCCGTCATAAAAGATTATTGATATGACTAAATCCTATTGTTGCACTTATATTTCAATCAGACTACGGTATTTAATAAACATTTACATCTTTAATATTTGGAAGATTCTTCAATGTTGCACCATGTTAATCGTGTAACATTAACTAGCATAAATGAAGAAAAAATAAAAAGATCGCGGTTTAGATGTTTTGTTTATATTTTATACATCATTCACTGTCGTTCGACAAGAAGGATTGGTTCCAATTGTCGGGAAACCACGGGGTCATTTTCTGCTCGTTCTTCTGTAATAACCCCATGCGGGAATCCACGTCTCAGAGGCAATTACAAAACCAACTGTGATGGCCGGTGGACATAGGGTACTAACCCCCTGAGATGAATATACCTTCGCAGATCGGTGCATCCAGTCATACCTTAAGGCTTACGACAAATCGACCACTAACATGCTATAGTAAATAGTGGTAGTATTTTAAGAGTTGTGATTGGTTGAAATGATGTCACGTGTCATTCACGTTTTTGTTATAGTGAACGGTTTTTTGGTTAATATTGAACGGTTTTTTTGTTATAATTGAACGGTTTTACCTGTGTTAAATGAATGGTGAAATGGATTGCCTTGTTGCGCAAGGCGTAATAACAGTAAAATGGTGCGCACAACAATAGATACGCGGAGCGACAATATACGTCACAATAGCTTAATTAGCACCAAAAGTTTGGCAAACATTGTCAAGATAAACCAGATAGGCAAGGTCAAAGATCTAGGGGTCTATTACTATAAAAATAGTGCATGCATCTATTAATGCAACATTACTGACTATGTGAACTCCGGTTTAGGACAATTACCCCCTGGACAATTACCCCCGGACAATTACCCCCGGACAATTACCCCCCGAGGACAATTACCCGCCCGGACAATTACCCCCGGACATTACCCCCCGAGGACAATTACCCCCGAGGAAATTACCCCCCGCGACAATTACCCCCTCGGACAATTACCCCAGGACAATTAACCCCACCCGGACAATTACCCCCCTGGACAGATTACCCCCCGGACAATTACCCCCTC
>CALNVZ010003430.1:18955681-18997293 GCA_940671915.1 Paracentrotus lividus | reverse complement strand
CCGACTCGGAACAAGTGTACCTAGGCCCCGGACAAATTACGCACTCCCCAGGACCAATTACCCCCGGACACTCTTACCTCCCGAGACATTACCCTGCCGTACAATTACCCCCCGGACAATACCGACAATCCCCGAGAGTTCAACCCGTCAACTCCCCCCGACGACAATTACCCCCCTCACAGGCATTGATGTTAAATCAAGCGGCGGCCATTGTCGGGTCTCCGCTCGTTCGCAGGTTTTCTAATTATTTTCTACTTGATTTTACATAATGAATATCTCTTCTCTTTCATATTCTCTTTCTCCTTGCTCTCTCTCATTTCTCTTTTTCCTGCTTTTCCTCCCCCCCCTCACCATCTGCGCCATGAAAAAAGGGAGGGGGGGGCTGAGCCCCAAGCCCCCCCCCCCTTGGATACTTATATAGCATCAGAAATATGTAACGCCCTCCATATTACCTTTTATTTAGAACAAACAATTTGAACATCATGAAAGACACAAAACACATAAAATAAACGTCGAATATCTCATGATTCATCTCTGATCCAACTGAATGATTTTAATTAATTTTTGTTTAATTCCACAAAAAAATGGATAAAACCTTGGTCTGAACCCATGGTCTAAGGGCGCGCAATAAAGGCATATATAAAACTCCAAAATTAACAAATAAGTGAAAAATAACTAAAGCTTAATAACATTTTATTAAAAATAAGGTTAATCGTAAAATAAATATCAACATAAGTTATTGCGTTATGGCCCAGATGACCGCAAATAGAAACCAATGGTTCGCGATCAGTTATTTTGCTGAATCATCCGATGGGAATATGAGGGCTCATTACATATTTTCTGATGCATGGTATCCAAACAGGGCTGTGGTGCATAGGAGCCTCCTCCCACATTTTTTCCATGGGACGCAGAAGACAGCGTTCCGCTAACAAAAACAAAACAAAAGGGGAAAGTGGGTGGAGGTGGTGTGGTCGAATGGAATCCGTCGGACACGATCACATAGGTACGCGTCGAAATCCCGTCCATCGGTCCACTAAGTGCATCCTTGGCCAAGAAATGCCTGCTCATCTGCGCAACGGACACGCTCGAGTATAAAGGCAGGGAGGCGCAGGAGAGGGGGCAGCGGGACGGTAAACTCGACGTCGAGCGATATCGACGGTGCAACTGCCCTAACGGTGGATTGTCGTAGACAATTCGTGCCGCCGCGGAGGTACTCGAAGGGTAGCAATGCACGCACGACCGTTGCAGTAATTTTCTGACATCCACGCTTAGCGAATAGAAAACCGCGCGAGAATCGCAGAAGTTAACACAGAACCCCCCCTGGTCAGCATTAAATAGGTTGATCGGCCCCCACCCTAGCATCACCGGCCAAGGCAGGCGGTCCCCTAGGGAGAAACGCAAAACAATCACGAGCGCAGTGCGCCACCGGGGGGGGCTGCACCATCAGGGGGCTACGTGGGGAGGGGGGGGGGGGGGTGGGGGGGGGGGGGCCGCGGGGGGGGGTGTAGGGCGGGCGGGGCCGCCGGGCGCCCAAAAAAAAAAAATTGGATTTGGGGGACACATAGCACCGCAGCTACGTGATGGCCGTGCCCGGTAGCCTACGACGAGTTTGTGACCAGCCGCATAAGTAATGGGGTACCGTAGGAAAGAGATGTCCTCGAATCGGCTATAGAAGCGCCTTATAATGGGCGAGCTATGGCTAGACCCGGTAATAATGTACCTGCGCCAACGAAATTTACTAGGTTAGTCGGCGATATAAATAGCTATAATGATATATTATTATTAAAATTATTAACTTAAACGGAAAGGAAGAAAAAAGGAAAAAAGGAAAAAAAGAAAGTGTGTGCTGAGAGAGAGAGAGAGAGAGAGAGAAGAGGCAGAGATATAGAGAACAAGGAGAAAGATAAATAAAAAAAAAGGGAAAGAGAAAGCCATTAAATAAGATCTACATAGAAAATAATTCGAAAAACTTGCGACACCAGGACGGAGGACTCACCAATGGGCGTCCGCTTGATCCAAATCAATTGCCAGGTGGAAGAGGGGGGGTAGAGTGTCCGGGGTAAATGTCCTCGGGGTAATTGTCCGGGGAATTGTCCTCGGGGGGTAATTTTCCCTTGGGTAAGTCGGCGGTTAATTGTTCGAGGGTATTGTCCGGGATAATTGTTTCGGGGGTAATTGTCCTCCGGGGTGATTGCCGGGTATATTGTCCTCGGAGGGGTAATTCCTTGGCGTAATTTTCGGGGTAATGTCTTGGATAGATTGATCGGTGTAATGTCTTACGGGGTAAATGTGTCCGGGGAGTAATTGTCCTCGGGGGTAATTTTCCTTGGGGTAATTTGCGGTATTCTTCGGGGTTAGTCCGGATAAATTGTTCCGGCGGGGTATTGTCCTTCGGAGTAATTGATCCGGGGGTAATTGTAGCCGGGGGGTAATGTTTCCGCGGAGGTAAAGTCGTCGGGTAACGTTTGGTCTTGGCGGTAATTTGTCGGCGTAATTGTCCGGGGTAGATTGTACGGGGGTAGATTGTCCTCGGGGTATTAATGTCTCGCGTATCTTGGTAATTGTTACGCGTGGGTTAAGTTGCTCAGGGAATAATTGTTCGGGGTAAATGTGCCCGGGGTAATTGTCCCTGGGGTAGTTGGTCCACGAACGAAATAAAAAGAGAAAGAGAAGAAGAGAAATTCTAAGATAAGATCGATGAGAAAAAATTCGAAAACCTCGCGAGCGAGACTCACAATGGGCGCCACTTGAGTCTCATACATCATGCCTGTGAGGGGAATGTCCGGCGGGGTAAGTCCTCGAAGGGGATATTGTCCGGGGTAATTGTCACCTCAGGAGGGTAATTGTCCTCAGGGGTATGTCCCAATGTCTGGTTGGGTGAATTGTCCAGGGAGTAAGTCGGGAATTGGTCGGGGGGTAATTGTCGCGGGGTAATTGCCGGGGGTAATTGTCCGGGGGGTAATGTCCGGGGGGGTTATTGTCGGGGGGAATTTCCGTCGCGGGGGAGAAGGTAAATTGTCTCTAAGGGGGTAATTGTCCGGGGGTAATTGTCCGGAGGGTAATTGCTCCTCGGGGGTAATTGTCCTCGGGGGTAATTGTCCGGGTAATTGTCCGGGGTAATTGTCCGGAGCGAATTGTCCGGGGTATTGCCGGGGGTAATTGTTCCGGGGGGTAATTGTCCGGGGGTAATTGTCCAGGGGGTAATTGTCCGCGTGTCGAGGGGGGTTAAAATTGCCGGATGGGTAATGTCGCGGGGTAATTGTCCTGGGGATTCCTCGCGGGTATTGTCTCGGGGGTATTGTCCGGTGGGTAAATGGTGCCGAGGATAATTCCCGCGGGGAATTGCCGGCGGGAGTTCCGGGGTAATTGCCGGGGTATTGTCCGATAACGCTGATGAACTCCCAAATGAACTCCAAATACTAAATTATCCCTCGGGCACATCTGTTTCACCTCGGCCTACAGCCTCGGTGAAATAAATGTGCCCTCGGGATAATTTAATATTTGTCGTGCACATGATCTAGTATGTTGCATGGTAGAGCATGCACTATTTATATAATGTGCGGCAGTGTAAGCTTTTGGTCGATCCGGTGTTGTTTTGGAGTCGTTTTCATCTGTTTGACAAGGCCATTGCAACGTACTACGATACGACTTAGAACATAGGTAGCTGACTTTAAGCTTGAGTTAACTAATAAGATCCACGTATTTAGAGGGGAGAGAAAGAAGAAGCTAGTTGTTTAACTACTTGTAGCTGGTTATGCTGCCAACCCGATGTGCTGTGACAGTACGCGTCGTTCGTCTTCGGCGGAGCAACTTACTGTGCGGCGACATAAAATCTTTAAAGTACACGTTGCTGATTTGATTTGAGTGAGTTTCAATAAGACATGCCTATAAAAGAGTGGGGAGGGGCAGTTGGGGTGATGATGCGTGTGCGTATGTGTGAGGGTGTATATGTTTGGGTGTGTGTGAGTGTGTGTGTTTGTGTGGGTGTGTGTGAGGGCATGTGTGTGTGCGTGTGTTATGTGTGTGGGTATGAGTGTTTGAAGGGAGAGAGGAAAGAAGTTTGAATTATAGTTTTCAGCAACATGTACCCTCCTGATTCTACCAGAATATTGCCAAAGGCGCCAATATTCTTTGCCTCCTATATCTCCACAAGTGTATCTTCCACTTTGCGCTTCTCAACAAAGATCCACTTTCAGCTCAAAAGATATACATGCCCTTTGGACAAAATGATAGCGCAAATAGAAATATACAAACGATAAAACGGCCGTACAGTAAGCGTGAAGTACATGAAGTTAAAGCGATTTTTTATTATGTAAGGACATATAAAAGTATGTATATTGTTCAGCATTGGGACATCATATCAAAGATAGACCGACCACTTCGTTGCGTGTCTACACAATGCCACAATATAATATATAAAGACATTGATATATGATTAATGTTGGTTTATGAAAACGTCCTTGCACTTTGCATGCTATCAAAGTTGTATTACTTCTGGAGGCAACATAAAAGGTTCATGGTCTTTTTGTAGATGTTTTGCCCTTGTGTAACATTAAACTGAACTGATTTGAATTCTTTCTTTTTTTCTAATTCCATTTTCACAACGATGCAGTGGGAATTTTAACAAAAAAAGTCAAACGCCCGTCCCAACAAACAATCATGACTGTTATCTCAATTTGTATTTCCTGTTGTCGTCCTGCGCATTCAAGAATGTGTAGTTTAATTTGACGTAACATATAGCATGTAGCTCAAACGTTTTTTTTTTTTTTTTTTTTTTTAATAAGGTAGAAATATGAAAAAACACGTTGTATATGATACGTATGGAATATATTTAGTTCATAACATGTAGGTGCATTTATAGACGAGGTTTTCTTTTTACTATTTTTTTTTCTTCAAAATAACTGTTAAAGCAATTGTATTACGCAATAATCAATTAACTGGGAAAATTATGTATATTTCTTAGGTGGGTAATGCGGCGGTCACAACTCGTCGTAGGCTACGGGGCATGTGCCATCAACGTAGCCTGCGTTGCATGTGCAATGCACGCACAGGTCCTGGGTCAACTTCTGCGATTCTTGCGTTTCTGTAGTAAGGGTATTGTGTAAACTTCCTGTACGTCGTACATGCATTGTACCTGCGAGGTACCTCCGCTGCACGAATTTTCTACGAAATCCATCGTAGAGAGTTGCACGTCGATGGTACGGCTAGTTGTGACCGCCGCATAAGTGAAAATACATCTTCGCCGGTATTCTCGAAGGGTGACTAACTTTAGTCACCCTTTTGAGAATATCGGCCACAGTTTCATCAAATAAAATATAGTCTTCGTAAAATGTGGAGAAATATACCACCACTTCAAAAAATTTCGACTGTAGAAATAAAGGCCAATTGCCAATCCTCACAGTTGCAGTTATCATGGGTAAGTCACTGAAACTGGCACGCACTAATTTTGTCATTAGCGGAACTGCTTTCTTTAAAGCAATGGGGTAGTACATTTCCACAGAGGAAAAAAGGTGGTAACACAATTTCCGTAAAACCCAACATGAAAATCGGCGAAAGTCTTCGGAATGGAAGTAAGAGTGACATTTAAGCTGGTGCACCATTCCCGGAATTCATTCTCATGGGGAACAGATCTTGACAGGGAGAAAAATAGTGTCTCGCTATTCTTAGTCTTAATACAACGAAGAAAAATGTATGTCAACTTCAAAAAAGCCCTTTGTGCGAATATGGAAAATCTTCTAAATAGTGGTAATGCTGATATAAACTAGTACATAATCACTCATGTCGGCGTTCCGCGAACCTCTTCGGTTCTTGGATTCATCGGGGAATAGAATCTCGATGGCCCAGAAAGTGTTTCTTTTCATTCTCACCTCACCTGAAATAAAATGAGGTAAGAAGGAGTCATGGTGAGAACTAATCAAAGCGAACCATCTTCGAGTGTTTTTACATCAAACATTGACTCCAAGCATCGCGATTGATGTTGGAATGTTAACCCTCCGATGGGCTGCTTAAGGGCAATGTTATGATAAGGTCGTCGGCAAATCCGGGGCGTGTGTGCTCTACAAGACACCTACGTCTTCTCAGGGTATATCATTGTCATCGGCCCGATGCCTGTGATATCCGGTGCTGACAGTGAGCTGTAGAAACATTTTCCGCATATAAAGGGGAAATGGCGTGAAGTACTTGTAAAATTAAATCGCTTGCACACAGAAATTCAGTGAGATTTTCGTTATTAAAACTACGATCTCCCTAGGTCTTTATTTCCAGTGTAAGAGCTCATCTTTCTAACGTTCGTTATTCCTCGAAGGTTCTCAAGACTATTTGTTCCGAAATGTTTGAGTGTGCGCTAAACCTAGATAACATCACTCAGGGGCCCGTTCAGCGAGATAAAAAATAAAACAGCCGTTTGCCACTTTTGTTTACAAAGTGGTTTGTAATGCTCATGGGTCAAGTGGTGTTTTATTTTTTTATTTTTTTTAAATTGGGATCATCTCTCCAAAACGGATAGAAATTGTTTTCTTCAGATAAAAAAAGATGTTCAAAATCCAACATAATTGATGTAGACCTACAATTCACATTTGATTTGTAAACTAGGAATTGAAATAACTAGCAATAAGATCCCACTATAGAGTTTTATGTTTATTTTAGAGTAAAATGTCTACCAACATGTGAAACTCTGTTTTACTGTTCTAGAAAACTATTGTCTGGTTTGAGTATTGTTGCATTTAATATGAAACGTACATGGGCAACAGCCCGAAGAGCATATAAGCGGCAAAGTTCAAACGATGCATAATATACTAATTAGTTCCCTTTCAAATACCCTCGAACTGATGTACTTATTTTGCTGGTCTAATGACATTCATAATGTCTGTTTCCTGAAAATGAGATTATGTGCCATCAGGATTCTGGCAATCGTTCTACTAAGAAAATCGGATAACTAGATGTTCTGGCGGACTGCTCAAAGAAGAGTAAATGGGAAAGAAAATAGAAAGACGATTACTAGGAGATGAAGTATGGAAGATAAGAGAAAAGGGTTGTATCAACAAAACACACGCGCACAAACACACACACCCACATACACACGCACACACACACACACACACACAAACACACAAACACAAGATATTCACAATACTTTACGAGGGGAAGAGAAACGTGTTATTGCTGTTGGCGACAAGCTGTCGTATGGTAATGATAAAGAATGGCTGCTCTCAAACGACCAACTTCAATTAAAACCACGGATAAAGAATCCTAATATACCACGTTTCCATGGTAACTGTATTCTATTAAATTCAACATCTTACTTAAAGCGGTCAACATCTTATACTATTTCATGAACCCACAAGACACATTTGGGAACATCCCTAGATTAGATTTATGTTGATAGTTCCGAACACCTTAACGATCATATAAGGTGTCTGGTCTGCACATTAAAGGACATCGAAAACTTTTGAATTTAGTAAGAACGGCTTAATGTTCAAGTGTGAGTCGCATAATGATTATTAGAAGCATAAATTTATGTTTTTTCACCTTATGTGAAATCATTGATGATGCTTGTAAACTACATTTTTCATACATTCACAGCATATGGCCTCGCAGATTAGATTTGTAAACAGAATAACAAGACCCTTTTAAATGGCGGGACAAACTAAAACAAAAGCCCCTCTGTAAAATCTTTATACAACACCATTATAATCAAAATAAAGATAAATAAGTGTACTTTCAGTGGTGTTGCGAATAAGTCATTGGATTATAAACCACATAAAAGAGGTTCAGTTCCCTCATCTAAATCAAGTCTTTATTTCATCACTTTCGACTCATGTGTAGCGAACAAGTAACCGGTAGGAATATCACACTCAATGATGTTTAACAGTCACATCCAAAAACCTTTTCTTACTAAAATATAAAGCTATCATTGTGAGGCATATATCTCCATTGTTCTGAACTAGCTCGTCATAAATCGCTGCATGATTAATAGTACGCAGGAAGTATGTTTGTCATTGGTCATTACTCAAAGTTATTACTGATGCAATAACGTGTGGTGGATTTATTTATTTATTTTATATTTTTTAAAGTTCAATCGCATACCTATTTCCCAATCATACATTAAATACAATAAATCATATAAATGGGAACGTGTGAGATTATGATCATTATGAGATCTACCTCCAACAAAATTTTGTCACGTATTTTACGCCAGAGTCATTTTAGAAACCAATATTTTTATTTCTAAACGTTTTTCTTGTCTAGCAAAAGCAATAACTTCAGTAGAAGCTAGATGGACATATGTGTCCGACAATCCGACAAGAATACAACAGCGCGTTTCAAAGTCCTTCTTGTTCGAAATAAACAATGTCTAATACGTCTAATAAGGCACATCATCAGCACATTTGTTTTGAGTTTGCTCATTTTGGCGGGAACTGGCCCGCGAAGCATAAATAATCGCCCAACAGCGAGCGAATGTCTACCTTAACTCGCGCCAAGGCGTCGTAAAAGATTCACATCAAGGAACCAGAGTATTAATCATCATTTGCAGACTAGATCGATAGGTATGTGAAAGTATGATATTGCAGACAACCTACCCATAATTCTATTCGCTTCGATTTAACTAATCAATTTGTTGCATCCAGCCTAGGTGCCTGTGTGCATATTGCTCCATTCATTTTCATTAAGTAAACAACCTCATAATCTTCATTTATCAAATAATTCCTAATATAAACCAAAGAACGATGTCAATATGTTATTATATGAATAAATTAACATGACCTGTATTAATCATGTCATTTTATTTTTCTTCGAACGGAAATGCAGAAGAAAAAAAAATACTTTACAATTGCAGAGGCTATCTGCTTTTTCTTGTGTGGAGTTAGAAAAAAAAAAGTAATTATAAGAAACCGCCCCTTCTCTTAAATGCAAATTATGTTGTGGGAATGAAATGTACGCCGTTCACATAAAAACGTTGCACAATGCCTCCATTAAACACCATGTATTTCATTTTCGTAGCTAGCGCGTCCTACTTCAAAGTCAAAGACAACGCGCACAATTTTGGGCATTTAACTTTAAATATATGTACAATACCTCCTCCAAACATACAAATATCTTAATAAATATATACTGGTCCTTAACAAAACACGCGTAGCTAATTTGTTGAAGTGTTATAAAATAAGAGTGTTCCGTTTAACCTATCTAATTTAATGTGACCGAGAAAATGGCGTATGCAAAGTTTTTAAGGTAAACAAATCACTTACAAAATCATCATAAATTGGTGAAATCAGAAAGAGCACCAGCCTTTAAAATATATCATATTGATCTACGAACAATAGATGAAAACACAAAGCCCAAAACCTCAAAATTATGATGTGCACAAAGTTTGTTTACGTCACTTAGCGACTTGTTAATCAATCAAATCGGTTTCATGGGATTACCCTCCCCCTTCTAAATTATTCCTTATTAATTCATAATTCACGCCCTAGAAACAAGGTACCTCAAGGATATCAAAGGTTCATAAGGCTAGATGTGATTTCTATAGCAACTCCATACTACAACAATGATTTTCAAAAAAAATAAATCCACAGTGCACAAGGACGCTGGCTCTGAAATGTCCTAGACATTGAATACAATGTAATTGTCAAAAATGTTGCACGAATAAAAACAACAACAAACAGACAGTGAACGGGAAATGAATATTAAACGCAAGCGTTGAATTTTCGAAATGTGTGTTAATAAAGTTAAATATTAGCTGGATTTGAACCACACAAAAGTCATCCGGTGACAAGTTTATCAGGTGTCACAAGTAGCCGCTGTTGGCGCACCGTTCGCACCACGTCTGGCCAAATTTGTGCACACGGCGGCAAACGAGTGAGCACCGTGAGCGTTGAAGCCGCGCCAACACGTTCATCGAGCGCGGCACCCGTTCCCGAAAGGATTTAAAGAACGGCCGAACCTTGCCGGTTTTTTCCGGTGATGACCGGGTATTTCAGAACGGTCTTAAACCGGACCAGTCGTTAAAAGGGCGGTAAAGACTAATAAGAGCGCCGCGCCCGTCAATGCCCGTTTACAGACGGAGATGGACGTGGTGATGGTCGGGCAACATGAATCGATAACCCCCCCCCCTTTTCCTCATCAAGTACGGCCCTGTGCTGAACTTGCCAACCCCTAGTACATGAAACTATACGTGAAAAACTATGCTTTAAATCAGTTGTCCCCTTGATTCGTTACGCAACAGACTCAATTAATCAACTATCTAATGAATTTGAGTTAAAAACTAATACCCAGAGTAATGTTTTTACAAAATAAAAGTATTATATACCATAAGGAATAAATCATAATGACATACACAGGGAGGTGATTATCAACTTTATTTGGGGGCTGCTGTACTTGGAAATTATAGTTTTATAGGGGGCCCATATTTTGTCACATTTACTTTTAGCCTCTGTTTCAGTTTTCATATCAATTCAGTGCTGGTTTAATTATTTACACTTTATAATAGATTTTATACAATAATCGAATTGGTCGTAACTTATTATAATTTTGTTCATCATTAGAGTTCTGAAAAGACGGGAAAAACTCAAAGGATTTTTTTCCCCCACAAAAGTTTCTTCATTTTGAAATAATGATATTTTTATATGTTTTGATTATTATTATTGAATATAGGGGTCTGCGTTTTGGTCTGGTCGTCCAATATCCCATCATTATTCAAACAACCATGCAGGGTAGGAGTCGTTCCACACAGGGTCACTTCATACCATTCATATACATGTATACATTATTATTTATTCTAGGGGGGGGGGCGTTTCGATAAAGCGGGGGGGGGGGCAAAGGCAAACAAATTCCCATTTTAGGCACCTTTTCCCTAAATTTTCGGGTCGGGAAATGCCTGGGTAAGTTCTTTTGTATTTTCCGATTTCTGTGTAGCTTCCTTGAAAAATGTTCATATTGCTATCTCACAACATAACCATATACCCTACTGATATTGAATTAATTACATGAATTAAATAAATCTATGGTAACAAAATTCGTATTTTTGGCATTCTTAAAGACGGTTTCTCAGATATAGAATACAATGGCATTATGCATGTATTTTTTATTACTACAAATATTAATATTAAGTATTGTCTTGTATATTCTGATATCTATTTAATCACAGTAAAATCACTCAAAGTGGTCGTGTGTAAAAACTGAAAATAAAAATAAACAAAAAACAATCCATGGATCATACAAAAAACATCCTAACTGCAGAATTATGAATGATGTAGACATTTTCTTGATGTGATTCTATGGGTTATATTGGGCTAAAGAATATTGCAATGAAATGATTATGAAAAAAGTATTAGACAATTCATAATATAATGATTTAAAAAGATGATAAAGTACCTTTATCATGATAACAATATTTCATTGATATAACAGGATTTATATTCATTAAAAGCACGGGACATTTCGAGGAGAAATTAAAAATAATATTCGATAAAATAACACAATTTTCTGTTTAATGAAGCGCGGGTATAAGTAAAACACGTAATTGGGGCAAAAACGTATGGAACCAAACTATACTGAAGCTTATTGGGAAAGTAGTATAAGTTATTTCCAAAGTTGTTATAATACTTAGAAAATGTCAAACAAAACAAAGCAAACATAAAAAAGAATTGACATTAACTTAGATAAATGTCCATAAAAGGACCCAATTTTAAATTCTTCTCCCCGACAACGACAATAAAAATAATTCAGATTAATAATGTATGTTTGAAAAGCTTAAATATCATTCCTCTCTAGACCTAAAGAGAGCGACGAATCGAGAGCTTCGAAAACAAAGGGCGGTTTGAAGACACCATATAAGTGATTTTAAGACACCATAAGGGAAGATCTGCAGTTCAGACACCACCGTGCTCGACCGCATTGTGGACGGGTGAGGGCGCTTTTTCCGTCCTTACACCATTCATAAACCGTCTTTACAATGCCATTATACGCCCGTACACCGGTCTCCATCGACCGAGGCCTGCGGTTCATGCCGGCGAAATTTGAGCATGCTCAGTCATGCTCAAAATATTCGCCGGGCATGAACCGAAGGCAAAATCAAGAAACGGGTCATCACCGACCCACCGTGTATTATCTCCGGGTATCCTCCGTGCCCGTCGTTCGTTAAACTTGTTCGCACGGTCGCGAACGTGGGAAACGGTGAGTCACCCGGCGAAGAAAACAATTTTGTTTTTCTTGTCAGAGAGCGTTGAGGCCGGCGGGCAAGCGGTAATCACACGGACAAAAGGAAAGCGTGGACTATATATATGAGGACGGTCAGCATGGTACCAGGCTGGCTAGGACCTGGTATAGACCCGGTATAGAACGATACAGACCCGGTATAGAACGACACCGACCCGGTGAAAATTAAGAAAAATGTAATGTGGCCGGTGCCGTTCTATTGCCGTGTTGGAATTTGTTGTTTTTCAGTGAACGGCGAAAACCCGTTCAATTTACCCGGTAAATGTGACACCTCCATTAGAGGCATGTATGACGCACATCCGTTAGTATCTATCTATTTAATAGGAAACACGTTAATATTAAAGTTATGTATTAGAACAGACCTAAATAAAAAAAACTTAATGTTTTTCATCAGTACAAAGAATGGCAGATACATTTATTTCAAACTAGAAACAAACATTGTGTATTGTCAAAGAGAAAATACATTATTTCAACAAGAAAAGTACAGTTCAGTTTTTGTATTATCCAGGAAGGATGTGTATACATAAATCACAATTATTATAATCAGTGCCTAAGCATGCTGAAGGAAATTAACAGTAAAAACTTAACATTATAATTTACTCCATTATGATTCCCAAAAGACGATATTCCTTGTCCCTGTCATTGCAGTAATTCTGTTAAGTACTCCTCTTATAGATCTGAAGTGTATACTTAAAAAGTGAGCACTCTAGGTACGTGTAATTTGTCATCATTTCTCCAATGACATGCCCCATGTTCTTACGCTACATTGTGGAGTGCGTCATTAGCTTCATTACAACACATTACGAACAGCTGCCAGCGGGTTAATGGTTGAACCATACATTACCATTAAATTCACATTAGCTTGGTTCGTGAAGAAGACGGGTGCCAAGATGATGCCTTGAGGGATAGTTAGAAAGAGGGTAACAGCCACATCGAATGGCTTTTCCATGAAAATAGCGTAATATCGTGTGTTTAACAGTAATTGCAATCGTAGGAGTTTAATGTGCAGCGGTTTAACGTTAAATTTGAAATGAATTCATCTGTAAAATACATTTAATAATTTAAGTTTAATAATTTACAAGGACTTTGCAAAGGGCACATGAGATTTTCTTAATTTGAGAAAATGTCTTCTAGTAGAGTTCAGAAAGCTATGAGTCGTTTAGACGTATGACATTGGCTGATCCAGCTGATAAAGTTTACATTTTAATATGTTCAGAGCTATGTAGGACTTATATTCTTCGAACCAGTCACATAACCTTTTACCAACATTGGTAGCTTTAAAGCCCAAGAAATATTATTATAATATAATTCGAAATAATCACATTATCGTCAGTGTGCAAAATTTATACCGACAAAATTTACTTTCGCGTATATTTATCACAAGACAAAAACTTTGAAAAAAAAACCACATAATCTACACATCGTAATATATTTCCTGTAAATAGAAGTGAAAATGTCTTATAAATGAATGCAAACAGTTCATCATTACTACACTTGCTGATTAATTTAACTGAATATTGTTTATTCTTTTAGTTATGAGTCATTCTTTTTTCAATGCACGTCAATTTTACACCTTCATCATAAATACCTTAATCAGATAGTCTCAAAGAAATCGATGTTTGGCACCCATATTTTACGCTCAACTTACAGTTCTTAAAGGACACCGCTTCCGACTTGGTTCATCCTCCCACTCGATCTTACTCCTATACACCATTATACCCCCATATCAATGGGCACAACTGGCGCTGATCAAAAGACTTTGCCCTATAATTGAAATAAACTGAAAGATGGGAAATGCTTGGCACTCTTTTGTGGAAGCACCAGTTGTATACAATGAGCCATTGAGAAGGATCGATTACTTGCACGGAGAGCGTGAGGGGTAAAGACGTCTCGTGGGGGAGGCTCTCCATGGGAATGAATAGTGGGGTTTGATCGGCAGATAAAAGTGTGCCTTACAAAGGTGGAGTAGTGAAGAGGCAGGTGTTCTATACAGCACATATATATTATAACATATGCATACTATTATTGTGGCATGCCGAGAATTGTGAATGGGAAACAAGAGAGAGGGAGAGTGCAAGAAAGAAATAAAGACACTGAGACGGAGAGAGAGTGAGAGAGTACGTGAAGAAGGAAAGAGGCAGAGCAAGGAAACGGAGAAAGAAAGAGAAAGAGTGTTGAAAAGGAGAACGAACTCAATTCCCACTGACAAAAAAATAATACCCAAACAAACAAAACACAATTTAATGCGACGTAGGCCTATATGGCGTAAGGCTTAGCCGCAATTTGTGTAAAATACTTTCATAAAGTGTGTAGGCGACGTTCTTGAAAAGCGGCAATAGTATGTTAGATGTGGGTTATATTCAACATAATCTACAGTAGATGTGGAAGTAGTATTCAAATAACATGTCTTCGGTTACAGTTCAAACATCTTTTGGAAATTGGAATGACACTGATCCGCATTGATGAACTGGGATCAAGCAGTCAATATTGATGAGAGATTCAGTAGAAATCAGGCTAAATAATCATGAGACAAGAAAGTTTATCCGACTTCATCTCTTCTTTTGATCAAGTATCTGAGTAAAGATGATTGATAGGTTATTAAGGTTAATATAAGACTACAGCTGCAAAGAGCAAACTTAAGAAAATCAAGCCGTATTAATGCATTGGTAACACCACGTCTTCTCTTTGAATTACAAGTAAGCTTTGTAGACTTTAGTGCATGAAAACTACCATTCTTGCAATAGCCATGGTGTACTTCATCCAATAGGTTTAGTGACTACATTATTTTAATTTAATTTCCTATCCTCTATTAATGAAAACATTTCAAAGAGGTTGTTTTAATTTAAACAAAAATGAATTAAAACCCTCTCAACGGTTGGCAAGCTCATCACTGATTTAGTTCTATCGGTGGGAGATGTATCTAGAAGTCCAGAAGCGTTCGACTCATCTACCTAGGTGCACTCCCGCCACGCATAGTGTTCCTTGTGACAACATGCAGAGTTCGAAACTGTATTCCGACACCGCGCCACCATAACGTTTAACACTTTCCAGAATCTGGAGCTCTCTTGAAAAGTTCACTCTTCCCAATGCTATTTACCTCTCGCATCCGTGCGTAATTCGACGGGACAACCACAAGAGGGCGGGTTGGCCCATTTCCTCTTTGATCCGGCGTCGTGTTTCGTTGTTGGCCATTCTGGGCTTCTCTCACGCTCCATGCGCCTTCCAAGTAAAAAAAAGAGGATTATATCAAGTTTCAAATCGTATTTCGAGCTGTCCCTCACGATTTTGGTTCTTCCCATGCAAGCTCACTTAAACGTCTTAGTGTTGTCCTATTTCAGTTAGAAGCCTCATAAAGCGACTGGAATGCTAGAAAATCCAGAGTTTGTTCTGAGGTCACGTGTTACTCAATGTTGCCTATGATATGCACTATTGTGGTCCACTTTAACTTACATTTTAAATTACAAGAACCTGTTTAAGTCCCCAGTCCATTGGCATAAGACTTCGTTGTATTATGTTGGTTACATATTAAGCACACATCTATGTGCAGGAATACACCCACAAGGAAATGTGAAAGAATTTTGTAGGTAATATAGATTTATATGTTGTTTTTATGCTGTAAAACACATTTTGTGCATTATATCTGTATAGTGTATGAAATATCCGTATACACATACCCCTCAGTGGTTATAGACTCACCGATTTAGATATTACATAATTTCTCCAGAAACCACTCAACTCTATAATCCAGAGAATTCGAAGAGGTATTGTCATGTGGGCAATAGCGTTTTGGAAAAATAATGTGATTGCTGAAACAACCGCAGTAGCCGCAAATATGGTATCTCGGTTTCCATGGTAAAGCGAATTTGGTAAAAAAAAATATATATATTGGTGAACAAAAATTTGAGGTATTTCAAGAAAGTTTAATAATGCATTCCAGACCCATTCCAGATTTTTGTTTTCCTTTAGCTGTGCTACTTTGGGTGTAACGTTAATTATGCTTCACCTCATTAGTCCCTGATTTCCTTGTATAATGATCCTTATTTTACTCAACACTATATTGTGGTCTTCTTCTGATCTGTGGAAAACATTTCAATGACTGGATTATCCAGAAGAAGAGATATTTGATGACCTGTATCAAAGATGTCTCCAGAAATGACAAGCCCGTGTCGTAAATATTAGGTCAAGCCGAACGTTAAGTCGGGCGATTAGAAGAAATATTCATAGGCAATAGTACACAAGGGATCCTATATACTCGAAACACAAAAATATAAATATATATATATATATTTTTTTTTTGCAACAGTAAATTTACAGAGAGAGGAGATATGAATCTAGGTCTCAACGTTACGAACTATCGATGCAAATTTTAGCATATTTAGGTTGAAAACAAATATTGGAATTCTCACAGAAATGTTCTGAACATAGATTTTCTAAACATGCTCTTTTTAGAGCCACGATACATGTAGTCGGGCACATAGATTTAAAACCACATATAAATTACAAATAGAGAAACACCTTCAGTTACTCTTTCAAATCATTACATTTCGTCTTTGAAATAATAGAGATAATTTTTTTTTTTAATAAGACATCTTATTGATTCAAAAATAATACTTGTAGTTGATACGTTCAGATAAAACTGCTCATGGACAAGGTAACAATAATAAGAGTCTTTGGACACATTAACTGTATGACTTGGCTTTAACTACCGAAAGAGGTACAAGCTGGTCAAAAGAGCGGAATCCCTTTTTTTATATGTTAGTATCATATGAGTAGGATCACAGATGCAAGAGTTTCAAGAAAGTTTTAGCCGCACTTTGCCACATTACCCGGGACCAACCGGCCATGTCAATGAACAATAAACGAGCATTGGCCATCTTGGCGTTACGACTGAGCACACAATCTAGAATGAAATGCATATGAAATTAAAGTATTTATTGCTGGTAAACCATCAATGAACAGGTAAGTTCAATACTAGACGTTACTTTGTACATTCCCCCTTCAAAATCTGAGCAAATGACAAGACATATTATTACAGAGAATTTAAAAAAAAACGAATATAGGATAGGTAATTGGTTCCAAACACATACATCTACAACTGCCTTTCGAAAGCCACTCCTTGGCTGGGTTGAGATTTTGACAGCAAAATTGCGATTGCCAATTATAAAAGCGAAATAAACCCGTCAAATCACACGAGGATAAAGAAATAAAATCGCTGAATACGCGCAATCATTTTATTGCAATATAGCATAGATGTCATTTTTTGCATTGTCGTATTGAAAGGCGCGAAGAAAACCCACGGGCAAATGCATTCGCATTTTACTAGGCTTATAAAATGTATGGTTTGCAGTCTTCTTAAGAATACTTGCTCTGTATCATCGAAGGACATGCCCGGAGTCATATAAAATGTTTTCGTTTATTATATTTTCTTTTGAGTGTCACTTAGAAGTTTGCCTGTCATTTTTTGGTTACAATGAGCGTTTTCTTGCCCTAGGTGTTTGAAGTGACGTCAAGCTTTCTTTTCATTTTTCATATCTATTCTGCTCGTTTGTCAAGTGTGTACCATAATTTCAGTATTCTGAATCTTATTAAATAAGAATTAAGTTAATCATTGTCCTCTAAGTTCAAATATTCCGATAAACAGTGTTCCCTCTTCATTAAAGCACTTGAGTCGAGTATTCTTCACTGAGAACCAGCATGTATAATATAAAATGGTTTATGAGGGCTTGGATATTTAAGTTTATACTACTTTTATACAGAGTCTCATGCAGAGTCTTAAATGAAATATCTCGTTACCAAATTGTGTTGGTTATTCAGAAAATATGATAGTCAAAGCAATAGCGTCACACAGAAGCCACAGGGCAAATAGCTCTTTATAAAAAGTGAACAAATCTAATATTTACAGCTTTTATTTCTTATTGTAATATGTAGTACATACTGTTAGTACTCATAACAAATTATTATACAAATTTTTATTTCGTGGTGGGTTCTTTTTTTACTCATGTATATGTTACATGCTTAAATTCAATTCCCCCTTTAAAAATAATGTTAAAAACATGATACAGCTGGCATGTACTAAGCTTGACCTTATTGACACACAATTATTAACTGCTTCTTCGTTTTAAACACGTGCATTTTGAGGGCAATTGTTTTTTTTTAATGATCAGAATGGGGCTAATTGAAAGCACCTGGATAGTCCAGTTAAATACACTTGGGGCTTATGTTCAGACAAGAATTGTATTAACGAAAAAAAAATGCTTCTCGTGATATTTGATTCGTCACTTAAAAAAAAAAACACTACAAATTATGTCACACCTGTTTGTTTTTTTTATTATTATTTTTTTTATATTTTAAATAGACAACAGGAAAATGAAGGACAACGATGGAAGTGATAAATTGTTTATATCGAGAATGGTTTGCCCTCATTACACGTGGGTGGTCCAATTAAACACACTTTAAGGACTTTTCAGGCAATACGGGTATACAAAAAAATGATGTCACGTTTCATGTTTTTTCAAGTCGTCACTCATAAGCAAACATTAATTTTTCGTTAAATTTCATCACATGTGAGGTGTTTTGTTCAATAGACAACCTAAAATAGGGACCTGAAGGACACGACGGAAGTGATATATTATACATGGTTTTCCTTTGTGACACCTGGATGGTCCAATTAACTACAATTTAAGAACTTTGGTTCAGAAAATACGAATATGAAAAAAAATAATGTCACGCTTCATGATAATTCGTCAATTAAGGAAGAAAAAAACTTTCTTTTAACTATCTCTTCTTGATTTTTTTTTTTTTTTTTACAAACAACTTCAAATCAGGGACATGATATATTGCTTATAAGGTACTTTTTTTTGTTGCCCTGATGACACCTGTATCATGTGCGTGGTCCAATTAAATTCATGTTTTTCAAGTTGACACTTTAAACAAATCTTCAAATTATGTCACATCTGGGGTGCTTTTCAAAAGACAACCTTAAATCGGGGACATGAAGTACAACCACAGAAAAAATGTTTTTTTTTCATGACACCTGGATGGTCCAACTAATTCCACTTTTAGGATTTTTGTTTAGACGGTATGAGTATGAAAAACAAATAATGTCAGGTCTCATTTAAAAAGGAAAACAATCTTCATTCTCTTAAATGATTTAACAGACAACATAAAATCAAGGACATAAAGGATAACCGATAAAAGAGTTTTTTTTTTTTTTTTTTTTTTTGTAGTCAAATCTTTAATTTGTCAAAACATGGATCAACCTGATAAAACCGGTGTCGGAGGCGAAAACGTCCGGCCATGCGAATCCGCCATGCATAGGTAACGTGCATATATAAACGTGGAAAGCTGGAAAGCGTACACTGTTCAAAACCAACATGCCAACCTAGCACCCTCCCACACCACCCCTTTCCTGCTCCCTATCCGATCGTTATGGGATTAGTTGAGACAGATTTGTATTGATTATAATCCCTGAGTCTGTATGCAACATATAGATCATCGATGAATGCTTGGGCTTCTTTCTCAAAGCTTAAACTATCCCGCCCATCCCATCCCGAACATGGAGCTAGCTACGTTTATATATATACGTAACGTACGCATGACGGGCGGATTCGCCTGGCCGGACGTTTTCGCCTCCGACACCGGCTCCATATCGATTACAAATGTGCTAAATTCTCGGTACTAAAATCATATGGTCGGCCTGACGTCTGTTGTCCATTTAAAACTTTTCATAATGATACGAATACTAATTCTAAAATGTATTAATTTTTAAATGTGTAAATCCTTTCCATACGTATATTATGTGGATTATGTTACTAAAGCTTGCCAAATCAATAAAGCGCGGTTGGCATATTTTTTATTTCGTAGCATATACGGTAGAATCAGTATAATCATTTACGCCTTGACCAACTGAGATAACACCGGCGATGCTTAAACATATTATAGCCACTTGCATAGCTTGTTAACCTCGAGATTTAATTCTAGATTTAATTTAGTTGATCATAGTGTATTTGAAAATAAATGGATATTTTTTCCCTACTGTTCTCCACTATTCCTACATGTATCCTCCAAATAGCAACGAATAGTTGCACGTATTACATATGGGTAAATTGTTGTACACGCGCAGTATGATACTCTGTGTTGCTTTCATTGTAATTATTTTTCAATTTATTATTCTAGTTCGTGAGTCATTTCATGCTAAAACGTGGAGTAACACGGCAACTATCATGGTCGATGTAAAATATGCAGCATCTTTAAGCCTGTAAAGACTCTTCAAGCCATGAATTAATAAGTATTGTCAAAAACAGTTTTGGCGGACGTGAAGTAATTGTACTGCTAGTTTCTTTTATCTCTTTTGAAAGCACGAATATAGATTTCAAACACACCTTCTCACACATCCCCACTCACCCTCTCACACCCTCTATAAAAATACACAACTCATCATCATCCTCGCACGCACCCACTCTATCTCTCAAACATACACGCACACAAACAACCCCACAGCCCTCACCCTCAAAATCACTCACACAAACGCACTTACA
The DNA here is from genome assembly GCA_940671915.1 of Paracentrotus lividus. Classification (NCBI taxonomy): domain Eukaryota; kingdom Metazoa; phylum Echinodermata; class Echinoidea; order Camarodonta; family Echinidae; genus Paracentrotus; species Paracentrotus lividus. Next base: position 18,976,543 of record CALNVZ010003430.1, on the reverse strand, counting down.
CACACACACATAACCGCATGATTATATTTTAAAATCACTCACTCACCTTCTCACACGCCCTTAATCACCCTCTCTCATACCCTCATTCACCTTTCAGCCCCCCCTCTCTCTCTCTCTCTCTCTCTCACACACACACACACACACGAACATACATCCACTTATCCATGAACAAACAAAATCCTCTCACACACCTTACTCACACTCTCACTCTATATCTCTTTATTTCTCGAACGCATGCACACACACACACACACACACTCCAGCACAACCTCACATATACTTACATTCCTGCACCCTCACACACACTAAAGAATGCGCACACACACACCCTCATACCCTCACAAATTCTCGCCCAAATACACCTACAGCCTAACACGCACAAACACACAACCACCCACACCCACACATACCCTAATACAAACACAAAAGGAACACATCATAAACACTATGACTTCTAATTAGATGTCGATATTGCGGACTTATAATTGTAAATTTTTCCATATTGTTTCTGAAATTGGGTATGTCGTAACCCCCCCCCCCCCAGGCCCGTGACTAGGATTTTTACGGGGGGAGGGGGGTTCGAAATCTGAAAAAGTGGACCTTTTTCAATGATTTTTTTTTTTTACGAGGGCAAAGTGCCAGCCGAAAATTTCGAGTTAAACTTGGAGTAAACTATGCATTATCATGATTATAGACTCTATTTAAAATCCGTGATCACGAAGCTGAAAACTGGGGTTAATTGTGCATTATAGACCCTACTTATAGTATCCGTGAGCACGAAGCGCGAGCTGAAAATTTTAGGAATCTTAATAGCTTTTATTTTTTATTGTTCATTTAGTGGTGAATATAAAGGAATGCGAGCGCGAAGCATGAGCCCAAAATTTTTAAATGAAAATTGGAGTTAATTGCGAGATATAGAGCCTATATAGTATCCGCGAGCTGAAAGTTTTGAGCTGAAAATTGTGGCATATAGACTCTTTTTAGGATCCATGTTGAAGATACATAATAATCGTGGCTCATTAATAATCTTTGCTATGCATATTTTGTGTGCTGCAGGCCCCTAGCCCACCCCCAATCTAGCCCTAACACAATTACACCGATTCTTTTGTCAAGGTTTGTCTCCAGCAGAGGGCACTGGGTCCAACCCTTTTTTATACTCATTGTTTGTTAATTTTACAGTGCGAGGTCGCATAGCGACCGAGCAGGAAAATTTTGCGTTTTAAAAGACATATGAAGTAAAGAAAGGGGCACTTTTTAGTACTGTAAGTGACACTTTTTAAGAAATTGTCAATAGGACTTTTAAAGAGTATGAAAGGCTTCTTTTTAGTATAAGAAGGGCATTTTTAAGCTAAGAAAAGGGGCACTTTTAGAGAGCATGAAAAAGTGGGGTTACTGTGCCCCCTGCCCCCGGTTCCAACGCCTCTGTTAGACCCCAATATCCTAAAACGCGAAGCGGGAGTAGAAAACTTTGAGCTCAAAATTGTAGTTTATTATGCATTATGGAACCTATTTAATATCCGCGAGCGCGAAGCGCGAGCCGAAAATTTTGGGTTTTAAAAGACATATGGAGTAACAAGGGGCCCTTTTTAGTATTAAAAGTGCCCCCTTTTTTAACAGAAATTTTCAACGGGACTTTTCTAAACTCTGAAAGGCTTCTTTTTAGTATATAGATGACACTTTTTTTTGCTTAGAAAAAGGACATGGTCACGTTTAGGGTGGATGGAAAAGTGGGGGTCACTTTGCCCCTGCCCCCCCCCCCCCCCCCCGGTTCCACCGCCTCTGCCGCTAGGCCGTATTTCTGTTATATCATTTCCTAAAATTGAAGATAAAATCATTTAAAAATATGAAAATAGAACACAAATGCAAAACAAAACATTCCTGCGAAATGGTTTAAGTGTAATTTCTGCGTAATTTGTTCTGAAAAACAAAATTATCATCCCCCGAATAACAAGTTGCGAGCTCGAAGTGCGAGCGAAAGATTTTGCATGTAGGGGGACTGATAGCAAAGTGTTTAATCTTCCTTCTTTTTTTTTTTTTTGTATTTTCTATTTCATAAATCTTTGCTGTCATTTCTGCCAAATAGAAGTGGGTTTGATTTTTTTGTTTTTTTTTGGGGGTCAAGTCCGACCATGCTCGCCTTGGCGCGGGGGGGGGGGTTCGGTGCAGATCCCCCCGAAACCCCGCCCCCCCACTTTCCTTCTACTCCTCTCGATCTCTAATATATTTGTCCTTTTAAGTTGCTCTTAATATATCACTTTGCCCTATTAATGAACACATCTCCGGATTAGATACCTATATTGAATTTGATTTATTTTAGTATTACCTAGTGGGAAATGGAGTGCAGATTATATGTTCGCCAGACCATGGTAGATATTTACAACATCAGTGATGATGTTGAGATCAATCGCTCAGAAGACATAATCTCCATCCAAACCGCACATTCATGATCCATGACCTTCTTTTCTTTTCGAAGATGTGTTATAACATATTGCTCACAAGCTTCTTGCCTTGCCCCAAAAGTATCGTCAATTTTCGTAGTTGACAGTGGCGATATGGATTGTCCGCCTTGCTCTCTAAATTTACATTGATCAATTTACTCGTCGGGCCGATGATGTCCCGCAGAAAATGCCAGAACGACCTGATAATGTTTTCTTTTGTCGCGTAGTTCCCAGATATTCCACATTGGACTTTTCAGTATGTGCTTTGTCCAGAATTTTGTGGTAAGTGCTCACTAGAATATGCTTTATCTATATCTGTATTTCCAACTTTCTTAGCGTGTCATCAATTTTTTACCTTTTTACAAAACCAAGAAGCTTTGTGAGAAATTCGAGAGATTGAAAAAGAGAAGTAGTTTTATATTCAAAGCTATAAACAGGTTGCTGTATTCGAGGGGTATGTAGTAATCCCAAATACAACAAGAAGAATTAGTGTGTTGGTAAAAGCGATAGCGTACCGAGTTCAACGCTAGCGAGCGTCGCGAGTGCACTACTGCCTCTCGTAATGGAAGATTTGTATTCAAATTATCGTTTAATCAGTGTGTTGAGTGATGCTTGACTGGATCCCATTACCGAACGTTCCTTCATTCCATACGATGGCTGCGCATGTTGCTGTTGTTTGTTGCTTTTTTGTATTTTTTTTCTAATTGTGCTTTGTACCCACAATTCCATTAATTGCCATGATAACGGTGATCGCGAGAGAGAGGAGAGAAGCGGGGAGTTTATCGTGAGAAAGTAGCTACATCTCGCGAAATTGGTTGTTTGAAATTCAATCGAGCAGAGTTGAGTTAGCCCGAATGTCTGTTCAATTATCATTATTAAATGTTAGGCTCCATGTACTCAATTTTAGAGTATTAAAGAGAGAAGGAAAGAGAATTGCTATCGTTGATGAAGATTATTTGGTTCGCTCTTTTACGACCAAGCGCCATGAGTATGCTTACATAGAGTTTAAGGAAAGACATTGATGGGCATGATATTTCATACAGGGACAGCTTAAGAATTAACTACCAAGATAGAATATATGAATTATATTAATAGTTGTATTTGAAGAGTAGGCGCGTAATAAGATTAACCATGATAGAGTTAAGGTGATTTCGTTTACACTACAAATGTGTTCCATAAACGCAGAGGTGTTGCTGTGTTTCGACGAGGCTTCTGTAAAAGTCAGACTTCACCAACTAATTTGAATACAATCTTCCGATGTTTCTGAGAATTTCAAAATATGCAATTTATATCAACTTATCTTGGGATTAACTTTAGGCCCGTTAAGATAAATTGGATATATATAGAGTGCTTTTTAATTTAATTGAGGATAAACAGATATCAAACATCGTTTCTCTGAATATCAATATTCTCATCATCGTTAATTAAAAATTTATTTCGAGAGAAATTAACTTCCTGGGTAGCCTACAATAAGGCAGCATATAAGTACCTCAGTGAATTTTTTTATTTGCTTTGCCACATTTTATGTAAAATATTTTATCTGAATTACCAATTCGTGCAAACCTAGTTTGAAACATAAAGATTATCTAAAGTATACAATTTATGTATGTATTTGGATAAGGTTTTTACCAAAATTAATTGATGAGAAAATGGAGAACAGTGTCATAAAACGTCAACCTAGTAAATAGCATGATAAAATGTAAATATAAGTTAAGTGTAATCCGATTATCAAAGGTCACACTACATTATGTGAAGCAATCACAATTCGATCTTTTATACTTTAAATGGCACACATGACATTGAAAAAGAGGCGTTCTCATAAAAGAAAATAGTGTAAAAGAAAATAGTGTAAAAGGTAAAAGATCTGTTTACACCGTAATCATAACCATAGACGACAACATGGGCGTGTTATGATTGTTCAGTCCTCCCATTGTATATTGTTTGCGCCTTTCGCTAAGAAGATTAAAGGGTTGACACATTTTTGTTTCCTTCATATTCGTTGAGGATTTCAGACGGCTAAAAGCCATCGAAGCGCTGACAGGTCGAATAACACCTTATCTTTGTTTGAAAAATGACCTCGGGAGCAAGAGACAAAATATTTACCGACAATCTTGTAAGACATCAACGCATCATACTCGGCTAATGGCATGGGACTGAAAGGGCAAGGTAAGAGGATACTAAAATAAAGCAAAAATCGATATGTCAACATAAATTAATAAATCTAAGAATTATAATGTATTATGGCAGTTCGTTTCTCGCGAGAAATACAAGCGCACAATTAGACACTTCTAAATTAATGAACATTGTTACCATCATCCAAAACACAAAACTATGGATGAGGCGAAATATAATAAGCAAAGGAAAAAAGGGACTGCGAAGCCTCTCTAAAATTTAAAAGGTGATGGCTTTGCCCCCGATAATTTTCGTTGAATTGTTCATTAAAATAGGCCTTATTATTTAATAATTTCCTTACGTGATTGTATGCCGAAATACAATGCATGTTTATCTAAACCTAATAATTTTCCTTGGGATACTTTAAAATTGTACTGAATATTAATGACAACTTCACTTTCATGTTGTTGAGAAGGTCACGTCCTTTTTTTTTTTATTTCACTTGCAATATAATAGGTATGAAAGCTGTACCACTTAACTGCTTTCGTACCTGTCTTTATAGATTAGTTGCTTAACCAATACCCTGCTTTGTTATTACTTTGTTATTATTATAGGGAGCACTTTGCAAAAGGCAACATTATGTATAAAGAATACTGAAAATAGGTGTTTGTGAAGGGTTTTATACGTAATGAAACGTGACTTTTGTTTCATTTTGTATGGAATATCATATATACTAATGGATCTGCACCTCTTGAGTTCAAAGGGACAACTGAGCTCCCGACCTCACATAAAGACAATTTTGGAGTACATTTATTCTTTCTGGATCACATAGTGTAGCATGTTATCATTGAAGAGCATGAGATATAAACCAGAAGACTTCATGTTGAGTTTTGGTCACAAATGCCATTACGAACAGTTACGGACGCCGTGCGAACGATTTTCAGGCCATTTCGGAAGATTTTCGTAAGACATTTCTAAGAAGGCCATACAAAACGTAGACAGTTCGTAAGTTTGAAGATTGGTCAATGGTTATGTCTAATATTGTATTAAACTGTGTATGAAACCCCTCGTCCGTAAGATAGTCGTACTCACGTCACAAGAAAGTCGTAAGAAGTATATTAAGATTAAGATTTATGTGTTCATCATGGTACCATGATATGTTTGCTATACTTTGAATTCGTAAAAGAGAGAGATGTTGTATTTTAGACCTTTAAAAACACACCTAAACACAATTACTCCATCATAGTCCTCTGAAACAATTCAGATGTGGGCCGCCTCGATCATGCAATGAAACAAATGTCTGTCTATTTTACATTCAGGTCACGTAAGACTGTTACAACCTTTAATGATTGCCTGTAACCATTCATCGAGATCAGCTTTCGGCACTCTGACTAGGATGAGATAGTAAGTACATCGGATAGCATCATTGATTTGCGCCTTGCAGCTGAAACAATATTATACACTTTGCGGAAACATATTTGAAGGACAAAGATCTTAAGATGGCATTAAAGGACTCCCGTGTAATCGCATTTTACTTTGGTCAAAGAATACGCAGTATTTTATTTATTTTATTTTTTTTTGGTTAAGCAAGCATAAGTTGAGATGGCCTGGAATATTCTGCCTAATTGATGCTCAGAGTTTTCCTAATTGAACGGAATATAGGTTCAGGTGCTCATATGCATCAGTCAAATTAAATTGTTAGTTACCAGAGTACTTTTTTCTGTTTTTGAAGATATTTGCCTTGTAGATGAAAATGAATATACGCTGGATAATTAACACATTAACAACTCTGTAAGGGAAAAAAAAACACACAATGAAATACATAGAAAATAAGGAGAAATGAGCACTCGGCACTTCGCAAACGCTCTAATACATGTAATAAGATGCACGAAAACTACTCAGAACATTAATCTATTATGTTAATGATCATGCCTTCCAACAAATAGTGTCTTATCGTTTCAGAATATATCCAATGACATTGAAATTCATTCACTTCGATTTGTAAGTGCTAACACCACTTTTAAACGAGGGAGCCTTCACCCGAGAGAGTTTTGAATATGATAATATTTTGCTATCAATCATTTCAACGACCTATTATGAAATCGAAATATTATGAAATATAAAAGATTCAATGTTAATAATTTGTCTTTGTTAAGTTGCTATTTAGGACAATTTAATTACAATTATAAATGTGTACTCTGAAGGAGCTTAGCATTCGTTATAAGTTTTATTTAAAACAACTATAAAAACACTCTAAAACAAAAACAAAAACTCTATAAAAATACTGCAAAAAATACAATGTTTTAATTCTTATATAATCTTAGGTTTAGAGAAACATAATCATGGTACGTCATGACAACTGTTAAAATTCATAATACACAAATATGATTAAAATAAAATGATGTAAAATTTTCTTTATTGTCCCAAGGAGCAAGAAAGAAGTAGGTCTCCTTATCGTTTTAATGCATGATTACAGGCCTTGATTGAAGTGATATAATTTGAATAAGTGTTCCTTCCTTTATTCTTATTAGTGAAAAAAAAACTTTACCAGATATGGGTCTCATCTATTTATAAGAGCTAACTCAAGGCCAACATGTTGTATGAAACATATTCAACATCCAAATGATTTTCATGTTTTTCGAAATATAATATGTCATAATAAGCAGGGTATGAACTGCGGCTACATTTTTTTTATTTATTTTTTTTTTGCAGCAGAACTACTGGATTGCACTCCCGAATTGCCAAACATGACTTCCTTGATTAACATATAAATTCATTAAGACGCATCAACTTATACAAGAAAAGATACTTTTGTCATTGGAACAAAACAAATATTTCAATACAAAATTAATATAGATTAATAAAATATGCGCTTTTTTTATTATGCTACATTGTATTAATGTTGTTTTTTTTTTGTTTGTAATATATATATATATGTTATTTTGCACATTACTGACTTGCTCCATGAAAGACTAGCAGCGTCAATTATACATACAGCTTTGGAAATAATTATACTTTCCAACTACGATCCTATACGGTTTGGTCTAATATAGGTTTTCCCTGTCAAGTTTAAACTATCTCCGATAAATTTGACATTTCTTACAAGCACTTTCGTCCGAAATGTGATCGCGATTAAAAATCTAAACGTTAATTCAATTGACCGCCCCATGAGGTATCGTTTAAATTGAATGAACATAAACGAATTCGATTGCAAAGACTTAAACTTGACCGGGAAAAGCTATAATATAATTGCCCAAGCTGCACATCTAAAAATGGGTTACCCGCCGTATCTTTTATTTTGTATGTAATTTCAAATTAACTTTACCTTACGGAACAAAAAACAAAGCAATTGCAAACAACCACAACCACCTTCATGCACGAAATGCATACCCATTCAAAAAGGTTAACTAAGCGCCCCTACTTTTTTTTAAGTTATGATTTTTGTGCGTGTGTGTGTTTGTTTGTGTGTGTGTGTGTGTGTGTGTGTGTCTTACGATGGACATGATAAATTTTATACGAACGTAAAATTTAAAACAAACATGATTGACTTACATAGGATATCATTGGTAGATTCCAAGCAGCGGCAACTTTGGCCTCCGTGGTGCAGGTTAGTCCAGGTCCTATGAAAGCAACAATTCCATCTCTCCATTGGTCCGAAAGAGCTCTTATAGAACCTTCTTCATTACCGTACGTATCCATCCAGCGGAACGCTAGACGATATCCCGCCAGGAGGTCGGGGTTCCTATTCACATCACGGACCGCTACGCTCATGGCGCCTCCGCTAAACCGGACCAGCCGTTTGACTGGAGTTTTATCAGGGGCTAGGAATCCGATTGTAATAGTCTTGGTACCATTCTGTTGCTGGTCCTGGACGATGGAGGCGGACTGAGACTGGCCCAGACCGAATAGTCGGAAGGCCAGGATCATGAGGGATAGCAGGGCTTCCATTGGTCTAACTTTTCGCTGGTATTCACACATACTGTAAAAGCTGTAAAACCGTTGTATAACGAGAGCACACCATTTATATGTTTAAAGAATCTATTCCATTGGTTCGTCCTTAACAATGTAAATCCTCTATTCTGTTTCGCTTCAAATACATGCGCTCCATCATATTTGACCTATGCTGTAGAAAACGACAAAAAAATGAAAAAACTGCGATGATGAGTATTTGCTTCTCAATTACAATATTAAAGAGCAAAAACAGAAGGTAAATAGGGCGATTATTTGTTTTTAGTAATCATCAATTAGATGATTCAGACTAAATAATCTCAATTTGAAGAGTTCCGTCTCATTTCGCAGCGCAAAGTCAAATATTTGGGCAAGCAAATCTATTGAAATCGCTCCTGTGTTTCAAGATAAGTATCAATCATCTATCTTTAATTGATTTGGCATATGTTTAATGTTTGTGTAATTAAAAAAGTAAACTGCAACGAAATGATGCTCATCCGATCATCTAGCAACGGAGGCATTTATCCAGCTTTCCAGATCCTGACGACCAAGAACAAATCAATTTTGAGCACAAGTGTAATTCCACTCGCTGTCAAAATAAATCACGAAATCCTTTCCGCGATGAAATTTAATTAACCGAGCATCAACGACGAAGCAAAAATATCGAGTTATCCCTCACGTAAACATCTTGCAAATATCACAAAATATTCCCCTCCTCCCGCTCAATAATGCTGCGAAAGACTGTATGAATCCTTTTTCCGTCGCTTTTCCCCTTCCTCCAATTCTTCTTTTTATGCCTCGTCGAAACTGAAGAAATATCGGCGAGGCAAGTAGAGAGAGTTTGGAAGTGGGTTTATTTTGATCCGTTATTCACGACGTTGGTACGCTGGACTGGAATGAAGATGACAATCCGCTTTGCTTTCAATCGTTTTGTAGAGCGGGCATATATTTCACTTTATTTCCCGGTCTCGCGTATATTCCCTCCGTCCACCTCTTTCTGTTTCCCTCCCTCTCTCTCCTGACAATTACTTTCCAGTGCTCTGGTTGGTTGAAGGGATGATCGTTATGTCGCCCTCATGCTGGTGAACTATTGGTTCCAGGATTGGCGGATACAGTGCGACGACCTGCTCTCAGGAAATCTATATGGAGGGAAAACAAAATGATATAGAAATGTCATCTAATTCAAGCAATGGTAACCCAATACATTGTTTAAGGTATGTTTTAATCTTGTTAAAACCAAAATGATCGAATTGCGAAATCAATGATAATAAAATGCCGAAGAAGACAATTTGGAGAGGTAAAACGATATATCCCTATTTTTGGCTTTATGTTAAGACAATGTTCGCCTACTGAAGGTGCATTGTAACAGCAGTAACGAATTAAAATATGCTATGCTCTTCGTATTTCTTTTAAACCATAATTTCATATCAATTTTCATCAAAGTTTATTAACAGAAGACAGCTGTGAAAACTATTTGTCTATAAAGGGAAAGCATAAATATTGTGATGGTGTAACTAAAAGTGGACTCGAACGAGAACCATCCTGTTTGCATAAAACTATTATTCAAACAGATGATATGTTGGTGTTAACAAATAATAAAACAATTGACTAAACCACGTGAATAGCGATTCAAAGCATCTGCTGGGCCCTCATTCGATTTAGCAGTACATGAGGAAATTTGAAACAGATCGTTTTATTCTTTCATAAAAACTCTCTGTCTTTTTTCTCATTAGCTTGTTGTGTTCATTGAAATAATGAATTTATGAACAGCAGATGGACTCAGGGGACTAGAATGTACGATCGAATAGCAAAATATTTGTTTCGATTTAAACTTTTTACTTTTTTAAATAAATCAATCAAAATTAGGTCAGAAAGGCCTGTCCATTAATCTATGTCTGTGTGCTTATGTGTGTGTGTGTAACTGGGTGTTAGTGTGGGTATGTATGTGTTGTGTGCGTGTGCGTCTTTCACTGAACCCATCCCTCTCCCTCCCTGTTTCCCCATCTATGATTAAATTTCTCTGTCTCTTAATTTTGTATATTATTCAATGCATATATCATTTAAGGTATTCAATGGATGTAGCAAACACAGAAACAAATATTGCACTGTCGTCGTATTGTACAGAGTTAGCCAAAAATAATGTCCCATTGTTTTGATGTTGTCTTGTTTCAAGCATGAACATTTAATCCTGGGTTTCATTATATGTATTGGTAAAGTCATCCTCCGAGCATTTGTTGGTGTCCTTTTCATTAAAAATAAAAAGAAGAGAAAAGAAAAAAAAACGCAAATGATAAGGCGTAAATATTCATATAATGAATGAAAGCGCCGTAAAATATAAAAACATCAACAAAAAGAACGTTTGGATGTTTGCATAAATGACTGAAGAAATATACAATCGTCAGAAGACTGCAAATTCTGAATTGTGCCAATTGGATGGAAAAAGAAAAAACAAAACAAAACAAACAAATGTTGAAAAAATGCAAACGCACATACACATAGACCATCACCCCCCCCCCACACACACACACACACACACACGCGCGCGCATCGTGCACACAGACGTACCCAAAAACTGATTAAACTGAGGGTGTGGGTGTGTATGTGGTTTGAGTGTGTCTGTACATGAGGGCATGTGTGGGTGTGTGACTTTGTGCGTGCACATAATTTATAAATAGCCACATGTCGCAAGTGAGATGTTGCTGTCTTCTGAAGATGTCTGTTATTCATACGTGGGTGCAAAGATCAAAATGAAAATGGTAAAACAAATGATAGGAAAATTACTCTACCATGAAACCCATGATTAAATGTTCATACTTTTTAAAAGACGACATCAAAATGATGGGACATTTTTTTCTGACTCACTCTTTAGATGCGGTCTGTTTATTTGGAATTCAATTTGCACACATTAGTTGTTGGTATATCGGGCAAGTCTCCAACAAGTTCTCGGGTTGTAAAGAATTACCTTTGTTTAAAAAGTATGCATAAGACTTGCATAATGTCAGTAAACCGTCTATTAGCGAGAACTCCAGCTGTCTTGTTAAGGCCTAATGAAGCATTATCAACATTGATGTTCAATTTACTTTGCTAAAAATCGATTCGCCCAAAGATTTTTTTTTTAAAAATACAGCTGATGAATTACCAGCTTACAAATCACGAAATTGAAATAACATCTACCTATTAAGCTTCTCATATTCTACAGTTTTTTTCAGGCCTCATGCCAGATTTCACTAAAAATCCTACAGATTCAGGCAAAATCGTTTTGTTATCGAATCATTTTGATTAATGGTCTGGCTTTGCGCAATAATATTTTTATCACTATAGTCTAATCCATAGTCATCGATCACTTTTATGTGAGTATGTGCAATTGAAAGCGACAGTCGATGGCAAGGATAATATAAAAGTTCCCTTTTAAAATTACTTGATAATAAGTGATAAATGATGTCTTTAGCTAGATGTATCACGTGTGTAAATTAAAATACAAGCCGCATAGAAAATGATACAGGGAATGGAACAGAACGCTAGCTTATCAAATAATAAATTGTTAGAGGAATATTGAAACACAATCCACGTTAAAAAGGTTTGCAAACATTGTGCTGATGCATGTGAGTACATATCACAAACATATTACTCGCTTCCATTACTAGATACAGTTTCAAATTAACATTGCCGCGATATCATTTGCCAGTCAACGAATGTGTTTATTGTTCATCCATTAACTCGTTATATATTGTATACTATGATTATTGCAACGAAGAGAGTAAACATAACTTAATCGTTTCGTTTCTAATTTCCAACTATGTGTGTTTATTAATTAAAACTAAAATCTTTTGTTCCATTTGAATATATTTTGTAGTGTGATAATCCATGCACATTTTAAAATTAATGATCAAATAGCTTATACAAAAAGAAATTAATGGCAATATTGAGATTTGGAGAGGAAAAATGTTATATTAAATAATAATTTACTAATTAAAACAAAATAAAGAACAAAAATCGACATGTAACATGAATCATTATCTAAAAACAATTCAAAAGGAGGCATGATGGCTCAATGTTACCCTACAAAGGTTTATCTGATTTATAAGCAATCTGTGTATTATTAAAACAAGATCTACGAACATAATTGGATGAGGATTAAATAATGAACATTGTAAGAGACGGGTGGACAGGGAGACAAGGGAAAATAAAAACCTAGAGAGAAATATTATATTAGGAGAGTAAATTGCATTTTCAAAAGATAAAGGTAAAGTTCATATTACATCGTATACATCAACCCGTAGACATAGGCTGTTATGGCAACAGACATAATTTGGTTAAGTCAAAGTAACTTAATTGTAAATTATTGCACTCAGACCGAATAAAATTACATTTATTATTTCCGTTATCATGATTTGCAAATTCATGTAAAAAAATACTAAGCAACTTAGAATCCAGTTTTAATATTGTTGCTGTGTCTGGTAAGTCTTTAACAGGCAATCGGTTTTTTTAAATCAACCACCCCCCCCCCCCCCCCCACACACACACACTTTTTTCTTTTAGAAGTATTAATGAAATTTTAATCACTTAGGGAAACTGGTCTAATAACATTGTAATACTGAAGAAAAAAATCAACGTCCAAAATACAAAATATATTGGAATTTCATTTTTTTTCCTTCATAAACTGACTTATTTTTATGATATAAACACATATAACTGCAAACTAAAAAAATAATAGACACTAATGGACCAAGAATTGGGTCATCTTAACCCTTCTTTTTCTCTCTTTTTTTTTATTTCTTAAAAAAGCATACTATTCGGTGAACAACAATTAGGACATAGCCGTGATTTTGATCGATCCTCTCTCGAATCACAAACGAACGCAATGTGAGAACGCAGCTCTAGGTAGAGGAATATTCCTCAGAATGCCCCACCACCTACCCCGTGGCAATCATCAAGCACGATCATTAAATTTCTTCAAAAACTTATTTACCGAATAAAAAGGCCCGCGAGCATCTATTTTCCAATTTATCTACCAAACCTTAAGACCAATTTTAAATTTTATAATGACGACGTATAGACGCGCTGATGATTGCGAGTGTCAGTAATTAAATTGAGAATTTAGTTTGGTGAGTTCTGGCAATCCCCTTCTGGGTGTGACCATCCGGCCTCACTCAGGTGAAGCATTAATTATAAATAAATAATGGTAAAAGCAATTTAATCTCGTTAAGAAAATAACCCACGAGCAAGGAAAGGGTGATGTTTTAAGGTTAAATAAAGAAATCTTTCCAAGGGGTGAACGTAAATATGAATGACAAATGATAGCAGACAAGTTGAAATCGATGTCGACTATTTTTTTCCCTTTTTTACAGACAAATCTCGACGGTGTTGTGATAATTTGGCATGGGGTAGGGAGGTCATTCCCTCGCGAGCTGTAGAGTATGCCCCAGCAATTACTTGTTGCTGAAATAGTTTTGGAAATGTTCCTAAAAAGTTTTTTTAATCATCAGCACATCTATTGGAGCACGTTTACTTTGTTCAATTTCTAAGTTCTAGTTTTTTATTCAAAAACAACAATTACATTTATTAATGTCTTGCTTGTAGTGAAATGGGCTTGCTTCTTCTTCTATTTTTTCAGGCCCATTAATTTTTTCCTTCAACAATACAATATTAATACGAACGAAAATACGAATATAATGTAAATAGTCAAAATGACATCTAGAAGAATTGAATTAATTATTCAGAAGTAAAAACGAAAAACATGCATCACGAGATCTCCCCCCCCCCCCCCCCCCACTTCGAGTCACGTGTATTAAAATATAAAATGGCACATTTCAAAACAATTAATGAAACGGAACATGTGCTGCCTATTGCTCAAAAAGTGCCAGTCAGAACGGGTGTGATACACGACATGAATGAAGATGGATGCATCTTATGTTTAAGGCGTCAAGTGTCTCTATATTGTCAGAACTCCCATTTTACCCTCTTCGTTGTTGGCCATGAATGAACATCTTTTGATCTCCCGACAGAACCAAAATCATAAGTGAAATCCAAATACAATTTGATACCTATCCATGTTCAAAGACGGTCACAAGAACAGAGGTAGAAGAACAAGGCCTTTGAAGGTTTAGTATTTACCCTGTCAGTTTTAGTTGATCGAAGATGCCATGTGCAAGCAATTGAAGGTTCCATTTCCCATTCAAGCGTGGGCCACATTTCTATTGAATTGTTTTTAGGGGCTCGTTGGGGTTGTTTTTCGGTGGTCAGATTGAGAATCCCACAATGATTCTAGTTTTTATGCGTAAGGAGAAATTCTACTTTTTTGCTTATAAAAATGACGGCATTACTTATTAAAAAAATTGATTATGTAGAAATACAAAGAAGAAGATTGATAATCAGTACAGACACAAAAATAGAAATATGGTACAATACAAAGAGGTTAAGACAAGGAAATCGATGAGCGAGCGAGAGAGAGAGAGAGAGAGAGGGGGGTAGGGGGGTGGGGGGAGGGGAAGAGAGAGAGAGGGAGGTGAGGGGAGGGAGAGAGACGAGAGAGAGAAGAGTGAAAAGGGAGAGAGGGAGAGATTTGGAAGGATATTTTAATTAATATAATACATAGAGAGAGAGAGAAAGAGAGAGAGAAAAAAAAACAGACAGAAAGCAATAGACCATACACCAAATAAAAGTTTATCAGGGCCAAACCTAGCATCTAGATATCATTTATTCTCTTACCTTCCCGCAGGAAGTAACCCTAACACATTGACACATATAGGCCTACGTTCAAAACAGCTAGAAACGGAACTTATATTTGTATTCTTAAATAATCTGTTGTGAAATAATGCACCGATTTCTTTTCAAATGGTTTCTACTATTATTTCTCATAATCACTAGATGTATTATAGCTTCGGGTTACGGCAATAATATTTCCACATATTTCAATGAAACATACACTGGATACTAAGACCGCAAATAAATCACATGGAACTATTTTGGTATGAAATATATTTAGCCAATTTGATTACAAATGATTTTAAAAAGAATTTCAGCTAAGAGGCACAACACACATAAAGTGTGTTTTTGCATGTGTTATTGATACTTGACCTTTAAAAAGACTACAATTTCCAAAATTGTTTGCCTAAATCCGGTTATATTTCGTTAGTCCTAATAATAGCTACTCCAAAACAGTTCAAAAACAATTTAGGACAGTTTCTCTGTTTATATTTATAATTAAGTTAACATGACTTGCGGAAAAGTTTCAAAACTAAAGCTAAATGTTTAATAATAAAGAAAATTTTCTCTCAAACACATTTCTATTTAATAGGACTTTCATAACAGTTTGGAAATAGAAATCTGCGATAATCACACATTGCATGCTCTTTCACTTTATTCTCAGGAAAAACAGATGAATACGAGCCCCCCCCCCCCGCTCCCCCTCCCCCCCCCACCAATACGTATGTATATTTAAAAAAGAACATATGCATCCAAACTGATCTTACACAAATTTTGTGTAAGATTGAGTGTTATACAGGAAAATATAATCAACAGGCCACAATACCACGACCTGATATGTATATGAAGTTATTCATCTTTTGATGTTTTAACCGCAAGATGAAATTCTTTGAAAAACGTTAAGGCGCCAGCAAAGCAAAAATTAGTTTTGTTTTCTTCATCACAGAGCCATATTTTAACCCACCCTCTGATTTATATCCATTGAGCATTCTAAATATCTGGTAGCGTTCATGACCTACTGCTATTGGTCACGAACGTGGGTTATTCGTAAGGAAAGTCACGGCCTTCAACCGAAAAAGTAAAATCTTGTTACGATAAAATCCGCACAGTTTCGGAAACTTTAGTAGCGCTTATCTAATTTCATTCATATACACAAATGTTATTTCTAGTGACGTTGTTACTTGTGCACGTTCTGGGTATATGATTACATTATTACTAATGTACACAGTAAGAATTCAATATCACATTCGGCCAAGTCCATGTTCTTTTACATTCATGAAAATGAGATGAACGCGCGGTCAACATAAATTTAGTTCGTGGCTATTAAAAGCTTGAGCGTAGTGAAGTTAAGTTAAAAACAAAATGCTGTAATTTTTGTATATGAAGAGTTTCATTCCAAAAGGGACTAAATCCACTTTTGGAGATTTCGAGTAAATCACTGATTTTTTATTTATCACTTTACCGTGAACCATATGACTTAATTTTGGTACACATGCTAGTACAATTGCCTTAGACCATTTTAATAACAATGAAAAAAATCTAGCTATAAAATTTTATTTTTTATGAATTTTTGAAATGTCAATTTGTATGGATTTAGTCCCTTCCCTTACAAAAATGTCCTGTGGTATTCCTATGGTATTTCTGAATGTCCTGTGGTATTCGTATGGTATTTCTGAATGTCCTGCTGGTATTCTATGGTAGTTGTCTTATGGTAACAACAAAATACCATAGAAGTACATAGGAAATACCACACAGAAAAGGGTACAATAAGACACCATACAGCAGCTTTGTGTGCTGTATGGTTTTCTGGCACAAATACATATGTATGGTATTTCTGTATGTTTTTTTGTGGCACAATAACCATATGTATGGTTTTGCTGTATGGTTCCTGGCACACATACCATATGTATGGTATTGCTGTATGGTTTTCTGCACAAATACCATATGTATGGTATTTCTGTATGGTTTTTTTTTGGCACAACTACATATGTATGGTATTTCTCGTATCAGGACAATTACCCCCGCATTCGCCCGGCAACTACCCCGACAATTACCCCGAGACAATTACCCCCGGACAATTACCCCCGGACAATTACCCCTGAGGACAATTACACCCGAGGACAATTACCCCCCGGACAATTACCCCGAGGACAGTTACCCCCCCGGACAATTACCCCCGGACAATTACCCCCGGACAATTACCCCGACAATTTACCCCCAGACATTACCCCCAGCAATTACCCCCGACAATTACCCCCGGACAATTACCCCCAGACAATTACCCCCCGGCATACCCCTCGGACAATTAACCCCCAGACAATTACCCTCTGAGGACAATTACCCCCGAGGACAATTACCCCAAGGAAAGTTACCCCCGAGGACAATTACCCGACAATTACCCGAAGGACAATTACCCCCGGAACAATTATCCCAGGACATACCACCCCGAAAATTAACCCCGAACAATTACCCAAGGAAAATTACCCCGCCGAAGGACAATTACCCCCGACAATTACCCCGAGGACATTTACCCCGGACAGTTACCCCCCCCTTCCACGGCAGATTGATGTTGGAATCAAGCGGCCCCATTGTGAGTCTCGCCTGGTGTCGCAAGTTTTTCGAATTATTTTTTCTACTTGATCTTATTCAATGGCTTTCTCTTTCCCTTTCTCTTTATATTTATCTTTCTCCTTTTCTCTATCTCTGCTCTCTCTCTCTCTCTCTCTCTCACACCAACACACACTTTCTTATTTTTTCCTTTTTTCTCTTTTTCTTCGCTTTCCTTTAATAAAATTTTAATAATAATATCAATATTAGGCATTTATAATGCGCCGACTAATCTAGTAAACTATTCAGTGGCGCAGCTAATTTATTACCGCGTATAGCCAAAGCTGCCCTTATAAAGGGCGCTTTAGCCATTCGAGGAATTTTTCCTACCGGTACCCATTTACCTTACTAGGGTCAAGTCTGGCAAATTGCAGATTAATATCTTGCCAAAGGACATTAGTGGAATGGACGGGATCGAACCGCGTACCTTGTGATCGTCAGTCCGCCGACTTAATCCATTCGACCACCACACCTCCCACCTCCCTCCTTCCATTTTTTGTTTTGTTAAGCGGCGCCTTATGCGACCATGAAAAAATGGGGAGGGGGCGCTTGGCACCCCAAGCCCCCTGTTTGATCATATGCATCAGAATATGTAAACTGGCCCTCATATTCCAACGGTAGATTCAGCAAAATACGTGGTCCGAAACCATGGTTTCTATTGGCGGTCATGCTGGGCCATAAAATAACTTATGTATAATTATTTAATTTTACGAAATTTAACCTTATTTTTACATAAATTGATATTAAGCTTTAGTTAATATTTTCACTTAATTTGTTAATTTAATGGAGTTATTAATTATGAACTTTATTGCCGCCCTTAGAAACCAGGGGTTCAGACCAAGGTTTTATTCCATTTTTCGTGAAATTAAACAAAAAATAATTAAAAATATATCAGTTGGAATCAGGAGATGAATCAGAGATATTCAAATGTGTGATTATTATGTGTATTTGTGTCCTTTCATGAATGTTCTAAATTGTTGGTTTCTATGAAAATAAAAGGTAATATGAGGGCCCGTTTACATATTTTCGGATGCATATATGAGTATCCAAACCGGGGGGGGGGGGGGGGCTTGGGGCTCAAGCCCCCCCCCCATTTTTTCATGGCGCAGATGGTGAGAGGGGGGGGGAGAAAAAAGCAAGGAAAAAAGAAGAAAGTGAAGAGAGCAAAGGAGAAAGAGTAATATGAAAGAGAAAGAGATATTCATTATGATAGTCAAGTGAGAAAATAATTAGAAAACTTGCGACGCCGGCGAGACCCACAATGGGCGCCGCTTGATTCCAAACATCAATGCTGTGAGGGGGGTAATTGTCGTCGGGGGGTAGTTGATCGGGTGTAACTCTCGCGGGGTATATTGTCCGGGGGGTAATTGTCCGGGGGTATATTGTCCTAGGGGGTAATTGTCCGGGGGGTAATTGTCTGGGGGGTAATTGTCCGGGGGGTATTGTCCTAGGGGGGTTATTGTCCGGGGGTTAATTGGTCCGGGGGTAATTGTCCGGGGGGTAATTGTCCTAGGGGGTAAATTGTCCGGGGGGTAATTGTCCGGGGGGTAATTGTCCGGGGGGTATTGTCCTAGGGGGGTAATTGTCCGGGGGGTAATTGTCCGGGGGGTAATTGTCTCTCGGGGGTAATTGTCCTCGGGGTGAATTGTCCGGGGGGTAATTGTCCGGGGGGTAATTGTCCTCGGGGGGTATTGTCCGGGGGGTAATTGTCGCGGGGGTAATTGTCCAGGGGGTAATTGTCCTAGAACGGTATTTCTGTATGGTTTTTTGGCTTCAAATACCATATGTTGGTTGTGCTGTAATGGTTTTCTGGGCACAATACCATATGTATGGTATTTCTGTATGTTTTTTTGGCACAATACCATATGTATGGTATTTCTGTATGGTTTTTGGGCGCAAATACATATATGTATGGTTGTTTGACTGTATGGTTTTCTGGCACAAATACCATATGTATGGGTTTTTTTTTGGCACAAATACCATATTATGGTGATTGCTGGTATGGTTTTTGGGCACAATACATATGTATGGTTTTGCTGTATGGTTTTTTGTTGGCAACATAATCAATATTCTTTGGTTTTGCTGTATGGTTTTTTGGCACAAATACATATGTATTGGTATTTATGTATGTTTTTTTTTGGCAACAATACATAGTTATGGATTGCTGTATGGTTTCTGGCACAAATACCATATGTATGGTATTTCTGTATGTTTTTTTTTTTACACATAAACCATATGTATGGTATTGCTGTATGTTGTTTGGAACAAATACCATATGTATGGTATTGCTGTTGTGGTTTTTGGCACAATCCATATGTATGGTATTGCTTATGTTTTTTGGCACAAATACATATGTATGATATTGCTGTATGTTTTTTTTTACACATATACATTGCTGTATGTTTTTTGGCACAAATACACATGTATGGGCACAAGTCACATGTAGAAAGTTCCTTAACCGTTGAAATAACTTACACTCAAACGTCACGTGGAGCGACGAAATGCACTTTTTTATATTATATATTATTTTTTATTATTATTTTTTTTTTTTTACGTAGGTTAAGTTTGAAGCATGTTTCTGCTAGGGATGGGAGCCTCTGTTACAATCGCCCCGTGTTACAATTATTGTCCCGGTCTCCCCTACCATCAGGGGCGGCGATTTCATGTGAGGACGGTCAGGGGTGAGGGGAGAACGGAGACCCCGGAAGGGGAATTATTATAGACTCGAACGGAATAAGGCTTCCTAAATATTTGTATACCCAAAATTCGAAATAGAATGATCTATTTCACATATTATGCAGAAAATAATGACAATTTTAAGAATATAAGGTTGGAACAAATAAAACATATTCCACAAACTACGACCTGAAGACATAGTTAAATCGTTAAATCATTGTATTGTTATTTGTTTGTGAGCGCGAAGCGCGAGCTAAAAATATTGCTCTATAATATAGGATTTTCTACTCAGTTTCGGAAGTTCGTCACTCCATTCGATAATCAGTTCATTCAAATTCCCAAAATATTTCTACAGCGTCAAATTCATCATTCAAAT
>CALNVZ010003430.1:18946545-18952313 GCA_940671915.1 Paracentrotus lividus | reverse complement strand
AAAAAAAAAAAAAAAAAAAAAATTACAAATACTTGCAAATAATTGAACAATGACAAATGATTAGAGGCGTAATATATTTACAAATTTATAGGATATTTTGTTTTCATGCCCAACATTGTTTAAACATGTAAACCTGCTCGCATGTTTTGTTTGCGATACACAGTCATTCAGGTGCATACTTGAGCTGACACGATATAAATTTCTAATTTTAGAAAAGTTTTGATTGTTTTAATACACTTGTATATTTCTCATATTTACAAAAGTTTTTAAATTGCAAATTGGAAGAAAGTGTATTAAAAGTAAGCATTTCATCAAGTTAGGGGATTTTCATGTTATCCGTTTTAAGCCGTTTGACATGTTAAAAGAAAGACATTATTAGGGGCATACTTTCCTCTTCGATTACTTTCGGGATGATTCTCAGCTGTTCAAGTGAGAGCAGAATTAGATCAGCTTATATTTTATGGCAATATGTTGCTTTAATGAAATTTGCAATGAAGCAGCACTGCGGGGAATGACCTTTGTTGAGTGAGTATAGAGTAAAGAAGTTTCTGATATTAAATTAAAAGTTGGAAAAGAAATTAAGTGTCTAGAAACTAGGTGAAGCTACAGAAACTTGAGAAAAGTTATACTTTATTTTTTTAAAAATATTTAAATGTCTTCATATCGAGTAGTGAAAACCTCATTTGCACAGCGGTTATCAAAATGATGTTATTCATAATCTCTTGTTTCATCGCTCGTCTTCTATAAACAAAGAAGTATGGGTGTTTTTGTAGGTTTTTTTTTTCTTGCTGTTCCTTGCAATTAATTATCAGTCAAACCGATAGATGAATAGTTACAACAATTTTGAGGCTAATACCAATACATTTTTGCCATCTCCAAAATTAATCCCAGAAATATTGTTCTTAAATGTCCTATTTCCCCTACCCCAAAAAATAAATTAGGCTAGAGAATCTGAAGTGATGCTGACATGGAGGAAAATTCTAGGGAAACTGTAATTATTTTGAATTATTCATAATATGAATAATTTTAAAGTCATAATCTGTTGGGAGCGATATCTGTACCGTTATGAACATGTAATATGCGGATTTTGAATTCTATTATTTGAAATAAAATTACATTTGTGAATCAATCAAACGCTGAGACAATTTCAAAATTGAATTGATTTGGGGGTATAGCAGGGATTTTTATTCCCATGACACCTGCCTGAATTTGGGGAAAAGAAGAAGTAATTTTTCAATCAAAATCTTTGATGAGTTACTCGATGAAAATTTATCCCGAAATCTGCTTATCAGGTTCGATTAATATAAAACTCAGATGGCATATCATGCGACATATAAGATGGGATGTGATTTCACAATTTAGTACATGGCCATCGTTTAACATTTTTAAACATGCAGAAAGATTTTTTTCACATTATTATTATTCTTTTTTATTTATCTATTTATTTATTCATTTATTTATTTTCTTCTTCTTATTATTATCATCATCATCATCATTATTATTGATTTATTCATTTAATTATCTATTTATTTCTATTTTTTGGGGGTGGGGACTGTTTTGTAGTAAATATTATTTATTTTGTTTTCACATCGGTATAAGGTTGCATAAAAAAAATTCAGGGTCTGTATGCTAGATATTATCACAGTTTCAAGATAAAGAAAAGGAATTTTGTTTTTGTTTAAGAGCTGTTTGACCAGTTGATTTATTTTGAATTCCTTTACGATATCTTAAAAGAAGATAAATAAGAAAGCGATGATTTTTTTTTCGGAACCTATGCCTATGGTTTCTTGATATATCAAGTCTTAAATGATTGAATTTATAAACAAGAAAAATATATAGATTGTCAAAACCATAATGGGTATATCGGTCATTTCTTGCCCCAAACAATGGCTTAAAAGATTTTTTAAATCGCCGTTTAATGGGCCGGGAAGCGGAAGTCGGGAACGTGGATGCATTCTACAACGAGTGTCTTGAAAACATTTAAATGTTTTTATCATATTTTGATATATTTGAACCCTACCATTAAACAAAACACATAATGTCCCGTATTCACAAAGGTGTCCTAAAGATAAGCCTAGCTAAAATCTGTGATTTAAATATGGGTAGCAAAATGTGACACAATCTATAACAGTAGATGTTCGATTTATCAGAATTTTTGGTACTGAAACTATTAAAAAATGCCTAGGAATGACAAGTACAAAAATTTTCATAACCTTCAAAGCACGATTCCAGAATCTTGTTATGACATATCATATACAGATTGTGTCACATTTTTCTATCCATAGTTAAACCACAGATTCAAGCTATGGTTTAAGTTAAAAATGTCCTGACGTATGCAGCGTTTAATACCATCGACCATTCAATCGCAGTCTCTCGTTTGTCATGTTTGTGGTCGAGGATTGCCCTAAACTCGTTCCAGTCTTATTTTCATGGCTGGTCAATGCGAGAAGAACTTACCGTGGAGTTGTCTTCACCTATCGTTTCAAAGATTGGTCTGCCACAGGGTTCTATAGTAGGCCCTGATAGTTTTATAATTTACAAACTTCTGGCTATAGAGTTATTATTTAGTATCACAATGTTTCCTTTCATGTTTATGCGGGTTATATGCAACTATTGCGAAAGCAAAATACGATAAACTGTATATATATTGTATCGTTGTTCCTGCTGATACATGTATGTACATGTATATATGCTTTTTAAAAATTGATTGTCATTGACCATGTTAACAAGCTGACGTTGAACGACAGTATAAGACTAAATAATGGCCCGTATTGGAATAGAGAAATAGAAACAGAGGCTCCTTCGCTGCGGAAAAAACCGAAACTTCATTGACCTTTCTTAAAAACTCATTTTTAAAGGTTTGAAAATGAAACATGAAAAATCTGTAGAATCATAATGTAGTCATAAAAGCAATACACATTAAATAACGTTAACAAATTTAAAAGCGAATGATAATAATTCATGATAATATTTTATAAATTATGTTTTTAAAGAAAGATAAGTCAATTTCTATAGCGTAAACGTTTGTCAACTGTTGAAGAATATGATCACATCTGCTTACGTCTTCTACCTATTCATATTCAGGATTTGCAGAATACAATTATCATTCATGATAATATTCCACAAAATTAATTCCTTTTTAAACAGACGTTTACAAGGCAATATAGTTTCATGTTTATAGCTCATCTCTGCATTACATCTATAATGTCTACAGACTGTGTAAGAATATCATGACCACGTTTACGTACGTCTTTTAGCTATTCATATGATTTTATTCTTTATAATACAAACCGAGAGAAAGAAAGAGGCCACAAATTGTAAGATGGTTGAATAGTCGAGGATGATTGACGTCAGTAGTAAAGTCTTTAGTAGCTGGTTGCCATGAATTGTCAAAAGCATCTGTGACGAAGGGATTTGTCAAGACCTTATTTCATTTGCAGAAGAAGTAGACTGATAAACATGATCTAATAAATCTTTCCCATACACTACCATTGCAAAATATTTTGACGTTTGGAACCAGAATGAACTATACTTTAATTTGAAAAACGTGAATGATAAACAAGTTCAAATTGATTACCGCGTTCGTATACAACCATAGCTCACTCAAAATGAAATGAGAGCCATTTTCTACCTTTATCAATGTTTTGTTTAATAATAATATAATACATAATTAAATGATTATGCCACATTGTTATATTTCTATATTTTTTTAATGAATTTATTTATTCATTTTTTTTTGCATGGATATATTCTTTATTCGTTCACCCAAAACAACAAAAAAAACAAAAAAAAAAAAAAAACAGGAACAAAATGCAGAGTGTGCAGGCTTACTAAACTTGCTATCGTGAATTTTGAACAATTTCAATTAAACTTATTTTCTGGCATTACAAGTCATTTCTGTACAGCTACATTGTACAAAGGCAAGCCACTGTAACTGTTTGATAAAAACACACACGTCAGTCTACATAAAACTCTAAGCTTTTTCGAATAGAGTATTATCTGACATGTCATTAAAGATCCTTCTACATGCCATTACATGAACAGAACGTTACTCGTATCTTATTTGAGTAATAAATACGCGCACCCACACACACACTCGCACTTGCACACTCGCCTACGTACAAGCCTAATGTCTTTGACTCTTTTTGATCTAAATGTAGACACAAGATGTTAACAAAGATTCTGATCAATTTGTCAAAAGAGCGCTTTTTACCGAATGAAAAGACTTTCTGAAAGGAAGGATGGTAAATTCAAACGAAAGAGGCAGAAATTGAAGAATGGAATAGTTCAATCTCTTCTTGTCCTCCAAACTAGTAAATGCAAATGAACACCTCAATTATTATTATTATCCTATTACCAACAAACATTACTCAGGCACGTAACTAGAAATTTTTAAATGTTTCTTCAGCAAAGTATAAATACATGTCTTATTTGTACACATGAGTTACCATTTTAATTGAATTTGAACATGAGTGTGTAGTATTTTTTATGGTAAGTGTAGGAATTCAGGTAACATTCTAAAAATAAATAAATAATATATCATGTACATGTAAACTGCTGACATGTACACCATTTCTTATTTTGAAGTAACATTGTCTTATCATTTACCATAATTCAATATCCAATATAAGTAATCAATGCCATTTTTTGTTTATCTGTTTATTTTTCGGTTCTTGCTTACATTGTTAATAATATGCGTTTTATTTCATGAATGTTGGATCTTGAATATTAAATTCTAATGCTTTCTGGACTAGTTTCACCTCCCAGTCTTCACAGATTTATCGACATTTTTTTTTCTCTCTCTCTCTCCCTCTCTCTGTATCACTCTTTCTCAACCTCACTTCCTCGTTGACTCTTATCAATTTTTTTTTTTTTTTTTTTTTTTAAGTGTATATGCTTTTCGGTCAAATATTCAGTTTTGGGAGAATTATAGAGTTTGAATACCGTGAGGTCAGGATTGCTATATTATTCGGATAATATCACTACGTTAATGCGATTGGAATTCGTAGTAAGCCACCGAATAGGATTTATTGCTATTCACCTGAGAAAATATTTGTAAAACATTATGACTGTACACGAAAAAAAAAAGACATTGAAGAAACTTTGAGCTATCTTTATTTCTAATAAAAAATAATATACACTGATATAGGCAAGAATTTGGTGTGAACTCATTGAACTAAAAAAAAAACTATTTATTTGTTGCTGTTTATAAGGCAAATTAATGCGGTATTGACAAATTCATGTCCTAGCTACAACATAAAACACACAGACATTGACAGATATTACACATATGAATATGCCCATTTGATGCAAGAAATAACAAATAGAATATATTGTTATTCGTCCTTTCAATGGTTTCCACCAAGTGATGTTTTTGTCGTTTCATAGCTTAGCCAACGCTTAAAGGCTTTTGCAGGTCTATCACCTACAGGAAAATGAATATATATCTTCATACAAGTAACGCATCAAACGACCAAACTATTTCCTCCGACTGTTTGATCTTATCGAATAATGATATCGGGTATTTTTTTTTTCTTGCCGCGGAGAAATTGGGTTATCTATTCCTGTGACGATTGAAAGCCGTTAGCAATCGAAGTATTTGGCCTACAACTGGGACATAATGACACTTGCCTCAAAGAATGCCGATAAGGATTTATTATTACTCTTCATTAGTGCTTTTGTAAAATGTCAATTTTTTACACAAGCAGCACGCGTTTGGTGTCGTCATAAAAGGAATTACATGAAGTAGAAAACAAAATAAAAATGGG